>OX578141.1:57473844-58073844 GCA_951213105.1 Amaurobius ferox
TGTAGCAGTGGAATTTTCCAACCAACTTCAAACATCCATTTGCAATTCTGCAAGAAAATAAAGAGACTTAACTGAAATAACCATCCGTCTGAACGGGACGAATATTACCTATATTTAGCATCATTATCTACATTTAACCGCATTGAGTATTAAACAAAATATCGTGATTCTCAAGCTGTAATTTTTTGCAATTACTGGATCGAATATTGAAGCCACTCCAGATGTTCTACATTTCAAATAAATAATAGGCGACTTACTTTCTGCTAATTACACCGTTCCTCTCCAAAGAATTTCATGTCATTGATATATATACGGAAAATAAAAAAGTTAACCGTTTGGCAAATGACAGTTAATTCTCATATCAACCAAATATACCACTCTCTTCAAACGAAACCAAAAAATAATTGACAGAGCTTCTAAGGAAGATCAGAACTAACAGGACACGACTACATCCAAAGACATTTATACTGACTTGGACTCGCAGATTATCCCCATCTGCTCTCTTTGCGACATTGAAGACAAGACTCACGACCACCTCTGTCTCTAAGTGTTTCCATGTCGTATCCATGCTACCATTAGAAACTTCTTCCAAAAAGAACTTTTTCTACTATAAAACTATATGCTACTGTACTGCCAGGAACTTAATGGCCGAAAGACTAAAATTTCGAGAACATGAAATATCTAAAAGATATTTCCTAAAAGATATTCATAGTTAAAATAAAACTATAAATGTATTTTGGGAAATATCAAATCAAGTTGAGTCAGTGATATGTCTGTATAAAATATGTAGATATTCATAGTTAAAATAAAACTATAAATGTATTTTGGGAAATATCAAATCAAGTTGAGTCAGAGATATGTCTGTATAAAATAGTTTAAGTAGGAGAGTGGATGAAATTAACACCCGTGGATGTTAGGCTGTACATCCACAGTTCTGCTAAATACTACAGCTTTCAAAGAAGAAAGAAAATTGGCATCGGTGTATTTAGTTGCCTAGATTGAATGCTTGAAAATTGTACTACATTTGTAAAATTTTGCCAGCGCTGTGTAAATTAAATGCCAAGATTAAGAAATTCCAACTTTCAGCATTATCTTTTCTCTCTTATTGCGTATCAAAAATGTTTTATCATTATCAATATTACTTATAATTGTAAAACATAAATTTTATAATTTATATATATAAAATAAAGATCATTAGTGATAAGTGTATAACTCAGTCAAAATTAGAACCAGAAAATTGAAATATGACATTATCTGTTCATTTAATCAGAGGCTTGCGTATTCATTTCACTATAAAAGTCTTATGAATTGCTAAGAAAAATGCTTCGAAAGCTGCATGAATTTATAGTCAAATATACTTTCAAACTGTTTCTTATAAAATTCCTTGCCCGTATAATAACCCAGATTAAAGTGTCTTATTTATTTGAAAAATAAATCTGCAATTCGTATCGATACGTAAAATCTTAACTATGTTAGACTCTTAAATTTTGATCAACTGATGGTAATCTCCTATTTTTGTAAGTGTAATGTACCGGCATACGAAATCAAAGAACATTAAAAGTGTTATGTTACCATAAGATTTTATAACGTCTTATAACGGTTAAACCCATACGAAAGAATGAAACACACGTGCTGCACAAAACTTTTCCTAAGTAAGAGTTCATAAAATTTTACGTAATCTTTAATGTCTTTAGATTAGCATACTCTTTAGGAGCGTGTAAGAAAATAGTCATGGCCGGCAATGTTTAAAGAATGTATTAAACTTTTTCATTTAGGGCTTTTTATTGTCAGTATCGCTAGTATTTTTCAAAAATTTTCTGGCAAAAAAGTGTTTAAGTTCCTAAATAAAAACTATCGTATTAACAATAAAAAATTGTGTAAGATTACATAATTTATTATGTATATTTACAGTATTTAGATATGCTTATCTATTTTCTATTATGTGGCATATTAAATTTCGTTCCATGTACTTATATTATTCAGATTGAATAACTTCAAAACATTTACTGTATTAAAACTATTGGATTCACTGTTATATTTCGTTGAATGTTTTTATGCAAAATTCTGATGTTTAGCCATCAAACCAGAAAAAAAAGAGAAACACACGACCGTAATTGCACAATTTACATCGCAGAACAAAACGGAAGATATCATTCGATAGGGATTAATGTCTTCTACAAATATCCATATCTAAAATTTCCTTAATAGAGCGTTTTCATATATATTTTGGCACTAACTCCAAAATCTTCAGGGGCAACCGCCATTAATCATTACATATTCAAATTCTATAGAAAATTTCAAGAGGACTTAAAAGCAGTTTACCATTTTTAAAGGATTTTTTATCTATTTGCAAGTGTTTAACATTTGCTGATCCTAATGTTGAATGGCCGTTTCAATTTTTGGGATATATATATATTCGTGATAACTTAACTTTCCAAGAAAATTATTTTTACATATTTTTCTACTAAAAAATCCAAACAAAATTCATATAAATTTTAATATTGAAACGTATATTTATCATTAATTATTAAACTAAAATTAATAAAAATATTATGAATAGAAATAGCTGTTAATTTTTATACCATTTGATGCATCTGTGCCTGAAACATCGGTATGCAAAATTTCAGTCTTATCCTTGCAATATTGAGTGTGCTATTACATTTTATTCAAAATAATGTATAGGGAAAGTATTGGAATCATGTCGAAAATCGCAACTCGAGTTTTCGACGGATCTACACGTTTCGAGACCTCTAGAATACGAAAAAACTTATTTAGCGTGACGTCTGAGTGTGTGTGTGTGTCTGTGTGTGTGTCTGTCTGTGTGTCTGTCTGTGTGTCTGTGCAATGTATGTATCCACTCTTAACTCAAAAACTAATGGACCAAATTTCATAAAATTTGGTAAGACCCTTGGGTGTGACCCTGATGCTGATTAGTTTTTGGTACAATTCAGAAAAAAAGAACCCACCTTTTTTTGCGAAATGGCCCGCAAAAATCCCATGTATTCACTCTAGCTGAAATACAAATTGACAAAATTTCACAAAATTTGGTAGATAAATCATATGTGGGATACTCTGGTGCTAATTAGATTTTGGTACGATTCGGAAAAGAACAACCTGCCTCTTTTTAAGAAATGGCTTTTTAAAAATCGCCAATATCTAAAGAAAGACTACGTATGTTCATATGTATCAATTAAATGTTTGTTTTATATGTAATTTTTGACGAGGAAATGAATAAGAACAACTCTATTACTCTAGGACTTACCGTTCTCGAGATATTTGAGATTTTTCGCATTTTTTATGCCGCCTTTAGAAAAATGTCCAATTACCAAATAAAAGCAGAAATTGAATTAAAAATGCAATTTTATTGCCATTTTGTACAATTAAACTCAATTTAATGAGTTCTTAAAGAAATAAAGAAAAAATGAATTTGAGTCTGCAGGGAAAGTCATGTGCTGTCCACATCAGATTTTTTCAGTTGTTTTTGCAATACACTCAACTTTTTGTGATCAGCGTATAACTATGTTATCAAAATCACTTTTATATCTACTATGCACTACGTAACAAAACCTGCAACGAAAGTTACTTTAAAAACATTTTCATATAATAGGGTAGCTTATAATTTAAATCAGTGTCTTTAATTCTTTAAACATTTAAAATTATTTTCCAATTGTGTTGCAATGCAAATTCAATTATATTTCTATAAATTCTTAATAACAACACATTCAACAACAAAAAAACAAACAAATATATTGTTAATGTGTGTAAATATTGTAACAAAGAGGGCATAAATTCTGAACAAACAGCATTTGAAAATTATCACTTCCTGAACTACATTATAGTTGAACAATTATCTATAGCTTGGAAAAATCTTTTAAAACAATAGCATCAAAAAAATAGTTTCAAAGCAAATATTTATCTATTGGAAACGCTTGCATTTTAAACATTTTTTATATCAAACATATTTGAAATCATTTTTAAAATCCTTTGTAATTTAATTATAAAATGAAAATAATTTTTTATTTCCAAATTTTTATCAAGAATATTTCTACTTTGAATATAATCCCCTTAAATTTAAATCTAGAACAAACTTGCAACCTATAATTACAGGCTTTTCTTAGATCAAATTGAGTATTTACCTCAATCCCTCGAATGCTTAAATAAAGTTGACACGCAAAGATAATTACTAACATGAAATAAAACTTTATTCAAATACTTATATAGTAGGGATTTTAGAACATAATCACGTAATTTAGGAGCGTCATGCTTTTCATAAAGTTATCAAAGTTTCGCCCTTATCATTCATTTAGGAGAGTTTTCCCCTATGTACTTAAAATTCTAATGTTAAGATTAAACTTTTTTAGTTTTTGGAGTTCGTTATGCTAACTTTTTAAATTATCTGCTAAGGGCGTGGCAATTACTTTTGTTTGATCATGTATGGTCCACTTTACGTTAGATAGATCTAACATGTACACTCACTGACCTTCCCTTACAAATTAGGGTGTTTAAGGATTTTCTCAGGAACCTTATATAACTATTTATACGAATAATATTACTACATTCCAACATATTGAATGACATAATTAAACCTCAACCCTCATAATACTGACATTTAACTTTCCAACAATACACAGTATTTATAAAGGAATAGGGATAGTATTGTGATGGGGATCAAAAATCAGACTATCCGATGTTGATGAATCTGCACATTTTGAGCATCTATGAATACGATCCAACTATATTTTCAATGATGTCTGTGTGTGTCTATCTGTGGGCAAGATATCTCATTAACGCATTGCTAACATCAGATGATATTTGGTGTATTTATTTCATTAGCTGGCTGAGCTGTCAAGGCAAGCGTTTCTTCATTCTCGCTTGGCTGCGAGGGGTGGGTTCGATTCCCACCTGTGAGCATGGGTGTTGGTGTTGTCGGGCGCTGTATGTTCTGCCAAACACAGGTGCGCTGCGACAACATCATGTGACGACTAAATGGTTTGCGATTCTGCCCATGTATGGACGAATGATGGAATGTATCAAGTTCCTGGCTATTTATAATAAATAATTTCATTCGTTGAATGTCAAACGCTTATTGCTTTCCGGTGTGAATTGGACCAAGAAGAAAGCACTCAATTTTTAACAGATCTGCACATTCTGGTCAGGTATAAATACCACTCAACTATATTTTCAATGTTGTATGTGTGTGTGTGTGTATCTGTCCATCTATAGGCACGATGTCTCACGAACACATTGTTAACATCAAATAAAATTTGGTACACTTATCTCATTCGTTGAATGTCAAACGCCTATTGCTTTTAGGTGTGAATGGACCAAACGAAGGCACTCACTTTTTAACCGATTTGCACATTCTGATCATCTATGAAAACAAATCAACTAAATTTTAAATGATGTCTCAATTATTAACATTTTTTTCGTAAAATAACTACATGTTACAAGAAGCATATTAACATATAACAAGAACGATCAATCAGGCATAAAGCATTGATTATGTGAATCACTTTCCAACTTCTATACAATTTTATTTAAACATCTCTAAAATGCGATACATTCCTCGGTAATATTTTTAAAATTATCGCAATACTATATCAATTTATTATATTTGAAAACTTAAAACTTCATCGAAAAAAATGAACTTTATTCAAATGACGGCATTGAAATATAAATTGCCTAGTTTAAACATCTCTAAAATGCGATACATTCATCGGTAATATTTTTAAAATTATCATAATACTACAATAATTTATTATATTTGAAAACTTCATCGAAAGCAAATGAACTTTATTCAAATGACGTCATCGAAATATAGATCTCCTGGCTCCCTATGTAAAAGCAGCATTTCATTTATATTTTTTTTCCTTTCCTTTCATTCATCACAATACCAGACTACTTTATTTTATATTAAAACTTAAAACCATGGAGGTACAAGTAATTTAACTCTATGCTTAAAACTTCATCGAAAAAATCGTCTGCATCTCTATGTAAAATCAATGAATGTTTCATTCATATCAGCTATATTGCAAACTCCATGAGCTAAATAATTTTGCGTTAAAAAAATTTAGCAATTCTTATACAACTCATCTTACAACTTACTAATGGTTTCTGGTATGAGAAAATCGTGTTAAGTCATACTTCAGTTAATTGCTGTCGTATTTAAATTCAATTAATTTAATAATGTACCGAATTTACCTAATGTATATTTTTTTAATATAAGACTCGAAAAAGTAATTGTTTCATATTAACATATTTACGTAAATACAAGTTAAATATCTAATGTAACCAACATATGATTTTTCCTACAAATAGAGAAATTTTTATTTTCGGGAAAGCAACGATAATTACAGATATATCGATATACAGGGTCATTCAAAAAGTCCGTATAAACTTTAAAAATTCATTAAAAATCGAAAAATTATCGCATTGAGGTACGGTTTGTACCATAAGTATTGCTAGGGCGGGGGGGGGGGGGGGGTTAACGTGAAAAAATTGTGTAGTTTAAAAAATCACCTATATGTGGCGCTGAACGCATTGGAAAGACAAAGAAGTAACTTACTGTACTTGTCAAATCGTGTGACAAGCCTAAGTAACCTTAAACAGGTGATAGGACTTTTTCCTTTCTTTAAATTTTTCCTAAATCGGAATTTTCGCAAAGCATCTGATGCTGATTCTCCGCTCATGTAATGCAGCTTCCCTAATGAGGCTTTTTCGATCAAAGTTAACATTCCCGCAAAAACTTCTTCTTTGCACCGTTTACTAATGAATCAAATGAAGAATCTATAAAGCACTACAGCTCTTTTATAATAGCCTCATTTGGATACTTCTGGAAGATGTATTCGGATAAGCCGCACCTATAGGTGATTTTTTAAACTACAAAATTTTTTCACGTCAAAAAAAAGCCCCCGTCCTGGCAATACTTATGGTGCAAACCGTACCTCAATGCGGTAATTTTTCGATTTTTAATGAATTTTTGAAGTTTATACGGACTTTTGAAAGACCCTGTATATCACGCAATCGATATATATCACATAGATATGTATCACGCCCTTTGTGCAAAAAGTAATATTTTTAATATCCTGAAAACGACACATAACTCCCTAATTAGTTTCAATTCGTTTCTGATTAAGAAAATGTTTATAAACACAAACCCGACTATAAGGGGCGTTCCCAAAATTTGGACGACAGTCTCATTTCAGATACCAATATCCATGAACCGAATTCGCGCTGATTATGTGCTCGTCAGTATTAAATAACCGATATCTGCAATGACAGCAAAAACTTGCTATAAGCCACAATTTTTGCGAACTTGAAGTTCGCAAAAATTTTGGAATATAGGAAGTTTCTTGCTCGCATTACAAATATTGGTTATTCGGTGCTGACAAACGCATAATGAGCGCGAAACCGGCCCATGAATATTGATATCTGCAATAGAAGTGCCTCCCTAAAAGAGTTAACACCGAATCTTTCATTTGCTGATAGTAATTATATTTATGTTTCATCTTCTTTATCTAGGCTTCATAATAATGATTTTATTAAGTGCATTTTTATGCATTTATTTGTGCTTCTATTTATGCTTCATCATGTTTATCAAAAAGTACAATGTCTCGAAAACATCGAATGATATCGCACGAAAAATATTTTCTTACCCGTATTGTGGCAATGCATGTTTAACTCCCACCCATGTTTCAGCTAATTATGCAATCTTCGGTGGGGTAACAATTTATTTTGAAGAGCAATTTAAAATGTTATGTTTCAACAATATTTTGAAATTGTTTTCATTTTATATTGATCTTTAAACAATTGTTAACTCACTGAAGATGGCCTAATTTGTCGAAGCATGTGCAAGAAAATAACATGAAAGATCAATCATGCATAAAACATTGATTACGAAACACTTTCCAACTGCAATGCAATTTTATTTAAACATCTCTAAAATGCGATACATTCAGCGGTAATAATTTCAAAATTATCACAATACTACATTAATTTATTATATTTGAAAACTTAAAACTTCATCGAGAAAAAATGAATTTTATTCATTTTGGACATGAATTTTATTTTTTTGTTGTTGTTGTTGGACTATGCTTTATATTAAGGAAACGCCAATATTGTTTGAGACAATCATTCAGGTGGAGCTTGGAGAAGATATGTAGGCCTGCACTGTATGTATTTCTATGGCAAAAGGCCTAAAATACTTATTTAAACTGTCAATTTTGTAGAAATAAATTATTAGCGCAATGCAAAGTAGATCTGGAGCAATAAAGAATATTCCTACGTATTCAAAATTATTTTACCTTTCAATTTACTTTCATCTCGATATATTCTGTACTTTATCCTACAATTATGTAAAAATACTGGTTAATTATACTCATAATGAGAGCATCCCTTATTTTAAAAATAATTAAAAATAAAAACTGCACCATTCTGTTGCGTCCACTAATAATAGCAGCTATTCAATTTCAAATGAAATAATATTTAATTGAATAACTATATTTTCCATTTCAAAAGAATGTAATATTTAAATGGTTTAAACAATTAAAATAAATTTATTATTTAGAGCTCTAATACTAAAGCTATCACTGAGAATTTCGTTTCAGTAGTTATAGTTATTATTATATTTTAAATTTTTTATGGTAGTATATATGTAATTCAAAGTTTTACACTTCGCGAGTATACCGGCCGCTCACTTTGCTGCTTATACCCTCAGATGAGTCTGGCTGCCTGGACCTTCTACAACGCAGGTATAGTTGTTGTTGAGACCCTGACCATCCGACCTACCAGAAAGGTGTTGAAGACCCAGACCGTCCGACTCGTCCTGAGGACTTGAGCATCTATTTGGACGGCCGGGAGAGCTACCAGAAAGGTGTAGAAAACCCAGACCACACGACCAACCCATAGGCTAATGGTAGCTTTCTGTGTGGCCGGTACCAGAAAGGTGTGAGGTAACTGTTTGGACTGCCGGGAAGTGCCACCCAATTTAGACCGGAACCCAGTGGGGGAGGCATCCACAGGAACCGTACCCTCCTTCCCCTACCACCAACCTCTCGGAAGGACTTACGGACCCACATATTTAACGTGATCGTCCTCCGCATGAACACGGCGGCAGTTTGGGCAGCGTGCAAACCACCGGGCTACCACGCCCGAAAAGTTCCAACAGCACGCGGTGTTCCCAGGTGGTCACCCACCCAAGTACTAACCGCGCCTGATGCTGCTTGACTTCGGTGATCTAACGAGAACCGGTGTTTTCAGCACGGTAGGGCCGTTGGCCCATCGCAGGTATAGTGAATAAGCTCGCAAAGCGAGATTCGGAGGTTGAAGGGCATCAGCAAATAAGAAGTGGAACATAAACGGCCGTATTGCTCCTGCGTAGCAGATATTACGAAGGAACTCGCGAAGAGATCTCTGGCAGTTAGTGAGCGTTAGCGAACTGGATGTGGAGACCCCGAGTTGCAGGGGCTGGCGAAAGTCAACAAGCAGGGTGGAAAAGAGCGGTCATGGATATGGTTGAAAGAGCCAGTAGAGCGAGCTCCCATGGGTTAATGAGTGCCGACGACTTAAAAGAGGACCTTAACGGCCGAATTGCCCCAGCGTAGCAGACAGCAGGAAATAATTAAACAAGCTCGGATTTAGGGTCAAAGACCCGCAGAGTTACGGGGATTCGCGAGTGTTAGGGTGCAAAGGCTGGATACCCATACTGATTTAAACATAAATAAATATATTACTCAGAGCTCTAATACTGATGATTCATTGAGATTGGTGATATAGTTATGTACTGATTATATTGATGATAATATATTTGTTTTTCGTTATCGCTAGAGATTTTAGATCGCTAGATGTCTTAATGTTGTAGTATGTAACTGAAAATACATATTTACATTTCGTGGGCGAGGTAAAAAAGCTCATGAAGAGAAATCGGAGGTTGTAAAGCATCAACGAAGAAAGAGCGGAGCTCCAAGGGGTGCATAACGACTGCATAATAAGTAGAACAAGAGCTTGTGTGTTTATTGAGAAGGCAGCACATAGGGGCGGAATATCCGAGATAAGGCCTTTGGCAAGCGCTTAGCAATCTGCGTGCATGGACGTCGGCCGTATATTCACAGCGGCTAGGTGATAGGGATGGCACAGCTTGCAAAGCAAACGATATATTTTGATGATCATAAAGATTACACTATCGGTCGAGCATAAACCTCTTGATAGATTTTTTTAAATGCTACTATGGTCAACTTTGCTAAAATATTATTACAACTATCAAATAATATATACTCGCATGGTGAGAGTCAGCGAACAAGAGGCGAAATCCCAATGGGCGTATTACGCCTGTGTAGCAGGCATTACAAAATAGACGGCTGCAAGTGAGCGGCACCGAAAAAGGGAAGTATCGCCTGAGCTCCGGCGTTGTCTAGCGTTAGTGAGTCGAAGCGATCATCAGCCTATACTCATCAATTGCTTTTTGACCGTTTCACTGTATTGTACACTTATTTCAGTGTTTGACAGCTTCTACTGTTTTCAGAGTTTATTTGAATTTTGTTGTTTTACTGTTTTTATAATTTTTATGGTTAATCTATTTCATTACAACAGATTTCACAGTTTTTGAGAGTAACTAAAAAGATCAAATTTATCATATCGCTGTCTTTCGTGGCATATTTTAATTTTTTGTATTTTGAATCTTACCGGCCCCCCTGAAATAAACATTATAAATCCCCGTCAATTGTTCCTTTAGCGGTACGAATAGTAAAAAGGTGTCAAGTATGCATACATCAGAATTGATAATAGAAAAAATGCTGAAAATGACGAAAGGTAAAACACGTGCCTAATTATAAGGACTCACATGTTCTTAAGAAGCATGATTTTTGAAGCCCTCTAATAAAAACAATGGTAATTCTCTCACTGTTTTGGCTAATATAATAAAAAACAAAACTAAAATTTAATAATTTCAGCCCACAGTCAAACATTGTTTTCTTCTACATTACAAATTATTTATGAATGATCTTTACTACTTTTAAATTATCTGCTTGTGAGTTTTTAAACTATAAATTTATAAAATGCTCACTGAAGAATTTTTTGAGAGATTTTTTCTACTACTTTGTGTTAATATAATAAGTGGGTCGCTAAATCTTTCTGCAATAGAAATACATTAATTATAAGCGTCATGGATTTAATTTTATATTATGCTTTTATATTTTATATGGAATAAATAAGCATATCTTTAATATAAACACATTTGTGAAGCCTATGAAGGAGCTCTATAGCTCATGATGACATTTGTGCAATGCACCGACATCTCTCTTGATAGAAATAAATAAATGAATTTTCAAAAGAGTACAGTTAGAATATGATACTGCTGAGCTCAGATCCCGACGTTTGTTCTGAGAGAGACCTGACAGTCTCGGCAGCATTTGATGTCAGGTATGACACGCTTGATGCAGATAAATAAATAGCAAAGATGGATAATGCATCGCTTGAAATATGCAACAATATGCAAATGGTTCTAATTAATCCAATGGTTTTTTTAGTGTAGAACATGATTGAATATTAAGAAAATTATACCAGAAATCATTAGACTATTGTAGAACAGTATTGTAGATAACGCATTTTCCGCTCTTAAAATCATTGTCTTGATAACATGGAAGTTCTTTAACAATATCTTGAATGAAGGAAAAATCTCTAGTCATTGAATTTAAAACTTGTTTCGAAAGTAAACAAAGGTGAAAACAGACAGAAGCGTAAAACAAGCAGAATATATGCGTAGGCGTGTTAAGAATGAATTTAACAAAAGAATAAATAGCATCAATTGTTTGCTTGTGTGTGATTGAACTAGATTGTTATTTAAACAGAATTAACGTTGGTTTCGTTATCTGAATTTTTAACTCTTAACAATATTATAAAGAAATTGATTTAAATAAATTAAAGACGAAATCTTTATATTTTAAAAGTCACTTAATAAACATCCTATAGACGTACACATATATTAAAAACCAGAGCGCTTTCGAGCGAAGGGTATGGTGATGCCCGAAAGTGCTCTGGCTTTTAATTTATGTGTACGTCTATAGGATGTTTATTAAATGACTTTTAAAATCTGAAGATTTCGGCTTTAATTTATTTAAATCTATTTACAATTTTGGAGTGTTATCACTTTAAGTAAGTTGCAGAAGAGCGAACTGCAAAACTAAGCAACATTAAAATAATTATTCTTTGTTCCAGCCCTTTATCTGTCATAATTCTGCACTGATATATCCCCTTTGTGATGCTTATAAACCTTGATATTCTCTTGTATACAAGACATCTGAAAATGAAGCATATCATTAATACGAAAGCTGTGCTTATAAAATATGCAGAACTTCTATTATTTGATGATATAACGAATAATAGAATGATCGTTCCTTGAATAACCAACACAAGAAGATAATTCGTTAGTAAGATGTAATCGCACCAGTTTGATTTTAAATTTCCATTGAGTTTAGAATGAAACTCAGTAACAAAAAATATACGAAATATAGAAAATAAAAATATAATTCTAAAATAACGATTCATGATTGTGCAGTAAAGGACATTTTCTTTCCAATATGAAAGCAGTAACTATATAATACAATTTATTTTCAAAAATTTTATATCTATTTTACTGTTATATGTAACGCTTATTTAGAACTATACAAAAAGATGTTGTAGGATTTCGCTTCTTAAATTTATCAATGACTTAATCTTAACGATTTCTTTCATGTCTATCAACACTTTGTTGTTCTACATATGAAACAAATTGAACTGTATTCTATTATGTACCTTCTATGTTGCTATAACTATGGTAATATGAGATTTTATAAATCTAGTAAATGCTTTTCTGCATCCTTATAATGAAGCAGTCACTCAAAAAGAAATTTTATAAATATCTTCCTTTAAAATGCTATACATTATCCAAATTGGAAACTGAAAGTTAAGGAATCAAAGGTTGAAACAAATTAATCAATGTGACATCTTCCTACACAGCTTTTTGAAAATAGTGCAAATAAAACCAAAATCTTAATTGAAACTGCAAAATAGGTGTCATTTTGAGAAGTATTCCTGTTATTTTTGCACCTGAAGCAATGTAATGAATTATGAAAGAAATCAAGAGAAAATAAATTTGAGTCTTTACGGAAAGTCATGCTTTGCTAAGAACTTTCCCTACAGCTATACATTTATAAGATTTTTAATTTCCCTACAATACATGGTACAGTTCTCTTTTGAGGCAGGGTCTTTTGGACTTTGTGTAGGCTTTCCTACACCAAGGGGATTGGAAACAATAACAACATGGTACAGTGTAAAGAAAGTATTAGAATTAAGTTCATAAATTGGAACTGACTGAGTGTCTGCGTGTGCCTGTCTATCTGCGTGTCTGTGCGAAATTATGTGCCTGCCTAATTTTGCGAAATGACCCGAAAAATTCATCAATATAAAAAATTAAAAGACTAATTATGCAAAAAAATTTTAATGTAATACTTGTTTCTTTCGACGAAATAAGCTCGACACGTTTTACTTTGGGATGAATTATTATTGAGAATTTATATGAACTGGCGATATTCCATAATGTGATAAGTCGCAAACAGAAAAATAAAATTTATTAAAACAACAAATTGTGCATACTTTTTAAAACTCTCCATTCCGAAGGAGCCTATATTGTTTTGCGAGAAGGCGATCTGTTTTTGTCTGTGAGGTTTGCCTTATTTAGACATTTTCAAAACAGTTCAAAATATTAAAATATCGATATTAGAGCCACCTTATCAAAATAGTTCAAGATATAAAACCACCTTTTCGAAATCGTTTAAAATATAAAAATATTGAAATTAAAACGAAATTACGAAAACTATGAAACTGATACAAAATCTAGTTATATATCCTTGTAGGGATTTCAAAGTAATATAAATTATTTTTTATAGTTTGTAGCTAACATTTGTAGTTGTGGAGGTATAAGTATCTTAAACAACAAACAGTCTCAATCTTATTGATCTTGACAAGACGATTCCTAGAAAGCTATACTAGCATTGTAAAATCAAATTATTTATCTACAAACTAGATTCAAAACTGAACAATTTTTTCGATTATTGTTTATATCTATATTGATAGGCTAGAAGTAATTTCAAGTGAAATTCAGCCAAGTAAGTCAAAACTCGCTCGGAAAAAACTTTCCAAAAATATATAATTCAAAATAATAACATTTTGAAATTATTTTTACAGTATGTGCATGAATGGATCCCTATTTTTGACAAAACAAATAAAATTGTTTACGTATTTATGCAATCGATTCGGCGATATATGCGTCCTAAATATTTACATTTTTCGTTGCACACATATTTCAGCTAGCTATATCCATCATTTTCATATCAAAAATATTAACACCTAAAGTTTTCACATCGAAAGTACCCATGTCATTTTGGGCAATTAAATAAACTCAATTTAATAGATTATGATAGAAATGATGGGAAAATATATTTGCATCTGTAAAGAAAGACACACGTTGTCGACATCAATCATTAACTTATGCAATAAATATGCAAACATTATATATATTAATAAACTGTTAACGGCGTAGATTTTAATAACAACCTAGCATGCAAAAAAACTCTATGGGTAGCATATGACATTCCCTATATAATACAATGAATTTACATTTTTGAAAATTTACATTATGAATTTACAACTTTTTGTTTCGGTGAAGACAATTTCTGAGTTCGATAAACGACGTTGTTTGTACATTTCATTATTATGCAGGGTTCTTCCTAGTTGTTCTGCCGTTTTGATGAAAATCATGGTCATCACCGAGGGTTGTACAGTCACACTTTGTCGCCTTCCTGGAATCATCAATATTAGCTTTGACATCATACCGTTTCTTCATTATGTCGGTAGACACGGTAATCCTTTCACGAGCGGGACGATGAACCTTCTCCAAACGTGCCTGCAGTTCTGTCACATATTCATGAATACATATTTCGCATATTCATATACAGGAATTAACGTTCTTCCCTTGATCAGAATGGATGAGCGAAGGAATCCCGTAATGACATATCCAGTTCCGAATTATAACTTCACTGATGGCCGTAGACTCTTAGTCCGAGATTGCGTAAATTTCTGGCTACTTTGCAAACTAATCTAATAGTCTGGGATGTATTTGTTATCGTCCAAAGTCCGTATAAGTAACCCCGAAACGCCGAAAGCAATCCTCTCGAAAATAACTCAGGCATTGTAACACTGAAGAGGTATATACTTCATTGGTCTCTTCCGGGCGCTACACTCCGTGCATTCTTTGGACCAGAACTCAACATCAGATCTCGCAGTGCACCAGAAATAGCGTTTATGACCTTTATTCAGCATCTTTCTAATTCCAAAATGTTCTTCAGTAGATATTACGTGTATCTCTTTTAGTGCTCTGAACACTCCAGAACGAGAGAGCATCATTTGCCATCTGTTGCTCTTTTGATCGCTACTCTCCCATTTAGGAATACGTTCCTGCAGCCCGATTTCTTGGGAAAGAGCCATCCATATTATTCCTTTACTAGCATATGTAAGTAGTATAAAGAGGAGTCTTTCAAAATCCGAAGTTGGTTCTTGTAGACTATTTCCTGACTTTTGGCAGTGAGACTTCAATTGAACTCAGCTCATCTCTTTCGTGTTATTCTCTACACAGTGAAGTTCCAAGACACTCGCCCGGGCTACTAAATCCAGAAGTATTTCTGTCGGGAGCGTCTGTAAAACTTCAACCGTATTACCTCGAAGAGAAGCAACGAGTTGGAAGGCCTTATCTTTACGTCCCAATCATTCGCTTTTTGACAATATTTAATTACGCATATAATTTCGTCCAATTGCTCTGTTCGTCATAGGTAGGAAATTTTACTTTACATGATGTCGGAATGTAAAAATCTGGATTTACGACCTACAATTTTTGCTCTACAGCTTTTGATCTCACTTCAACCTTCTAACGCAGTTTCATTCACGTCGCTGAATTTCTGATGAATATACTCTTGCACTTCTCTCATATAATTTGTACTGTTCTCCAATTCCCTGTCGCCTCATCTTCTTCTACGTCTTTTTTCCGCTCTGTATAGTTTGGAATTATTTACCTTGGATTTAAATTCTTTATTTATTTTGGCTTGGCTTGCTTTAATGTCTCCTTTTCGGTTTTAATCTCTTTTCTCATAGCTTCTAGCCTAACTTTCATCGTGTCTTGTCCAGCTTTCATCTTTACCTCCATCTTTCTATCATTACTTCTTGATTGGATTGCATACCTTTCTTATCTTCCTACATACCTACCTATACAGCTTGCATTGCTTTTATGTCTTTCTCTATGGCATTTTTGTTTCTGCTTTCATTAATTCCATCATCTCGCTTAACTGTTCCACCGTTATTGTTCTAGATGGGGGACCATAACCGTTTGTCAAGTTTCCAGAAATCCCACTTTTGACACTAATTTGTTACGATGGCTCTAGAATCGCGGGTGTACTCCCAGTACTCAAAAATAAGTCCTAATTTCTGGATAGCTAACTCTTTTATTTAAACTCTCCAATAAGTGTAATCGATTTTTTTTCGTCCTTTTGTTCTGGTGACTTGAGAATGTATGGCCTCAATGACTTGGTCCATCTACCGCTAGACAGTAAGTAATTAGTAACAACAATATTAATAATAACAACCATAAACAAGAACATTACACTACAATTAGCTAGGTAAATATCGCACAGGATCACTAAATAACTGCCATATATAATAAAACAGCATTTAAATGTTCAACTAATTCACAAAATAACAGTTGGAAATAAGGTTCTGTTTATGATTATATATAAATACTTCTAACATTTTAACGTTTTTATTTTTTATTTTTCGAAAAACTACACTCGCGGACAATGAATATTGAGCACCAAAAAGGAAGCATAGGATGGACCTGAAATTTTATTGATGGAAGGATACAGATGAATGGTATACATGATCACAAAAACAGGGCAGCAACACACGTACAGAGGGAGCTGTGGTACACAGTCCGGTCATCCTCCATAGCGCATCGTACCGCCTCGTGCTGCGATACAAGCAGCAATACGGTCCGGCAGGGTGTCTAACAGCTTGATGTCTGATGTTGTCCTACAACAGACGAGTCCACACCTGTTTGACGTTACGTACCAAATCCCGAAGATTGCGGCAATGAGGCAGCTGACGTTTCAACTGGTCCCACACATGCTCGATAGGGGACAGGTCTGGGGAGCGGGTAGGCCATGGAAGTGTCTGGCCATGACTTAGGTAGGCCTGGGCGACCCGAGCCATGTGCGGCCGGGTATTATCCAGCTTGAATTGCGCACCTGGAATCCCAGAAACGAATGGGAGCACATGGGGCCGTAGAATCTTATCCACGTACCACAGATCCTTCAATATTCCAGGTACCACTACTAGAGTGGATCGGCTGTCGTAGGCAATAGTTCCTCAGCCCATGATGACTGGAGTGGGGCTGGTGTGGCGCTCGATAACGAGGTTGGGATTGTGGCGTTGTGCAGGGGACCTCCACACCCGGACACGCTGATCGTTGGTCCCCAAAACGAAGCGGCACTCATCGCTAAACGCATCGCCAATCGGTGGCGTTCCACGTTGCTCTGGCCCGGCACCACTGCAACTGGAGCAGCCAATGTTACCGTGTTAACTGTAGCACACGCAAATAACGCTGAGATAGCAGATTCGCTTCCTTCAGGCGTCTAGATATGGTTCGTTGGCATACAGGAGCCGCTACGTGTGCCTATATCGCGGATCGGGTCGCCGTGGGCTCTATACGTGCTTGCCGCACGATCATTCGATCCTCTCTACTCATGGTATGCCTGGTCCGTCCAGAGCCAGTCCTTTGTGTCTGGGTGGCGTCCCGTGACCAGTGCTCCCAACATCGTTGGACGATATAGTCCGGACGATCCACGTGACGGGCTATCCGTCGCGCTGACCACCCTGCGGTTTTCAGTCTGAAGATCAGACCTGAAATCCGTCAGTTGCGTATATTGACGTTTCTGGCATCTACCTACCATTCTTTGCACTCCGTACTCGCGTCGGCCGAAGCTTCTCGTATTGATGGGGTGTAGACTACACGCCGGTTTATAAGACTGCTGGCTCATGCTTGCACGGCCACTCACGAGTGTACGGTCATGCACAACCACACCAGACTGGGATCATTTGCATACCATCCCGCCCTCTAGCTATTTATATCATTTCGCGATTGTACCATGTCTTCTTCTTGGTGAGCAACTTTCATTGTCCATGAGTGTAAATTTTTTGTCTGAACGAGATTTTGCCTCACTTTACTGTCACTCGAAATATCTTCTTTACTATACAAAATAGATATATGCTGTAAACAACAAAATTGATCAGTTGAGAATCCAGTTTACAGATTGGAAATTTGTTTCTGCAAAGCTATTATTAATTTCTAGGGACGTTTTGTCAAGATCAAGAGGAATGAATATGTAACTTTCTTCGCGTTTCTAATGCTTATATCTCAAAAGCTAAAAATGATCGTTAGTAACTATAAAAATAAGTTTGTAGCACTTCATAATTCCTACAAGGACATATTGTATTTTGTATCAATTTCTTAGATTTCGAAATATGGTGATTATAACTTCAATATTCTCATATTTTGAGCTATTTTAGATAGATGGTTCTAACCTCGATATTTTAGTATTTTGAGCGGTTTTAAAAATGCCCACAAAAGACAACCACCCAGAAAGAAAATATTGTTCGCGCAAAAATATTTCGGCTGCATCGGACTGGAGCTACTAAGGATTTGTTAAAAGTAAATTCAAATTATTATTCTAATAGCTTTTCTGTTTAATTTGACGACTTATCGTAATATTCGAATCTGTCTAAAATCAAATCAGCAACATAGTCATATATAAGCCACTTACATGCTAAATTTTGTAAAATTCTGTCGGATAGTTTTTAAACTAAAATAGATACATAGGCACACAGATAGGCAGACACACACAGACAGGTCCAATCCAAGAACCTATTCCAATACTTTCTTTATACATTACTATACATTTTAATGAAAGTATAAATCTGATTGATTTGAGTCTGTAGAGAAAGTCATTAGCAAAACATGACGGAGTTCAATTTATTTTCTCTTCCTTTCTTTCCTGCAGTTTCCATTTAATTTCCATAATAGTATTTAAACTATTATCAAATGGCTGATGTCAAAAACCGAACTAGATCGAGAACTATTCCTTCTACGGGGAAATACTTGATCTTATTCTTTTCGAAACAAAAAGAGAAATTACGTATAAAACATGCATATTTCCAAAGCATTTTAGCAGCATATTTGGAATAACATCTATGTTTGTACTATCTGTGGCGGAAATCAGAACGTTACAAAAGATGTATAAATTGTGGACTCTTATATCTCAATCTAATTGATAAAAATGTAAATAATTTTCTTATTTTGTTGGAAATATAATATAGATTATGAATGTATAAAAATAATTTCAATATTTTAATTTTGTGAACTACCTCTTTGATTAAACTTTAAAAAGTATCTGTCCGACACATGTTTATATTTATTTTTCCTACTTTCACTTGAAAACTCTTCCAAACTATAAAAGATAGATACAAATAACAAGCAAAAATAGTATTTATTAGGGAGCCAAGTTTCTACTCTCACATACACTCATACACACGCACGCATGCGCACGCACATGCACGCCCACACACTATTTTTTAAACCGCTAGAGTAATCGATTAAAGCCTTCTAGTAATCTTCGTGACAATTTGAAGAAGATGGAAAATCTTCCATTTTTCAAATTCTGTGATGCTTATATCTCAACTACACATACTAGCTTTGAGCAATAAGCAAGAATTTGTAGCTCTTTGATAACCTCATAAGTGTACGTATTTGGATTTTGGATTGAGCACATTTTTTATTTTAATTTTAAAATGTATCTTCCAGAGAGAATATTTTTCGTTCATTCACTTGAAATATTATCAAAATAAAATACAGATATAAATAATAAGGGATAAAAATATGTACTATTGTTTTGAATGAATCGTCTTCTGAGGTTAGATTGAAATTTTTCAGTTTTTCAAGTTTATTATGATTATTTCTCAAAAACTAAAAGGGTCAGCTATGAACAATAAGCAAAAATTTGCAGCTTTTTGAAAACTAACAAGTGGACAATTGGAATTTGAATCGAGCGCGTTTCGAAGTATAATGGTTATGATTTTTATATTGAAAAATTTTAGACTTTGTTTTTTTATTGTGTGGGAAAGCTGTAAACTTACAAATGTAACGAGTATTGCATCTTCATGTTTTTACTTACTCCTTGGTAAAATACTGATGCACAAGCATGAGATAATTTGTTTTATTTTAAAAATCTTCGGAAGTTAAAATAGCTTGGTGAGCAAGTCACCCCAAAGGAACCAACTGAATACATTTAAATAGAGGGCTATTAAATTTGAATTTAAAAAAAAAAAGAGCTATACAATGCTAATATAATGTACAAACCATGAGCATTCTAGTATAGAAAAGTTAATTAGCAGATGATAAATAATTAAATAAGGAGGAAATATATAATTAATAGACTAAGTCGACGTTTATATAATACGCCGAGTGGATAAATAAAAGGTTTACAATACTTGGTTACAAGCGGCATTTAAAAGCTGTTCCTGTCAGCCCGCTGGAAGAAAACCACGCCGCACGTTGTCCACTTTAAAATCTTTGTTATTTGGGGAAAGTTAAGTTGAGGGGATGCGAGCTGCTAATCGCTGTTGCAAAAAAACGATTAAAAGCAAGGGAATCGTTCTCGAGCGTCTGTTTCTTGACTAGGCACTTTCCAAGTTCGGAAAGGGAATTGAACGTTTCCGGTACGCACTTCCGGTATCGAGGCTTTAAAAAAGAAGAGTTCTTCGAATGATCTTTTTGCAAATGATCAATCAGTACCTGTCATCAAGTGCAAGGAGTTGTTGTTTGTTTACATGCAATGTAAGAAAAAAAATGTTATAGGGACAATATCAGGTGATTTTTAATCCCACATGCAATCATAATGGGAGTTACAGCATTCTGTGAAAAGTATATATTTTTTCAATGGCTGATTTAAAAAAAAATGTTTGATTGTATTAATAAGTATGTACCAATGTCAAGGTTATGCAAAAATATTATATATGTAATGAAGCTATTAATTATGAAAGATGTTAGATTAAGGTGTAATTTGTAAAAAAAATGTGTAATGGTGTTAAAAATATAAAAGTAGATAGTTAGTGTGTAACATTTCAAAGTGAATGTGCATATATTTAAAATACTTTAAAATTATCAAGATTTAATTGTGCTTCAATTGGAAGCTTAACCTGGTGGATTTGATGTGTGCATAACTTTTGATATACTGTATATGTGTGTTCAAAAAACTGTTGGTGTTTACAACAAGACTGTTTAAACTACAGTTCTGGACAAACTTTGGCCCAAAAAGTGAAAAATGCCAATTAAAAAGTGGCATGTTAATCGAACTTTTTTTCGAACTCTATTGGTGTTGAATTTTTTTTCGAACTCTATTGGTGTTGAATTTTTTTTTGTTTTTTGTCCGAGGGGAGATATGTGAGACCAGAAATTGTTCTCACGAGACACTTTTATTTGTGAAATTTATGATGCCCAGAACGGCAAACAAAGCTGTAGTCTGGCTGGCACCAGGGTTTATGAGGACTTGAACTTTAAGATCAAAAGACTATAAATTTAGGGGTGCAATACCAGAGGGGCTGAGCTGGGCCATACTAAATGTGCAATAGTGCAATTGGGTAAAGAAGAACCAATGAGCGCCAAAGAAGTAAAGGCGGAGCTACCCCCCCCCCCCACACACACACACACACACACCGAAGGAACCACAGCCTAAGAGAGAACGAGATGAGATGTAGACGAAAAGACATGGAGATCAGACTTTGACGAAACAGTTGGATTTTGACTTAGGAGACGATTATGAGTTTTGACTGAAATAGGACATGTGTGCAACGACTGCGACGTTATGACTTGGACGGAGGCTTGCCTGCCATTATGATAGAACGACAATACTAAAGAAGCAGAATATTGCGTGGAAGTTCCCAAATAAGGGAGATTTAGGATGTGTTCAGTGCAACCAAGTATTTGCAAGCATTATGGTCTATTGCAAAGGCCCAAATTGAAGGTATGTGTTCCTCAAATATCCACAGGTTATTAAATACGTTAGGTATATGATTCAGGGTCTCGCATGCTCTCCTCTCACATTCTATCTTAATAAATAATTAATAGGAAGAGTAGTTAATGTATTGGAATTGAATAGGTATTTTGTGTCTTTAATAAATGTTATTTTTAAGTTTAAATTGATCTAATCTTTTTAATAATTAATAAATATTCTTTTCAGGACTCACACGAAAAGTAAAATAATTGGAGGGTTTATTGCGGCACAACATAGCAATGTACGATTTAAATGTAATTCCACTATGAGAACAACGGCCATGGCAAATTGATGGATTTAACATTAAATAATAATTATCTTTAATGAATTTAAGAATTAAAAGTGTAAATTTAACTTTATTTTATTTCGGTTGCCGCAGTAAGCACATCAAGCTGTAAGATGAGTTGTATAAGAATTGCTGAATTTCTTTAAAGGTGTCTATAAACGATCAGTGAATATTTGTCAAAGATGTCGATTCTCAGAATTGTGTTTGAAGTGTATTTTGTGCACACGGTCAAACATATTTAACATTTTATGATGAGATAGTTTTCCTTCATATCTAGTAGATGGCGCTGTTGCACTTGTTTCTTAATTTTACTGTAAATATTGTTTGTCATATTTATATTTTCTGATCAAGAAATTGAAATGAAATTAAAAGTGTCCCAAATCGTTACAATAATAATAACAAGTCTAAATGCATACATCAAAATTAAAAGATTTAATAAGTTGAATTATTTTCATGTAATTCAATGTGACAGTGGATTTTAATAAACATAAAGTGAAAGTAGAAATTATTCTTCCATAATACACAAAATAAATACAATTGATAAAGGTCACCAAAATTCTTTTAGCTCTATGTGCTAAATTTCTAGTTGCAGCATTGGACACAAGCATTAATTATTTTAATTTTTATTTCTTGAAACATTATATTTAACGTATGTGTGGAATGCACTTTTGAGAATAAATAAACGTGCACAAATAATTTGAATCAGAGATATTTCTAGATGGAGATTTTTTTGAAAGTAGAAAAGAAAAAATTCTATTAATTAAAACATTAACAACATGTACAAAAAAAATCTGGTACCAAAATATCTGTAAGCATATATGAATTTCCTACAGAACATTTATATGTACTAGTAGAAAAGCATTAATTTGTTAAATAAATTGGTAAATTTTTTGCCCAGCTTATAGCTTCCACTCCTCATCGAATCCGTGATGTTTTTATTTTTATAATTAAACTAGCAGCATACCCGTTCTTCGTACGGAGTATATAATATAAAGAAACTTGAAATTCATAATCATGCCCAAATTCTTATAGTATACTAAATGACATGTTTAATGAAAATATTCTTTTAAAATATTTAATATAATGCTCCTAAAAAGAAGTTTAAGAATCTCTGTTCTCGCTATATAAAATTATCTTCATGGACATATCTGAAGAATAAAACATCTTGGACCCCTTATGTAAGCAAATATAAAAAAAAATATGGAATTGAATCAATATATGCAAAATAAAAGCGTTAAAATTGTATGGGACCCGTACTAATTATATACGCGAATATTAGAAAATATAACCTGTATTAGTAGATTACATGTATAAATTGAAAATACCAATAAACCCGTAATCTTTAAATCTGAAGACAGTCATTTATTCCAATATATGTCAAAATTAAAGTGCTAAAATTATATGGGAAGATATACACGTACTACTTATAATGTCCTATTATTAGTAGAAGACTACCCGTTTTGCAATATGAGTCACAAATGTTTTTTGGTAAAATACAACAGACGACGTAATAAATTGAATATATAATTAATCCCCTTAATCTTCATACCAGAAGACTGTACTTGATTCCAATATGTATGCCAATATATGTCAAAATATATGCCAATATACCTGTACTACTTATATTCTCGTAGGTTAGAAGATATACCCGTGCATTCCTAGAAGATTACTCGTACAACGTACAATATGCGTGTGTCAGCAATTTTTGCCGCAATAAAACAATGGCGTAATAACTTAAAAAAATCAATAATCCCTGAATCAATAATTCCGGAAAATATCAATAATAATAATGTTTAAACCTGAAGAGTATAATTGATATTATCCAGTCCAAAATGAAATGGCAATGAAATTTATTTTATATACATATCTTCATTATTCAAATCGGAAAGGATTTAATAAAAATCGTCTGCCGCATAAACACATTGGATTTAAATCCGTTGCTAAGCGACATGATATCATTTGCTTCAAATAAATTGGTAGAAAAAATATCGTCTAAATAGTTATATTTCTATGGAACATTTGGCGACAGTTTCGTCAAATTAGCGACATTTTAAAAAATCGCCAAATTTATCGCCAAGTGGGACTGTAGAACTGACAGTTCCACTTTGCGACAAATTGAAGCAATATCATCACAATACTATCCCCTAACAAAAAACAATTAATATCATTTATGTAGCGCAATTTTATCAATTTCAAGATATTTTTATAGATTTGAAAACATTTTTATCAATTTGGTGACATTTTAAAAATTCGCTAAATGTATTACTAAGTAGGATGGTTGGTCTGACAGATAAATGCTAACCAAACATCATTTCAGCACTCTCTTCTAACAAAACAAAAAAAAATTTCATTGATATGTAGAAGACCCAATTGATATGTAGAAGCCATACGACCAACCCGAAGGTTTATGGCAGCTGTTTGTGTGTCGTTTATATCAATTTGGCGACATTTCCGTCAATTTGGCAAAGTTTAAGAAAAGTTGTCAAATTAGCGATATCCCTCCAAATTCGTAGCTTTGAATTTGCAGATCTGAATGAAACATTCTTATCCCGTTTCAATATACTAAATGAAAACACTACAATTGTATTAGAAGATATACCGGCTCTACGCTTTTTCTGTTTCAACAATCGGCTATATGAATTTATTGGCTAAACACAATATATGAGTTTAGTAGCTAAATACGATATAAGCTTGAAAACTCTTTGCCAAAATAAATGAAATTGATGTACGCAGTCAGCAATTAATATAATTAAAAGAAAAATCAAACCGTCCATTCATAAGATATACTTTTATATCCATTTATCCATTTATTTATTATTTAAATCGAAAAAAAAATAATAAAAACATTAACAAACACATTTAATTTAATTGCGATGCCGAGCAACATGATATATCCTCCTAAAATGTTAAAATTTATTAACCACTAAAAGCACACCCGTTATTCGTACGGAGTGTATAATTTAAAGAAACTTAAAGTTCGCAATCATGTGCAAATTCTGTTAAAATATTAAATTTATTGCTCCTAAAGAGAAGTTTAAGAATATATGTTCTCACTATGCAAAATTATCTTCACGATCAGATCTGAAGAATAAAACATTCTGCCCCCTTTTGTAAGCAAATTTACAGAAGAAAAAATAGGAATTGAATGACTATATGCAACCCCCGTACTAATTATATTGTCGCAGATCAGAAAATACGCCAATGTGTTAGTAGAAGATTACCCGTATTACAATATGCGTCTCAAAAATATTTGCCAAAATAAAAGAGATGACGTAATAAATTGAAAACATCAATAATATCCGTACTCTTTATACAAGAAGGTCGTAATTGATTCCAATATATGCCAATATATATCAAAACATATGTCAATATACCTGTATTACTTATATTCTCGTAGATTAAAAGATATACACGTGTATTTGTAGAAGATTCGTACAACATACAATATATGAGTTTAAACAATTTTTGTCATAATAAAATAATTGCATAATAACTTTAAAATATCAATAATCCTTGAATCAATAATCCCCGAAAATATAAATAATAATAATTTTTAAACCTGAAGACCGTAATTGATATTATCCAGTCAAAAATGCTATAAGAAAAATCAAATCGTTCTTTTCTAAAATATATTTTTATATCCATTTATTTATTATTCAAATCGAAAAAATAATTATTAAAATTAACAGACAGATGTAATTTAATTGCGTTTCTGAGTAACATGATATAAGATAGAATCTTATACATGTTGAATATGTCATGTCTTATAACATAAACTGCGAAATTAAATAACGATTTTGATTTCTCTATACTTCTCATTGTTCCGTAAAAGCTTGTTTTAAATAAACCATGAACCATGGAGATAGATTTCCCCTTTAAATCATGTTTCAAACAATTCATGTTTTCAGAAAGTGACTAATTAACGCAAAAAATCTCCCATCAAACTCAGAGATTAAATTTTAATTCACTTTCAAACGATTTTCAAGCTTTTCATTTGGATAAACCACGGAGTTAGGGAGTAGAACTCCTAGGAAAAAGTTCCGTTTTTCATTAATATCTCGACAACCCCAGGTCTTAGAAACTCGAAACTTGGACAAAAGTTATGGGGGGATATTTCAAGGCTATTCACCAAATTTCATTAAATTCAGTTCAGCCGTTTTTCCGTGATGATGAGACAAACGAAAATTTCGTTTTTTACTAATATCTCGAGAACCACTGGTCGTAGAAACTCAAAACACGGATATAATTTTAAGTGGGGCTATTTCTGGGCTACCCACAAAATTTCATCAAATTCGGTTCAGCCGTTCTCCCGTGATGGTGTGACAAACAGACAGACAGACAGACAGACAGACAGATTTTCATTTTTATTTATATAGACTAGCAGCATACCCGTTCTTCGTACGGAGTATATAATATAAAGAAACTTCAAATTCATAATCATGCCCAAATTCTTATAGTATACTAAATGACATGTTTAATCAAAATATTCTGTTAAAATATTTAATATAATGCTCCTAAAGAGAAGTTTAAGAATCTCTGTTCTCGCTATATAAAATTATCTTCATGGACATATCTGAAGAATAAAACATCTTGGACCCCTTATGTAAGCAAATATAAAAAAAAATATGGAATTGAATCAATATATGCAAAATAAAAGCGTTAAAATTGTATGGGACCCGTACTAATTATATACGCGAATATTAGAAAATATAACCTGTATTAGTAGCTTACATGTATAAATTGAAAATACCAATAAACCCGTAATCTTTAAATCTGAAGACAGTCATTTATTCCAATATATGTCAAAATTAAAGTGCTAAAATTATATGGGAAGATATACACGTACTACTTATAATGTCCGATTATTAGTAGAAGATTACCCGTTTTGCAATATGAGTCTCAAATGTTTTTTGGTAAAATACAACAGACGACGTAATAAATTGAATATATAATTAATCCCCTTAATCTTCATACCAGAAGACTGTACTTGATTCCAATATATATGCCAATATATGTCAAAATATATGCCAATATACCTGTACTACGTATATTCTCGTAGGTTAGAAGATATACCCGTGCATTCCTAGAAGATTACTCGTACAACGTACAATATGCGTGTGTCAGCAATTTTTGCCGCAATAAAACAATGGCGTAATAACTTAAAAATATCAATAATCCCTGAATCAATAATTCCGGAAAATATCAATAATAATAATGTTTAAACCTGAAGAGTATAATTGAAATTATCCAGTCCAAAATGAAATGGCAATGAAAATTTATTTTATATACATATCTTCATTATTCAAATCGGAAAGGATTTAATAAAAATCGTCTGCCGCATAAACACATTGGATTTAAATCCGTTGCTAAGCGACATGATATCATTTGCTTCAAATAAATTGGTAGAAAAAATATCGTCTAAATAGTTATATTTCTATGGAATATTTGGCGACAGTTTCGTCAAATTAGCGACATTTTAAAAAATCGCCAAATTTATCGCCAAGTGGGACTGTAGAACTGACAGTTCCACTTTGCGACAAATTGACGAAATATCATCACAATACTATCCCCTAACAAAAAGCAATTAATATCATTTATGTAGCGCAATTTTATCAATTTCAAGATATTTTTATAGATTTGAAAACATTTTTATCAATTTGGTGACATTTTAAAAATTCGCTAAATGTATTACTAAGTAGGATGGTTGGTCTGACAGAGAAATGCTAACCAAACATCATTTCAGTACTCTCTTCTAACAAAACAAAAAAAAATTTCATTGATATGCAGAAGACCCAAGCCACACGACCAACCCGAAGGTTTATGGCAGCTGTTTGTGTGTCGTTTATATCAATTTGGCGACATTTCCGTCAATTTGGCAAAGTTTAAGAAAAGTTGTCAAATTAGCGATATCCCTCCAAATTCGTAGCTTTGAATTTGCAGATCTGAATGAAACATTCTTATCCCGTTTCAATATACTAAATGAAAACACTACAATTGTATTAGAAGATATACCGGCTCTACGCTTTTTCTGTTTCAACAATCGGCTATATGAATTTATTGGCTAAACACAATATATGAGTTTAGTAGCTAAATACGATATAAGCTTGAAAACTCTTTGCCAAAATAAATGAAATTGATGTACGCAGTCAGCAATTAATATAATTAAAAGAAAAATCAAACCGTCCATTCATAAGATATACTTTTATATCCATTTATCCATTTATTTATTATTTAAATCGAAAAAAAAATAATAAAAACATTAACAAACACATTTAATTTAATTGCGATGCCGAGCAACATGATATATCCTCCTAAAATGTTAAAATTTATTAACCACTAAAAGCACACCCGTTATTCGTACGGAGTGTATAATTTAAAGAAACTTAAAGTTCGCAATCATGTGCAAATTCTGTTAAAATATTAAATTTATTGCTCCTAAAGAGAAGTTTAAGAATATATGTTCTCACTATGCAAAATTATCTTCACGATCAGATCTGAAGAATAAAACATTCTGCCCCCTTTTGTAAGCAAATTTACAGAAGAAAAAATAGGAATTGAATGACTATATGCAACCCCATACTAATTATATTGTCGCAGATCAGAAAATACGCCAATGTGTTAGTAGAAGATTACCCGTATTACAATATGCGTCTCAAAAATATTTGCCAAAATAAAAGAGATGACGTAATAAATTGAAAACATCAATAATATCCGTACTCTTTATACAAGAAGGTCGTAATTGATTCCAATATATGCCAATATATATCAAAACATATGTCAATATACCTGTATTACTTATATTCTCGTAGATTAAAAGATATACACGTGTATTTGTAGAAGATTCGTACAACATACAATATATGAGTTTAAACAATTTTTGTCATAATAAAATAATTGCATAATAACTTGAAAATATCAATAATCCTTGAATCAATAATCCCCGAAAATATAAATAATAATAATTTTTAAACCTGAAGACCGTAATTGATATTATCCAGTCAAAAATGCTATAAGAAAAATCAAATCGTTCTTTTCTAAAATATATTTTTATATCCATTTATTTATTATTCAAATCGAAAAAATAATTATTAAAATTAACAGACAGATGTAATTTAATTGCGTTTCTGAGTAACATGATATAAGATAGAATCTTATACATGTTGAATATGTCATGTCTTATAACATAAACTGCGAAATTAAATAACGATTTTGATTTCTCTATACTTCTCATTGTTCCGTAAAAGCTTGTTTTAAATAAACCATGAACCATGGAGATAGATTTCCCCTTTAAATCATGTTTCAAACAATTCATGTTTTCAGAAAGTGACTAATTAACGCAAAAAATCTCCCATCAAACTCAGAGATTAAATTTTAATTCACTTTCAAACGATTTTCAAGCTTTTCATTTGGATAAACCACGGAGTTAGGGAGTAGAACTCCTAGGAAAAAGTTCCGTTTTTCATTAATATCTCGACAACCCCAGGTCTTAGAAACTCGAAACTTGGACAAAAGTTATGGGGGGATATTTCAAGGCTATTCACCAAATTTCATTAAATTCAGTTCAGCCGTTTTTCCGTGATGATGAGACAAACGAAAATTTCGTTTTTTACTAATATCTCGAGAACCACTGGTCGTAGAAACTCAAAACACGGATATAATTTTAAGTGGGGCTATTTCTGGGCTACCCACAAAATTTCATCAAATTCGGTTCAGCCGTTCTCCCGTGATGGTGTGACAAACAGACAGACAGACAGACAGACAGACAGATTTTCATTTTTATTTATATAGACTAGCAGCATACCCGTTCTTCGTACGGAGTATATAATATAAAGAAACTTCAAATTCATAATCATGCCCAAATTCTTATAGTATACTAAATGACATGTTTAATCAAAATATTCTGTTAAAATATTTAATATAATGCTCCTAAAGAGAAGTTTAAGAATCTCTGTTCTCGCTATATAAAATTATCTTCATGGACATATCTGAAGAATAAAACATCTTGGACCCCTTATGTAAGCAAATATAAAAAAAAATATGGAATTGAATCAATATATGCAAAATAAAAGCGTTAAAATTGTATGGGACCCGTACTAATTATATACGCGAATATTAGAAAATATAACCTGTATTAGTAGCTTACATGTATAAATTGAAAATACCAATAAACCCGTAATCTTTAAATCTGAAGACAGTCATTTATTCCAATATATGTCAAAATTAAAGTGCTAAAATTATATGGGAAGATATACACGTACTACTTATAATGTCCGATTATTAGTAGAAGATTACCCGTTTTGCAATATGAGTCTCAAATGTTTTTTGGTAAAATACAACAGACGACGTAATAAATTGAATATATAATTAATCCCCTTAATCTTCATACCAGAAGACTGTACTTGATTCCAATATATATGCCAATATATGTCAAAATATATGCCAATATACCTGTACTACGTATATTCTCGTAGGTTAGAAGATATACCCGTGCATTCCTAGAAGATTACTCGTACAACGTACAATATGCGTGTGTCAGCAATTTTTGCCGCAATAAAACAATGGCGTAATAACTTAAAAATATCAATAATCCCTGAATCAATAATTCCGGAAAATATCAATAATAATAATGTTTAAACCTGAAGAGTATAATTGAAATTATCCAGTCCAAAATGAAATGGCAATGAAAATTTATTTTATATACATATCTTCATTATTCAAATCGGAAAGGATTTAATAAAAATCGTCTGCCGCATAAACACATTGGATTTAAATCCGTTGCTAAGCGACATGATATCATTTGCTTCAAATAAATTGGTAGAAAAAATATCGTCTAAATAGTATGGAACATTTCTATGGAACATTTGGAGACAGTTTCGTCAAATTAGCGACATTTTAAAAAATCGCCAAATTTATCGCCAAGTGGGACTGTAGAACTGACAGTTCCACTTTGCGACAAATTGACGAAATATCATCACAATACTATCCCCTAACAAAAAACAATTAATATCATTTATGTAGCGCAATTTTATCAATTTCAAGATATTTTTATAGATTTGAAAACATTTTTATCAATTTGGTGACATTTTAAAAATTCGCTAAATGTATTACTAAGTAGGATGGTTGGTCTGACAGATAAATGCTAACCAAACATCATTTCAGTACACTCTTCTAACAAAAAAAAAAAAAAAAAATCATTGATATGTAGAAGACCCAAGCCACACGACCAACCCGAAGGTTTATGGCAGCTGTTTGTGTGTCGTTTATATAAATTTGGCGACATTTCCGTCAATTTGGCAAAGTTTAAGAAAAGTTGTCAAATTAGCGATATCCCTCCAAATTCGTAGCTTTGAATTTGCAGATCTGAATGAAACATTCTTATCCCGTTTCAATATACTAAATGAAAACACTACAATTGTATTAGAAGATATAAACGCTCTACTCTTTTTCTGTTTCAACAATCGGCTATATGAATTTATTGGCTAAACACAATATACGAGTTTAGTAGCTAAATACGATATAAGCTTGAAAACTCTTTGCCAAAATAAATGAAATTGATGTACGCAGTCAGCAATTAATATAATTAAAAGAAAAATCAAACCGTCCATTCATAAGATATACTTTTATATCCATTTATCCATTTATTTATTATTTAAATCGAAAAAAAATAATAAAAACATTAACAAACACATTGCGATGCCGAGCAACATGATATATCCTCCTAAAATGTTAAAATTTATTAACCACTAACAGCACACCCGTTATTCGTACGGAGTGTATAATTTAAAGAAACTTATAGTTCGCAATCATGTGCAAATTCTGTTAAAATATTAAATTTATTGCTCCTAAAGAGAAGTTTAAGAATATATGTTCTCACTATGCAAAATTATCTTCACGATCAGATCTGATGAATAAAACATCCTGCCCCCTTTTGTAAGCAAATTTACAGAAGAAAAAATAGGAATTGAATGAATATATGCAACCCCGTACTAATTATATTGTCGCAGATCAGAAAATATGCCAATGTGTTAGTAGAAGATTACCCGTATTACAAAATGCGTCTCAAAAATATTTGCCAAAATAAAAGAGATGACGTAATAAATTGAAAACATCAATAATATCCGTACTCTTTATACCAGAAGTTCGTAATTGATTCCAATATATGCCAATATATATCAAAACATATGTCAATATACCTGTACTACTTATATTCTCGTAGATTAAAAGATATACACGTGTATTTGTAGAAGATTCGTACAACATACAATATATGAGTTTAAACAATTTTTGTCATAATAAAATAATTGCATAATAACTTGAAAATATCAATAATCCTTGAATCAATAATCCCCGAAAATATAAATAATAATAATTTTTAAACCTGAAGACCGTAATTGATATTATCCAGTCAAAAATGCTATAAGAAAAATCAAATCGTTCTTTTCTAAAATATATTTTTATATCCATTTATTTATTATTCAAATCGAAAAAATAATTATTAAAATTAACAGACAGATTTAATTTAATTGCGTTTCTGAGTAACATGATATAAGATAGAATGTTATAACATGTTAAATATGTCATGTCTTATAACATAAACTGCGAAATTAAATAACGATTTTGATTTCTCTATACTTCTCATTGTTCCGTAAAAGCTTGTTTTAAATAAACCATGAACCATGGAGATAGATTTCACTTTTAAATCATGTTTCAAACAATTCAGGTTTTCAGAAAGTGACTAATTAACGCAAAAAATCTCCCATCAAACTCAGAGATTAAATTTTAATTCACTTTCAAACGATTTTCAAGCTTTTCGTTTGGATAAACCACGGAGTTAGGGAGTAGAACTCCTAGGAAAAAGTTCCGTTTTTCATTAATATCTCGACAACCCCCGGTCTTAGAAACTCGAAACTTGGACAAAATTTATGGGGGGATATTTCAAGGCTATTCACCAAATTTCATTAAATTCGGTTCAGCCGTTTTTCCGTGATGATGAGACAAACGAAAATTTCGTTTTTTACTAATATCTCGAGAACCACTGGTCGTAGAAACTCAAAACACGGATATAATTTTAAGTGGGGCTATTTATGGGCTACCCACAAAATTTCATCAAATTCGGTTCAGCCGTTCTCCCGTGATGGTGTGACAAACAGACAGACAGACAGACAGACAGATAGATTTTCATTTTTATTTATATAGATTGTGTCCTCATAGATATTTTTGACCTCCTCTGGAGACAAATCCACAATTTCCGCTATTCCTGATAAGCATCGGTTCCTAAAAATTTTATTATGATACTCTGGCAGTCTTGTCTCTATAAGCTTTTATAATTTGGTCGGTATTATCTTGAGACCAACTCATTTTTAATAAAAAGAATAAATTTAAATAAAGAAACAAAAAAAAAAGATTACACATTAAAGACAAATGGGCAAAACAGAAATAACTATTTATTCACAAAACGGTAATCGGCCCGCGATCGGTCAATACAAATGTCAATCATACTGACTCCTCAATGTCGGAGGAAAAAGTAAGACGCTGCTCTGAAAGAAAAATATTTGACCTCACACTTTGACAATCACGTCAAATAGTTGTTCAGATGATCAAAAATCAGTGATAAAGCCTCTTTGACAAACATTCACTCATCGTTTGTAGACACCTTAACGCAAAATTATTTATCTCTGGAGTCTGCAATATAACTGATATGAATAAAACGTTCATTGATTTTACATAGAGGAGCAGACGATTTTATAGTAGCCATTTTCGATGAAGTTTTAAGCATAGAGTTAAATTACTTTTACTTCTATGGTTTTAAGTTTTTAAGTAAAATAAATTATTGTAGTATTGTAATGAATGAAAGAAACGGAATAAAAGTGTATGAATGAAATATTTACTTGTTTTACATAGAGAGCCAGGCGATTTATATTTCGATGACGTCATTTGAATAAAGTTCATTTTTTTCGTTGAAGTTTTAAGTTTTCAAATATAATAAATTTTTGCAGTATTGTAATAATTTTAAAAATATTACCGCTGCATGTATCGCATTTTAGAGATGTTTAAATAAAATTGTATTGCAGTTAGAAATTGTTTCATAATCAATGCTTTATGCATTATTGATCTTTCTTGTTCTTATAAATTAAATAGTTTAAACTAATTTCAATAATAGGTATTTATAATTTTTAACGTGTTCCCTGGGTTTAGGACTGTTGAATGAATTGGAATTTCTCAAATTGTATGGTAAACGGTAAATCTTTTAATCGAGTGCCTGAAAATAAGTAGCAATAACTACTGCTGTAGTTAAAAATCATTCTACAATATCTTCTTGATGACCATTCTGAATTCCAACAACCACTATTTGTTCTACAACGTTGGCTGCCAGGGCAAATTATCAAATGGTGAAGTTTTTAAATACACTCAGGTATTTAAAAACTTTCAAAATAAAACTATACTTAGACCACAATCTAAGTCTTGCCAGGAAGAGCATTTAAAAGGAAGAACACAGTCCGTTCCTTTTGAATGTGTCGCTACTACGCCTTTTAGTTGTGAGAAAACCACAAAAACCTTAATCAGTTGATCTAAATAATTAAAGGCCTAAGACTTTAACTGCCGCATTTTCCGTTGTTGAGAATGCACTTGGATTTTTGGCTCTTGTATTTGGTATCTTATACCGTTAAATCATAGGTTCCCAAAGTGGTCCAGGTGGACCCCCAAGGGTCCATAGGAGACCACACGGGGGTCCACGTAGACGTGAAAAGAAAACAGGGGTTCACAAGTTATAAGGGGGGGTCCACGAAAAATTTTCTGGTTTTCATAATAAAGAACAAAAATTTGGCTTGGATTTACCTATCAACGTAGGCAGGTAGCATCATTCGCTAGGTAGGTAGTCAAAAATATTCGAGACTCAGGTTAAACACAGAATTGAATAGAAATAGAACAATAGATAATAGTACAAGTGTACACCACATGTCGAGACTTGCAAAGTGCCGCCCGTACGCTCGCTCGTCCGAGATGCTTGTTTAGACCTGCAAAGGGATGAAATGCGACTTGCGCTGTGCTTGCAATCGAGATTAGTATAAATACGAATGCCAAGAACAAAACGTTACTCATTTGTTTCCGGGATTTTGAACATAAAAGTGTGACTGTGAGTGAATCGATGTCAGTGTTTGCAGTGCCGGAAAAAGTAAGTATCTGCCTATTTGTTATACATATTTTTATTATATATTGTAATTTATCAATCATATTATATTTGTTTTACTATTTGAGTGTAATAGGTAGTTATGTAGTGAATATTAAATACTAGAGATTATTCAAAACTTCTATAAAAGAACAAAAAGCCAGGGAAGATTAAACTTTAGGTACCTAGGTACGTTTTTGCCGAAAAATATTTATTTACGCGACGACGGCGATTCATTAAAAGAGCGGTGTTTCCGCGGGCATTTTGTTTTTTTTTTATTGCAATAATTCTATTCTGTTGTCTTATAATAGCCATATTCTGGTAAAATCGCCTCAAAAAAAAATTTTTTTTATAGGTCACAACTGATACGGAAAATGGCTGAATCTAAGAAGAAATGTCGACAGTACAGTATTGATTATTTGAAATTTGGTTTTCTTCCATCAACGGCAGACAAACGATTGCCCATGTGTCTTTTATGCAACAAAGTTCTGAGCAATGACTCTATGAAACCATCGAAGCTCGAAGACCATCTAAGAAGGTGTCATCCTGAAAACATAGGTAAAGATCTGAAATACTTTCAAACATTGAAGGAAAAATATGAAAAGAGACCTACCGTAAATAGTATGTTTGCTTCAATGTCTCAAAGTAACGATGATGGCTTGCGGGCATCTTACAATATTTCGTTGCTTATAGCGAAATCTGGAAAACCGCACACCATCGGAGAAGAGTTAATTTTACCCGCTATTGAAGAGGTTTTAAAAACTGTTCTGCACAAACCTCCATTTGACGTACTCAAAAGAATTCCTTTAAGTAACAACACTGTACAAAGACGTATTGATAAAATGAGCTCTGATATAGAAAGCTTCTTGTGTAATTATCTGCAAACCACTCATTTTTCTATTCAATTGGACGAGTCTACTTTGCCTGGTAATGAAGCATTATTATTGGCATATGTTCGACTTGTTATGGACGAAAAAATCCATGAAGAGCTGCTATTTGCACAAACTTTGAAGTCGGACACTAAAGGCGAATCGATATTTAATGTCCCGAGTGATTTTTTTACAGAAAAATCTATTCCATTTACAAACATTATTTCAGTGGCAGCAGATGGAGCTCCTGCCATGTTCGGGCGATATCGTGGGTTTATAAGCCATCTTAAAAGAATAATACCAGGACTAATTGCAATTCACTGTGTCATCCACCGACAACACCTTGTAGCGAAAAATTTGAGTGATATATTGCACCAATCGCTTCAATTTGTGATTAACGCAGTTAATAAAATAAGAAGCAATGCTTTGAATACCCGTTTATTTGCACTATTGTGCGATGAAAATGATGAAGATTTCCAACGACTGCTCCTACATACTGAAGTACGCTGGTTGTCGAAAGGTGCATGCTTATCAAGATTTTACTCACTTTTCGAATCAGGGATAGAGTTTCTGGAAACTAAAGCACCAGATTTAAAAGAAAATCTGATCAAATATAAAGCGGACATTGCGTACTTAACAGATTTGTTCAAAAAATTCAATCACGTTAACTTGCAGTTACAAGGGGACAGCCTTAATTTAATAAAAACAAAGGGTGTAATTTCGGCTTTTCTTGGTAAATTGAAATTAATGAAGCAAAATATTAGTCGGCGCGAATTCTCCCAGTTTCCGCACTTGTCACAGATAGAATGTCTTGATGAGGATATTCAGACATACGCTCAACATTTAAATACCCTGCATGACTTCAAAAATAGATCTGAAGATATTCTGACGATGGAAATACCACCATGGATCATAACCCCATTTGATGAAACGGAAGAGACAAATGTGGTATTACAAGAGGAGCTACTTGAGCTCAGCACCAACGAGGAACTGAAGGTGAAATTTAAAAAAGGCTATCAAACATTTTGGCTGCAGGCAGAAATCCCCGAAAAATATCCTGGGCTGTGGGAAATTGCGAGAAAATTTTTGATAGCGTTTCCCTCGTCATATCTTGTCGAAAGAAGTTTTAGTGCCGTTACCAACCTGTTAACCAAAAAAAGGAGCAGATTGAACATCACAGAACGGGGAGATTTGAGATTACTTCTTACAAAACTGAAGCCAAATATGGATAATTTGCTGTCAATTCATCAAGTACATCCGTCTCATTAAAAGTATGACTATTTTATATTGTTGATTTACATTTCAGAGTTCATTGTTGATTTTTTGTCAATTGTTGATTGTTTGTGAAAATAAATGTTTATAATTTTGTATAACCACAAGTATTATTTTAATAAATAGGACACAAGAAAATGTGCTACTTTTTTTTTCTTCTTAACACCCCCAATTTGGGGTGATATTTTTCAGGAGTTTTGGGAATACAATAGAAATGTAGCAGCAGGGTCTACCGAAAATAGCAAAACTTTGAAAGTGATCCACGAGAAAAAAAAAGTTTGGGAACCTCTGCGTTAAATGGACCCAAGAATCGAATTTATGATACTCATAACAAGGCATTGAGTTCATCTTCATAATGTTTACACAAAAACTCAAAGACAAGACGACTGCATACTCCCCTATTCATCAACATTCTTAATACCATTAGAAGACAATGTCGAGATATCACAAAAAGTGACATTGAATTACTACAACTTCAATTGATTTAAAAAAAATCGAAAATGAATTATGAAGTTATAAGACAAAAGTTTAAAGAGCGTTTTCTTTTCGAAACGAGATCTGTTAGCAGACAGTACTTGAATGGACTGATGAAAGTAGTGAGCCTAGCTCTCACCACTTTCTCTTTATTTTATTTCTTTAACAATGTGTTATTGTAGCTTATAAAGCAAACATATTTATAGCATTATATTTTTCAGTATTATCTCTATTAAAAGTAAAGGAGATATGTTCAAACTTGAGTTTACATACTATCAACTTAATGTCAAGTCTCTTTGATGCCCCTCAAAAAACCCAGGTACTTAAATGCATACCAGGTAGGTCCGTAAACATTGTAACATACTTAAACACAAAGTTATAATACAGTAAGCAACAATTTTTAAACTCAAACACAAATTATTACTGTTCTAGTAGTACAAGCTGAACGGAATTACTGACGAAACTATACCGTTCTTAATATTTAGCTAAAAAGTACATGCGTCAAAAGTATGAGACACATGCACTTTTCTTAACGTATAGCGATAAATAGAAACTTGAAATGTGTACACATCCTTTGTGGTGAAAATTTAGTAATATTGGATAGTTAAGATGATGCATATATTTGATGCATGTAATTTATCTTACCATTTATGCCGTATATTGCATTTTTTAAAGCAAACGTGCCCGCGACCTATTGCTATCTATTGCTTCTGCATATTGCTTCTTCCTATCGCTTCTGTCTATTGCTTCTGCAGTGAAATACTTACGTACGACAATAAGACAAGAGTTATTAATTTAAATTCAAGGAAACACCTTTTGAAAAACAAAGTTATTTATTTATTTCATTTGAACCATAATGCTTATCATTTTTACATTACAGAATTCAATAATATCTGTGGCTTTTACACCTAATGCCTATACCATCCTCTAGAGGAATATAAATTTAGGAAATTTTAATATCTATTTGAATGTACCTAATAATGTGATGATCAGAATCTCAATCTAATTATTATTTGTTCGCTCATCATTGTTTCTATAGAATTTGGCACGTTCAAAAGGATTAACCAGGCTTGTAACTTTTGAACCGTATTTAGTATTTGCATTTCAGCATGTTGGAAATCTTGAAGATTTACCTGCGCCCTCAACGGTTAGCATCATTATCGTTCAGGAACGCTTCCAACTTTACACATTGCTCTGTCTGTATATTTTCTATTATATAACAATTCAAAAACAATATTTTTGCTTTATGCAAGACCTCCTTCTTTCCCTTATGTTCCGCAATTCTTGGGGTTTGAACCCGCCTCCTACATACGATTGGTTGTCCTACCTGTTCAGTATGACGTTTGAAATTGTACATCTGGTTCAAGCCTGAGGTCTTAATTTGGACGACCAAACTGTTTTATTGGATGTATCCATTATAAATTTCTGGTCAAAGTAGTGTTAATGTCGGCGCCAACCAGACTAGTTATTTTGTACTTTGTATCACTGTTCACGCTCATGCATAATGATTTGCAATTTTTATTGCTTTAGAAAATTTACAATTCTGGTCTCACACTTTTAAAGAAATATTTTCTCTAAAATAGGTGTCAGAAATTCTTCCCAAAAAGATCCTTATCAATTTCCTTTTCCCGTGTGGCCCGTAAGTTATCCTAAAGTGCTTTCCGCTTTTCTAGCTCTATCGTCATCTAATACCCTAACGCCTAACCCATAAACATAGCATAACTGCACCTCTCCCTTAAAGTTGAGATTAATTGAAAAAATCTTATGTATCCAACACATGACTCCCAACGATTAAAAAGTTTCGTCATAATAAACAATAGCACAAGTTAGAGCTTTCTTAAAAATCGATCTCGTCAAACACCAACAGGTTTATCATTCTTATAGTTTAAAATAAACATTCTCATAAAATTTCAGTCATTTATATAAACATATGTTAAAATAATTTTTTACTTTAAAACACTCCAGAGTACATTTTATCTCAAAATTATTTTTTATATTATATACGTAAAATCAAAACAACATACAGGGTGTTTCAAAAGGATTAATCAGGCTTGTAACTTTTGAACCGTTACGGCTAGGCACACACTTCTAATTGTAACATTGTTTTGAATCGCAATAAAAGTTTGTCTAAAATATTTTTTTAAATTGGGAGAGAGATTTGCATAATCCACATTTTATACGGCCCCTTTAAGGAAAAATATCCAATTACTCGAAAACTGTTTATAAAATTTAATATAAAAATTATCTAATTTGGCATATGTACCTATAAAATCAAAGAGTGGTGATTGAAGCAAAATTCTTGACTTACACCCAAAACCGCGCTCTTACCCAAAAAATTTCGAAAGAATCTAGAAACTATTCACAAAATCAAGCTTTAGTGAACTATTGTACTTACTTGTTTCTGCTGTAAACCATCATTCAATTGATATACAGAACCCAAAAATGTGTCTCATGAATGTCACATATTTTTCACTTAGAACCGTCAATGTATTTTTAATGGACTCCAGAATTTATGAAAAAGTTTTCAGTGTGTGAACTTTCTTCGCTAAAGCTCTATAAAAACGTTATTTTCTCCATTTTTATGCTAATTTTGAACTCAGTTTTGAAAGTCTTTTAATATAACTCTTCATTCAATTCGAAACAGTTTTCCATTGGGAAGTATGTGCCTAACACTAACGGTTCTAAAATTATAAGCATGATCAATCTTTTTGAAATACCGTATATAGTTTTTTTTCTGCCTGAGTAATCTAAATTTACAAAATTTATGATTTATTGGTGTCAAAATTGTTAACAAAATATGGAAATGTCCTGAGAACATGAAATAGGGTTGGTTAGTTAAATGAATAAAGCGGCGCGAAAAAGAAAATAAAAATATTTCATCTAAACTGAAAAAAAAAATTCTTTACAAACGCATTCAGTTCAACTTAATGTTTTATTGAACCGAGTGAAGAGTTAAAAAATTCTGAAAATGGATTATCTATTGGAGCAAAAAATTGAACTTGACATTGATTTATGAGAACATAACCAAAATATCTTTCGTGGAGTCTTTAACGAGCAGTACTTCCGAACTTTTAAATATTTTGTTTGTAACTTTTTGAATATATTTGTTTGATTGAAGAAAGTAGCCGAACTGATGTGAAAAATGTATTTATATGTGTAGGATTTAATATTTAAAAAAAAATAAAATGTATCGGAACTTAGGGAAAAAATTAAATTTAATGCATTTATTTCAGCAATTTAATGTTACTGCAATGAATAAATACATATAAAAATAGATTAAAATATACAATGTTTCAAGAACCTTAATCATTTTAAACTTTAATGCTACGCACCGAAAACCGCAGTTTATCACCGATGGAGCTGAATTTTTAATAGTTACTTAATTATATACCATTTGCTCTAGAGAGAAGCCACTGCAATAACTTTTTTAATCTGAACAGATCCTAACAGGCAAACGTTTCCACAGAGGTTTGAATTGCTTCCACCTAGCGTTTTGTTCCGTTGTAATTCCATGACCAAGACCTAGAGGGGGGGGCTCATCCGAATGTTTAGAAGTAGATATCCACGGCTTTGGAGCTATTGTTTCCCCGGTAGGGAAACGGTAGCTCTAAAAAGAGATGACCCCCAACACAAACTACGAACCACCCGAACCCACGGTACAGTGCCTAGGAAAGAGTCTACTAGGCACTGTACCCACTACTAGGCACAGTACTTCTAGGCACTGTACTCACTACTAGACACAGTACTTCTAGGCATTGTACCCAACGGAAAAAGAGGCAGCAGCTAATTTCGACATGTAACGAGCATTCCGTTGTAATTGAGGGTTACTTACAAAAGAGGTAGTGTTTAGATTTCTGCTAAAATGTGAAAATAAATGCTCTTCACAATCCTGATATGAGTGCCCTTGACTTGTTTTCTAAAATTTATTTAAATAATGCTGATTCAACAAAACTATATTTCTCAAAAACTATGATTAAAATATATTAATAGCATTACAAAAATCCTAGCTAATGATACCAGAATCAATCAACAAAACTGTCCTGGTGTCATAGAATTTTTCCCAAATTTATGCAAAATAATAGAGAATACATTGCAAAAATATACATTTATTTGGAAGATTAAAATTTTTTGAAGGAGACATTAATGATATACGGAATTTTTAAAACGTATCTCTTCTCATTTTATATTTGCCACAAAATGCAGTATATTCGCGAATCCAGAAAACACTAAAAACCATCCAGAAATAACACTAAAAACACTTACTATAATCTCTCAATACAAAGCTCAATCTATAATGAACATCTTAAATTCTTAAATACTGGATATACCAGAGAAAAGTTTCAGATTTGGGCGATTTCAAATAGCGTATTGTTGAAGCACTTGGTCTAATAACGCCTCAGAGGCTGGAAAACATTTGACAAGAGTTAATTGACAAATTAGACAATAAACAACTTATAGGATCTTTAAAATTAGAAAACCTATTAATAAACTTTGGTTTTCTAATCTGAAAGATCCTATAGAAATTTCCAATTGTTGGGGCATTTGCAGTATTTCTTGTCAATGTGATAGTTCTTATATTGGTCAAACTAAACGTGTTCTAACATTTCGTATCAAGGAATATGAAAACTATGTCAAAAAACAGACAAACTCTGATAAAAGAATTTAATACATCTTCAATTGCTCAATGTTGCTTTAGTTTGGGCCATCATGTTGAGTATTTTCTGCAAGGATAATACAAAATTGCACGTCGATCTATAATTTTGACTTTTTAAAGACTTTCCATATTCAGAAAATTTTAGTAATTCAGTTAATGACTTATTTTGACTTATTTTTGGTCTTATTGGAACCGGTTATTGCCCCCCCCCCCAAGTCCCACATTGATGTAAACTCTATTTCAGTATGAAACTTCTTTTTCTATGATCTTTTCTCTTCGCTAGACGTTTAACTGGGGATTTTGTCCTCTCCTGGGCACATCTTTAACCCCTGTCTTTGAATCTTTGAGTCATTTAATTTTGCTCGGATTTCACTCGTCTTCTTGGAGCATTTCTATTGTGTTTTGATTGAATTTAATCTTATTTGTTATTTCTACGTTTTGTATCTGATGTATTGTTCTTTATCTTGTTTTTCGAATCGTTCTCTATAAGATAGACTCTGCAGAGTTCACTTCGACGATAAGAGCTTGCAAATTCGCCCCAGTAGCTCAGCGGTAAAGCGTCGGCTAGCCAGTTCGAAGATCCATGGTTCGATTCCAGGTTGGGACAGCAAAGTTCTTTAGAATGGCACCCAAATAAATCAACCCTGTTGGTTAGTACAAAGATGTCGGAGGTCTGAAGACCGCAGACCGTGCGACTCACATACTGGGTTTAGATGAGTAGCTATTTGCACGGCCGGGAAAGGATACCTCCTGCATTCAGGAGGCACCCAAGGTCTACCATCCCGCCAAACGAACTTTTATTTAGGTCTAAAAATATAACAATTTATGAAAAATATTGTGATTAAACAGACAGTTTTACATTATATTTGAACTTGACAAGTACGTCCATTTTACAAAAATGGGAAAATGGTTATTGCGAATATAGATAAAAAGATCATTGAAAAATAAAATTTATAGTGAGGTATAATAACACAATGAAAAATAGATTAAAATGAAAGAAAATAATAAAATTTTAATAGTAAAATTTAGAAAATATATAAAAAGAAAATATATGAAAAGGAAAAAAATTAGGCGTATGAAAACAAAAACAGAAATTTAGAATAAAATTTAGAAAAGAAAAATGAGATACATACAAATAAAGAGTCAAAAGAAAAAGAAAGATCCAAGAAAATAAGAACAGTTAACATAGAAAAAAAATGTAGGGAACACAATAATTTCATATAGGTTAATAAGAATAAAATAAAGGGATTCATTGATCAAAATTAATTGAGAGCAGAATCTACTCATAAAGATTAGGTCACTTTATTAGAAATTTCCATGGCAACAAGAATACAGTTTTTAATTTTATCTACTGAAGAGGGATTTGAACGAACTTGGAGGACCAAATTGGTTTATTATAGGGTTGCAGAGCTGAAAATTTTTAGAAAAAGGACAATCGAAAATGTAATGGTCAACGTCACCGAATTTATTGCAAATACAGTTAGAGGTGGATTTAATTTTGAAAAAATATAAGTAATCAAGAAAGGGGCCATGACCAGTAAGAAAGTAAATGAGGTATTTATTAAAAATTTGTAAATTAGGATTCACGATAGGGAGGTGAGACAGGATTCTAGCCGGATCACCAGTCCGGGTGGAAATATAATCATTAAGATAATTATGCCAAAGATTAAGGATATGAGATTTTCAAAATTTTGAGAGGAGCGAGTAAGGAAAGGGAATAGTAAGAGGGGAACCAGAGATAGCAGCAATTTTGGCATGGTAATCAGTAATTTCATTTCCAGATATGTTATTGTGAGCTTTTATCCAAGAAATATTGACAAGGTTTTTTTGGCAAGGAGAGCTTTGGATTTAATGGAGTTAAGATAATTAGATTTATTTTTTATTGAGTTAAGAGCTAGAATGGAAGAGAGGCTATCGGAAAAAATATTAACAGGGGTATTATTAGAGGAAGACCAGTCAATAGCAAAGGAAATAGCAGTAAGTCCGGCTTGAAATACTGTATTCCTGTTGTCAAGTTTATAGGAGAGAGCCTTTTCCAGAACATCATGTTTAAAAATACAGACTAAAAAACCAGTGTTATTGTCAATATTTGAACCATCAGTATATATATATTATAAATGGTTTTTATCCATTCTGTTAACTAAATTTACGGACCATTTAGAGGGGTGAAAGTTAGAGAAAGGAACAAGGAAATCAAATTCAGAGGGAGGCGGGAGGGAGGGAGAAGAAAAGGAATCAATTTTTTGTTTCCAAAAATTAAATTTATTATAGAGGGTAGAAATTGTAAAATGAATGGGGGGAATACCAGTGAGGGAAAATAAAAAGATATTAGATGTTGTACGGTAGCCTGGGCAGATTTTTAGAAGAAAGATCCTTTGGAGTGAAAGAAGTTTTTTAATTTGTATTGTTTTAGTGTTTTACCCCATATAGCAGAACCGTAAGTAATAACTTTTTCCACAACACATAGATACCAGTATTTTAAGAAACATTTTTGGCACCCCAATTTTTCCCAGAAATTTGGCCAAAAGTAGTACAATATTTTAGGCATTTTTCTTGGAGATATCGAATATGGGGGTCCCAATTTAATGTATTATCAGATGCCGGAGGTCTGAAAATAAATTAGGATGTCGGAGGTCTGAAAGTGACTCTAGTACGACTAATACGGATTCAGTAGACTCTGGAGGATTGAGCGCCGATTTCGAATTGAGAGGATAACGACCACGCAGGATACTAACCTGAGTAAAAGTAGTAGTGCCAGGAGGCTAACCTAAGGTAAAAATAGCAGGAAGTGGTCAATCAGATTGTCAGTTGACCACCAATCTGACATTAGAGGGTGGAGAATGCAGAATCCACTTCGACGATAAGCGCTTGTAATTCGGCCCCGTAGTACAACGGTAGAGCTTCGGCTGGCCAGTTGGGAGATCCAGAGTTCAATTCCCGGTTGGGGCTACAAAGTTCTTTACAACTCTTAATCAACGACATAGGTACATATACCGCTCTGTTTCTTCTATTTGTGCTATTTCGTCTTCGGTTTGTTGGTCTGTCAATCACTGACGAAAGTTATTCAGCGTATCTTCAAAGCAGTCGTATGCTGCATTGTTATTCTATTTGTGGCCAAATAAATTGCTCAAATTTTCCATGTTTGACGAGAGTTTGAGTATCGTTTCAGCAGCTGTCGAACTACAAAAGGAGGTTACATTAAACTTTACTAACCTTCATAAAAAGTTGATGAGTTACTCTGGGTAATAACAAAACCATATTTTAATAAACTGTACAGTTTCTGAGATATATGTGTGTAGTTTTGGATACCTCTAGCCGGAACACTGTGTATTTTAATAATTGTTTGTAATCTTTTATATAACGCAGTTTATCAAAATGAAATATTTCATGCAAATTTATGTAATATGCATCAAAAAACTCTATTTTCATATCTCTAAATCTTGAGAGCAGCGATTATTGACTGAACTCAGTACGAAAACCGCTTTCCTTTAAAAGGTAGTCTTAGATTCAAGAAATACACCTATTTTTCATCCTAGATACTTCATAAATTTCTATGCACACTAAATTTCTTTCACTCTCCAGTGTTAAAATCGCTAAGGCATCCACCGAGAAAAGACCTCGTATCCTCGACTTTTGTATTTTGATATCAGAGCTTAAACGACCGGACCTCGAGCGGTACCTCCAAATATCCTCTATGAAATTTAAGCACATACTCATTAGTCTTAACGAATCTGTTTATTTTTCTCTTTTTTACATTTCAACAATTTCTATATGCATTGTCGTTGTTTCATACACCAAGGTTCATATCACTCAGGCAACTTTTTTGGACCAAAGAGGAAATCCATTCCCGAAAGCCAGCTAACTCTATGGAAACCAGATAACTCTCTATGGAAACTAGCTTACTCTCTGTGGAAAACAGCTAACTCTCTATCGAAATTAACTAACTCTCTATGGAAACTAGCTAACTCTGTATGGAAACCAGCTACCTGCACTACCGTTATCAGCTACTTAAAACTATCGTGCTGTTGTTTTCTACCTTACCCACTACGAATTAATATTTAACTTGTCAAACAAATATTTTAAACCATTAAAATTACTTAGAAAAATTACATATAAAAATCCAACATAACTTTAATAATTATGATGACAACCCTTTAAAACGTTCGCATAAACAAAATATTGTTACTAAGTTCATCTCCATATATATTTTCAGTCAAATATCATTGTATAATTTTAAATTTGAGGAACATTTTTCAGAATTCTGTTTAAGGAATAATCCTCAAATTCTCGATATCACACTCGCTTCTTAATCTTTATTGCTTTTAACTGACATCTCAACTCTCTTCGGGAAATTCCTTGTACTGATATGGCAAGAAAAGAAAGTTGACAGGAAAACTTGTTTTGAAAAAAAAATTCTTTGGTGAAACGGAAAACGAGGGATTATAATTTTACTGTGGCATATAAATATTCAATAAAGCACAAATCATGACCATGTCATTAAAACGATCTTTAAAACTGTCAGTACTTGATTCTTATACAAGAGTGAAATACTTAAAATTCATTTACTTCAGATAATCCTCTTATACATAAGCCTCGTGATGACAACTAAACTTGTTCAAAAGCTCACAGAAAGTAATAAATATATTATGAATAAATTTTTAATTTAATAAATAATTAACAAGAAATCAATGAAGGAGGCTTCATATAGTGGCGTGTAGGGTGTTGTTGTTGTTGTTGAAACCCAGACCGTCCGACCTACCAGAAAGGTGTAAGGTAACGGCGTGTAGGGTGTAATGTATTTCATTTCCGACGGAGATATTAAGCATTTTTCGTACAGTCATACTGATTTTCAAGAGAACCTAAAGTGATATCTCCAGAACCAAAAATGGAAATCTTTAGTGAATCTCCTCCTTCCTAAATTTTATGCTGAATCTATATCAGTCATCATCTAAGGTGTGAGTATATCCGATTCTGAGAAATAAATGTTACAAAAAAATGTAAATTTTTAATTAGAAGTGGCATCTTTAGAACCGGAAGTGAATACCCTTAGCGACCCCATCTCCCTTCCATTACTCACCAAGATTTTATGCTGAATCAATCATCCTCTAAGCTCTATTTATAGCCGATTTTGAGAAATAGATGTTTTAAGAGAATTTAAAAAAATTAACTGTAAGTGGGAAAAGAACCAAAAATAAAAGTCCTTGGTTAACCATCCGGCCCCAGCTGGAATTTGAGGTTGCATTTAGGTAATTTGTCATCCAAGCTGCATCTATTATCAATTCTGAAAAATAGATATTTCAAGGAAGACTTTTGGGCTAAAAGAGGGAAAACTGCAGGTGAAAATCCTAAGTGAACCTCCGAACCCTTCAAAAATTTGATGCTAAATCCATATCAGTCATCATTTAAACTCTATCTACAGGAAATGCTGAGATATAGATGTTTGTAATTAAATAGGAAAATTCTTCAAACCATTGCTTTCTATTGCTGAAAACGACAGTACTGAAACTTGAATATACTTCGGGAATGTTACAAAATTCAGTGTAATTTTTTTTATTTAGAAAGACCTCCAGTATGGGAGAAACGTAGCCTAATTTCAACAATGAACTTACAATAAAATTTGATTGCTGTTTAAATCTTTATTTATTAAGTTTCTCGCTCAGTTTTTTTAAAACCTTAATCCTATCATATTTTTGAAGTTTTAATTACCACAGTTTTGAACCTTTTCCGTAAAATCCTTATCAGTAGTTCTAAATACTTTTAGCGTTTAACTTTTTTTTGTAAAACTTTTATCACAACTAGCTTTAAGTACAGTATAATTAAAATTTAGTTTCAGGTGTCATGAGTGAAAAAAATACAAACTTCGGATATATTTAGAAATTTCTTCGCTTTAAAATCCTTTCAAAAAGTTTGCTTAAGTTTTAGGTAAAAAAGTAAAACTAACTATTTTAGACGCTATCATCATAATGTAGGTGTACAATATTAGAATTTTTCTTTCAAAAAAATTATATCTATTCATATTTCATAAGAGTCTCACTATCATGTTACTCCTTACCTCATTCTATCATTTTGTATTTTAATGATATCAAATCCATTATATTAATATTAACTATCACTGAAATTTCATGTCAGTAACACTTATCTGCATCTTCTCAATAACATACATAATGGTCCATGACAAAAAAAATGGATTTTACTATTTATCATTACATTTTTGCACACTTGTTATGCTATATAAACTAATATTATTGTACAAATGGGTAAGAACAATATGCGAAAGAAATTTCCTGAAAAATTATTTTTCATGACTAAAAAAATAATCATTTCATATTTTTGAACTAATATAAAATATAAAATAAAAAACACATCTTCAATTTCATGTTAAAGCTATCGGCAAATACCTTATGACCTCATACAATAATATTTTTCAGCTGTAAATCACAGACTGTACATTAATCTGGAATGTACCCATAAAGTTACAAACTCATAAAATATTTCTGTATAATCTAGAACCAGTTACAAGTTTTCCTAAAGAGCTTTGTAATTGAGAGATATTTTTACATAATAAAAGATGTATGTGTGTGCATGTGTGTCTGTTCGTGCATCTGCGTCGTCTGCAGCTGAAAATCGAAACTTCGAACAGCAGCGAAATTCGGCACAGAGGTCCTCAGGCAATACGGCTTAACGATATTTTTAAAATTCGAACAAATTTAGAATTTTTGAACATTTAAAACCAACAGAAAATTGTGCATTTTTAATTGTTTTAATGAGCAGACGATATTCTGCTTGAATGCGAGCACTTTCTTTCGCAGGTATTTGTTTTGCGAACGATGTCTCAAACATTCTGTGATACATTACGCGAATATAACCATTAAAATATAGACTTTACGAATAGAAAGAACAATTTTGTCTACTGATGCAAAAAGCAACAAGCTGTCACCTAGTCCCAGACATCAGTTTTATTACCAGTTTTAAGACGCCAATTTTTATGATGGGCGGACAGTAATTTACTACCCAAGCTATAAAATTATGACCTCATAAAACGTGTGTTTTAAGACGTAAACAAGACTCCAAGCCAAAAGAAGATGACCAATGGAGCTTAATATAAGCTCCCCCCACAGAACTGGAACCAATGGCAGAACAAATCGCCAAAGACAATGAGCACAAAGGATAAAACACAGAGTACTTCATACGAGAGTTTGTAAAAAGGGAAGTGTGCTGATTTAAACGTTGCTATGAAATGACGTGCAGAGTTTTATGATTTTACGGTTGACATAAAATGACGTACAGAGATTCCTGACTTACCTTTGCCACGAAATGACGTGCAGGTAATCCTAATTTTTCTGGTGACATGAAAGTACATTAGAATTATGTTGGCTTTAAGCCGGTGTGTGCTCGAAAATGTGTGCTGCTAGCAAGTGTGTGTGGAGAATGGCAGATGACTGGACAAAGAGTCCAGGCCCAATGAGAGGCATCAAAGATTTATCAGGTAACCATTAACATAAACATTTTGAGGAAAGATTTTGAAGGCTCAGTAGCCAGTATACTAAAGTAATAGTTATCGTACTGTATCCAGCACGAAGACAGCTCTAGTAACTATTATATTAATAATTGATATGTTTGGCAAATAAGATTTAATGATAAAATTAATAATAATTAATAAAGTTTTGTTTGAGCAATTTAATGTACTTTTATTGTATAACTGAAATTAATTTTATGTTATTAATCAAATTGCTTTTCAGAAGAAACACCGGATATCATACTAAATTAATAAGGAGGATTATTGCTGCCACATGTACTAATCACTACTATATAAAATACCCAAAATTTAATTATGGTGGGCTATGTCGGCAACGTGCCATTGTAAAATCACGGCTTATTAAGAAATCTTTTTGTACGTCACACATTCATTCTAGCTCTTAAGGTCTATTAAATTTGGAATTTTGGAATTTCGCGGATTTTAAAAATAAATTTTCAATATTTGGAATATAGAATTATTTCAATATTATAAATGTGTGCTGTAAATTTGACTTAGATCCGGCATAAACATTTTTAAATAGTATGTGAACATTTATTTTTACTTTCGGCTTCAAAATCAATTTATTTATCGAGATAGATGATGATTTATCAAGAATGTCTGCAGCTAGAGACCGAAGATCAGGCCAAATGTTGGTTTAGACTTTGAGTGACAGCTATCGCGACACTAACTAGGGTTTAAAATACAAATTTCTGAATTTACGAATTTAACAAATTTTGTTCTACGCTTACTTTCCCTATTATACATAGTATAATGAATGGGGGAAATTATTGTAAAAAGGTCGAAAATTCAAATTCGAGTTTTCGATGTAGGGGAAAATCTCAAACATCCCTGTACTAACTCAAATCGAACATCTTTGGGAGAGAGAGATGTCAGCTTTATAGATCATCATGAAGCTTCTGGAAAATCTGAAAAGACACGCACGCAGTTGCACATTTGAAAATTATTATATATATTGGGCAGTATTTCGCCTAGAAAATTAATTTCTAAATTCCAGAGTCTAAATAAATACACTGCATAACTATGAAAAAAATTAATAAAGAATGCAACAATGTATCTCAATACACTTCCATTTTTCCTGTGTATTTCATCATATAAAGTAAGGTGTGGGAGAGTTTTTGCCCCCGAGTCACATTTTAGTACCCTAATGTTCTCAACAATGCAATTTTGACCTGAAAATTGACATGCGATCCTCAACTATTACTATAATTATCAATACATAAAAAAATGAAATATATCATTGTTAAAATAAAACTGAAACGATCAATCATGTATAAAAAATTGATTAGGAAACATTTTCCAACTAAAACACGCAATGTTATTTGCATTTTAAGCTGCTTCAAAAATTTCAATCGACAAAATTAATCTTAAAACTTCATAGAAAGAGACAATGCTAAATACACAAAATGAACTTTATTCAAATGACGTCATCGAAAGTATAATTTGCGAAATGTTCACAATGCTTTTGCAATTAATATTATGTCACAATAATAATATTTCATTATTATAGAACAGACATCGTTTACTTATCTCATGTTAAATTAGTTCTTTGAAATTGTTGTAACTATGACATTTCATTTTATAAATCGGCTATCTCTCTATGTAAAGTCAATGGGTATTTCATTCATATCACTAGAGCTATATATAGACTATAGAATTAAATTAGACTAGATTAAGAGACTCTAGAACTAAATAATTTTCTAGACTATTTATATATTCTAGACTCGAGAGCTAAATAATTTTGCATGAAAAAAATTCAGCAATTCTTATACAAATCACCTTACAATCGTTTGATTTGTTTACATTCTGTATGCTATTGCATGGAGTTAGAAAGAAAGAGATAAATATCCTATGGATGAAACGCTTGAAAATGCCATAATGCTTTGAGAATTATATCTAGGTGGCGCTAGTGTTAGTAAACTAGCCGCTACTTTTAATTGACACAACAGAAAGGCGTAGTATTTAGTATGTTTGATTATTTTTAAATTAAAGGTATTCTAATTACCAGTATAATAAACCAGTATTTTTTCAGAGTTGTAGGATAGAGTAAAGAACACATGAAGATAAAAATAAATAAATTGAAAAGTAAAATAATATTTAGTAAGTAAGAATATTCTGTATCGTTTCAATTCTACTTTGCATTACGCTAATAACTTATTTTTATAAAATTGACAGTTTAAGTAAATATTTTAGGCCTTTCGCCATAGAAATGCATACAATGCGGGACTACTTATCTCATCAAAGCGCCATCTGCATTATTATCTCAAACGACATTGGCGTTTTCTTAATATAAAGTTTCACCTCTTTACTTTTACCGCCATGGCTATAGCTTAACGTTAAGCTTCGTTATAGGAATAAAGAAAGTTTAATGATCATTTAAAATCAAAAATACTGTAATTGTGTTGGCACAGAATATAGATACATAAATACTACGCAAAAATAAAGCGGTTTTATGACGTATGCAACACTAAATATAAATTTTAACGATCTTTAAACAACTGGTCAAAACGCACACACTGGTCAAAAAGCACACAGGAAAGAAATAGAAACCATATTTTATTTTTCAATGAGACAAAAGGACAGACAGACAGAAGGACCAAATTCATAAACACTTCTCAACTATGTTGGAAAGTGTTAATTAAACGTGAAGCTCTTACAAAATGTTACTTTTTTTAAACGATATACCTAACCTCATTCTCTCTTTAATTTTTTTTTAAATAGACAAGAAATAGCATTTGTCTTGCACGTATTTAAATAAGATATTCTAAAGCACAAAGTAATATTAAAAATTATTAAAAATATTTTTATGATTGAAAGTAGTTTAAATAGCCATAGAGCAGATTCAGCCTTTCAAGAAAAAGACGCACATTTATTGTCCCATTGCTTTGGTTTTTATCGCATTAATAGTTAGTTCTCTATGCAGATTCCTAATCCCAATTTCAAAATTTGGGATAAGGAACCAATTTTTAAAAAAATGAAAAATCGATAAAAATGCGGGACATCAAGGGAATGAAATTTCTAACTTTCGCTACCTCAATAGAACATCCACTATAGTACTCCAACTCTGACATGAAACTAATATACATGGTTTCTACGAAAGTCGTTTTACTCTAGATAAATCTAATGTGCATACTTACTGATCTTTCCTTACACAATTGTGTTATAGTTGATACTTATTCCACTTGTCTGTAACAACGCCAGAACAAGCCCATGAAATAAAAGTCCATGGCAAAGGGGGAGAGAAACAACTTAGTCTAAAGATTCAAGACACGCTATGATATAAGCCTGAATTTACTTAATACCAACCAATTTAGACCGGAACCCAGTAGGAGTGACATCCGCAGGGAGTATACCTTCCCTCCCCTGCCCATCACCTCTCGGAAAAACTTTCGGACCCACAGATTTAACATGTCCATACTCCGCATAGACGATAGTTTTATGGCAGCAAAATCGGATCCTTCCAGTATGATTCCCGTGACTTAACCACTGGGCTAACCCTGCCATTACAAAGTTATTGGGATGTCGAAGGATTTTCCTTGGAATCGTATATAACAGATATTAAATGTTATTTAAGTCGTTATTAAATAAGTAGCAGCTGTTTTCTACCGCACGAAGTTTAATTTGACAAACATATGAAAATTATCTGCTGTGAGCAGCACATGACTGTTCTTACAGATTTAAATGCCGATCCGGTGGCACGCTTTTACGTCTGATCGCTGGATTGCCGGGTTGTGGGTTCGAATCCCGCCAGCGGGCATGGATGTTGTGTTGTCGAGGCAGTCAGATTTCCGCCCTTGAGGAGCCTCAATAAAAGTGAAGCTGCAATTCTCTCTCCCCTTCGCCATGGAAGCAGGGGTCTAGTGGACGTGGTGCATAGGCGCTCCTTCACTACGGGGGATTAGTAACAACAACAGATTTAAATTCATTTACTTTCTTTTATTATTCACTAGCAGCATATCCGTTCTTCGTACGGAATATATAATATAAAGAAACTTAAAATTCACAATCATGTGCAAATTCCTATAGTATACTAAATGACATTTTTAATCAAAATATTCTGCTAAAATATTTAATTTAATGCTCCTAAAAGGAAGTTTAAGAATCTCTGTTCTCGCTATACAAAATTATCTTCACGGGCAGATCTGAAGAATAAAACATCCTGGCCCCTTTTATACACAAATTTACAAAAAATATGGAAATCAATCAATATATGCAAAATAAAAGCGTTAAAATTGTATGAGACCCGTTCTACTTATATACGCGAATATTAGAAGATATAACCTGTATTAGTAGATTACATGTATAAATTGAAAATTTCAATAAATCCGTAATCTTTAAACCTGAAGGCAGTAATTTATTCCAATATATGCCAAAATGAAAGTGCTAAAACTATATGGGAAGATATACCCGTGCCGAATTATATGTCGTAGATTAGAAGATATGTCCGTCTGTTAGTAGAAGATTACCCGTATTACAATATGAGTCTCAAAAATCTTTGTCAAAATAAAACAGATGACGTTTTAAATTGAAAATATCAATGATCCCCGGAATCTTATACCAGAAGGCCGTACTGGATTCCAACATATGCCAAATTATATGTCCCACTTAGCGACAAATTGACGAAATATCATCACGATACTATCCAATACTAAAACGCAATTAATTTCATTTATTTAGCGCAATTTTATCAATTTCAAGATATTTTTATGGATTTACAAACATTTTTATCAATTTGGTGACATTTTAAAAATTCGCTAAATGTGTTACTAAGTAAGATGGTTGGACTAACAGACAAATTCTAACGAAACATCATTTCAGTACTTTATCAATTTGGCAAAAAAGAAAAGTTGCCAAGTTAGCGATATCCCGCCAAATTCGTAGCCCTGAATTTTCAGATCTGAATAAAACATCCAGATCCCGTTTGTATAAACTAAATGAAAACACTAACATTATATTAGAAGATATACCAGTTCTACTTTTTTTGTTTCAACAATCGGCTAAATGAATTCATTGGCTAAACACAATATATGAGTTTATTAGCTAAACACAAACTTGGACAATCTTATAAACACTCTTTGCCAAAATAAATGAAAGTGATGTAAGCAGTCCGCAATTAAAATAATTAAAAGAAAAATCAAACCGTTCATTTATAAGATAGTATATTTTTATATCCATTTATTTATTATTCAAATCGACAAAATAATAATAAACATTAACAAACTTTAATTTAATTGCGCTGCCGAGCAACATGATATATCCTCATGAAATTCTAAAAATTAATTAACCATTTTGATTTCTTAATACTTTCATCGTTGAGTAAAAGTTTGTTAAAAATAAACCATGGTGATAGATTTTCCATTTAAATTTATGTTTTCAAACAATTCATGATTTCAGAAAGTGAGTATTTAGCGCAAAAATCCTGCACCAAACTCGGAAATAAAGTTTTATTTCATTTTCACGTTTTAAACAAACGATTTTCAACCTTTTCGTTTGGAGGAACCAGGGAGTTTCAGAGTAGAACTCCTAAGAAAAAGTTTCGCTTTCAATTAATATCTTGACAACCACTGTTCTTAGAAATTCGAAACTTGAACTAAATTTAAGGGGTCTATTTCAAGGCTACCCACAAAATTGATGAGACAAACGAAAGTTTCGTTTTTCACTAATATCTCGAGAACTGCTGGTCGTAGAAACTCAAAGCATGTACTAAATTTTAAATGAGACTATTTCAAGGCTACCCACAAAATTTCATCAAATTCTGTTCAACCGTTCTCCCGTGATGACGAGACAGACAAATTTTCAATTTTATTTATATAGATTAAATCGAGTTTAATTGCACAACGTAACACGGACAATTACTTTAAATTACACTGAATTTGAAGTTTAATTTCAATTTTCGTGCCATTTGGGGACTGGGCATATTTCAAAGGCGTATTTTTGTGACAAAAACACGAAAAACTAAAATGTGTCGAGAACAGTTAGGCTGGGTGTTATAGGATTGGTCTTATTCCTTTCATCCTTAAAAATTATATAAAAAACAAGCGTTTAATTGATACATTTGAGCATACGTAGTATTTTATTTTAGACTTTGTCAATTTTTGCGAGCCATTTTGTAAAAAAGGCAGGTTGTGGGTTCTTTTCTTCAGAATCGTACTAAAAGTTACTCAGCACCAGAGTACCCACAGGTGTCTTATTTACCAAATTTTATAAAATTCGGTCAACTTGTTCTTCAACTAGAGTGGATACATTTTTTTAAGCGAGCCATTTCACAAAAGAAAGATTCTTCGCGTTCTTTTTTTCCGAATCTACTAACATTTAATCAGCATCAGGGTCACACACAAGTGATTCAGTTACCAAATTGTTGTAAAATTTGCTCCATTAGCTTTCAGCTAGAGTGGGCACACACATTGCACAGATGACACACACAGAGAGAAGTCAAGATAAACATAGTTTTTGTTTCGGGTTCTAGAAACGTGCAAATCCGTCAAAACCTGAAGTTGCGCCTTTCGAGACGATTCTAATACTTTTCCTATACATTACCATGTATCATAAGGAGAGTAAAAATAGGTATTTTATGTATGCGCTTCCCGCATAAAAAACGCGAAGAATTTTTTATGCTTGTAAATAACCATGCTGAACATAAAAGCGGAATCTCAAAGCCAAATCGATTTTTTAGCCAGTTTTCATGTTAAAGAAAGAAATTTGAAATAGAAAAGGATGTTTACTGTACTAAAGTACCGCTGTCAGCTCTAAAACATGCGGGTTTTTTTTCTTTTAAATCTACTTATTTTGCTTTGAATCGTAGAAAACTTCAAAAAGAGTATGTTTACCGTTTGATATCTAGTAACAGAAAGTTATTCAAAAACAAAAGAAATAAGTACATTTATTACTATGAAAGCAATATAAACCTTCATATAAAATATGTTTTTGTCTGAAATAGTATGTTCTTATAATTCTTCTCTTTAATCCTGATTTGAAATACGTACAGCTCAAACTGCTGCTGCAGTAGTAAAACTAAATAATAGCTTCGTGAAATACAGCACACATGCAAAAGAACTGATCTATTGAGAGGTTTAAATGCACACCTAAAATTGACACGCCAAAGAATATTAACAACCGTATTGCTAACAGAAGAATAAAGATCTGAAGCGGGCAGCACATGACTTTCACTACAGGCTCAATTCCTTTTCTCTTCATTTCTTTAATAATTCATTAAATTGAGGTTCATTGCACAAAATAGCACACATAATTATTTGAAATTACACTGAATTAGCACTTTTAATTCAATTTTCGGTTTCATTTGGTAACTGGACGTATTTTCAAAGGCGGCATAGTCAAAATGCGCAAAAAACTAAAATATCTCGAGAACGGTTAGGCCTACAGTAACGGGAATGGTCTTTTTCTTTTTGACGTCAAAAATTGCTTATAAAAAGCATTCAATTAATACATTTGAGCATACGTAATCTTTTGTTTTAGATTTTGACGATTTTTGCGTGCCATTTGTAAAAAAAGGCAGGTTATTTTATTCCGAATTGTACCATAATCAAACCAGCACCAGGGCAATCCACAAGTGACTTATCTAATACATTTTGTGAAATTTGGTTTATTAGTTTTTAGCTAGCACGGATACATACAATTTTTACGGGCTATTTCACAAAAAAAGGCACGTTCTTTTATATCGAATCATACCACAATCTAATCAACACCAAAGTAACCCACAAGTGACTTACATATAAATTTTGATGGAATTTGGTCAATAAGTTTCTGGGTTATAGTGGATACAAACATTGCACAAACACAAATACACGCACGCGCGCGCGCACACACACACTCAGACATCATCCTAAAAATAGTTTTTCCAGGTTATAGGGGACCCGAAACTTGTAGATATGCTGATAACTCGAGTTTCGACACGATTCCAATATTCCGACAGCCCAAATAGCTGCTCAAGTCTTCGGACGAGTCGGACGATCTGGGTTTTCAACGATTCCAATATTTTGCGAGAACACAACTCATGTCGTAGTAGACTAGAACCACATTTCGGTCATTCGAATTTGTGCAACGCTTTGTCAATGATAGTGGGATAGCCTGTAGAAACGTCCAAGAATTTATGATAGTCACTTTCATAATAAATTGATTGGGAACTAGAACATAGTTTAAGGCACGGTAAGCATAAGTATAAAAAGTAAAAGTACATTAACTGAAAGGATGATTAGAAAGTGCATGAGGAGGAAAGGAAACAGAAGAATGTTTATGGAAAATGATTGGCCCTGAGAACGGCCAATAGTAGCCGAAGAGGCGTATCAGACCTCAGGCAAAAAGAGGTGGCAACCGAGAGAAAGTTCTACAGAGATAGAATTACTAGAGATTCAGAGATGTAAATATTACGGTAAAGGGATGAAGCAGAGATGAGATCAGATTCAGTTGCATTCAGTGTAATTTAGAGCAGAACAGAAAGAGAAACGAAACAGTGATATATGTCAGAGTTCAGCCGAGAGTCAGTAGTGTGCCGTCATAGAATGCAAGCAAAAGTTGCCGAAGAGGCAATGTGCAATAGCAAGTTGCGTGTCAATGTCCAAAGGCAGACTTGGAGGGGGGTATGTGCATATCAAATATTATAGAAGGACATATTCAGTTTAAGCATTTTAACTTACCTGGGCTCACATGTCCAATCTTCTCCTTAATTATATGTGGCAATTGTTGTCATTAATTTAGTAATGAATAGAAAGTTTTTAATAAATAATGATATTTTGAAGTTGAAATGGATGCAGTTAATTGTCAGTAGTATTATGTTAATATATTCTATTCCAGGAACTCGTACTAAAGTTTATATGGTGGGTTATTAGAGGCATTTCAAGTAGCAATGCAATGTACTTAACTAACTTCCATAAAATTAATTTAAATGTGCACCACAGAAACTAGTAAATTAAAATTACAACAGTTAAAGATTTAAAATCCTAAAATATTGAAAAAGTGCAACAAAATTAATATAATAATACTTCTTTGAGAAATCGAGTTTTAAAGTGTTCATTGAAAGCTAATAATGAACAAAATACGCTATATTTCAAATATATCTAGTTTATACAAAATGGTTGAAAAGGGAACCTATAAACAACAATTTATAGTCGGCAACCTACTTAAAATTCTTAACAAGGTGCTAGTAGCTTAAAAAATAAAATTCTGAAATTTATGGATCAATGTGATATAAAGCATACAGGAAGTGGGTTTTCCTCATATGTAAGGCAAATTGATTTGACACTTTTCTCCTTTTTTCAAGATTACAAAATCATGGTATATATATATATATATACATACACTCATTGCCATAAAAATTTACGCACCAAGAAGTAATTGTAAGATCGTAACGAAATTTGGCATGAAGGTAAGTGTCAGGCAGATATACAAATAATTAGAAATATAGCGTGATTGCGCATTCCGTAATGACACCAAAAGGCGTTGAACTTCGTTCTCTCTGGCGTAGAGAAAAAGTACGCAGAGGCTTTTTGTCTGTACTTAACCTTTTGCTTACAGGTGGTATAGCGTCCATCCCAAAAAAAGAAGCTCTCAAAAATACAAGTATTTGACATACCCTATCCCAAACAGTTCGATCCCCCTTTGCAGACATTGGCGTCCCAATGCCTGCAAAGGGGCAACAGTTCGATCCCCTTTGCAGACATTGGCGTCCCAATGCCTGCAAAGGGGGGTCGAACTGCTTCGGATAGGTATATCACATACCTGTCTTTTTGAGAGGATCTTCGTTGGGATGGAAGCTGTCTCACCCGTAAGCAAAAGGTTAAGCTGTTGCAGAGGGACGCATTTTCATTAGAGATGCCGTTACGCCGCCATCAAAGACATTATGATCCATAGGCGCCGACAGCGGGGGTGCTCGGGTGCTCCAGCACCCCCCAAAATTTTATCATTAACCAATTTTGTTATGTGCAATAACAGATGTTCTAGCTCGCTTTGGTCTGGATATCAATAATTGCCGTGGCCAATGGAGCTGCTAATGTCAGCAGCCATTTTTCAGGACTGCAATCAAGGATTTTGTCGATTGAGCCAAGGGCTATTTATATTCATTGTTTTGCACATATTTTACATTTGGTAGTGCAAGACAGCATGTGCAAATTACAAATAATTCGTGATTACTTAACTTTGGTGCGTGAGTTAATATCGTTTATAAGAGAATCTCCAAAGAAATTAAAAAATTTCCAAACATTTCAATTGGGTTCAGACGATACAGTTTTCTTGCGACCATTCTGCCCAACTGGATGTGTTTGAGAGTTAGCCCCATTTCATCATTGGAAAAAAATTACGAAACAGTCATTAAAGTTCCTCGAAGGTACGTGCAAGGAAGTTAGTGAAGCAGGAGCAAAAGCTAACAGCTTTCTTAAAAAAAATAAAGAATTCGAATTTTTCTTTCTGACAAAAATTTGTTATTTTTGTCTTTCAAAGTATGGAGACATTAAATATTGCTCTCCAGAAAACATCCTTAAACTTTCAAAATGTAAATAATTACATCAAAAGTGTAGTAGAGACTATTCAAACTCAGTGAGAAGAAAATAATTTTGAGGATTTATGGAAAGAAGTAATAAGAAAAAGGTGTAGAATTGGATTTAGAAGATCCTGTCCTTCCACGGATTAGAAAAATTGCAAGAAGATTTGACGAGGGAAGTGATCCTCATCAATTTCAGTCACCTAAAGAAAGATATCGTCAAATTTACTTTCAATTACTGGACAATGTCATACGTTCCCTAAAAACAAAATTTGAGAAAAAGACGATGGAGCATCTTTCCATGATTGAAAATTTTGCCCTCAATAAAATTAAAAGTGAAGAAGAAATAGTATATTTTTACTGTTCGAATTTTGATGGCAAAAGGTTGTCGCTTCACAGAGATAAGATTTGGGATATAGTTAAGGCAAATTCTGCTGAAATTAACAGTATATCCGATATAGTTGAATTTTTTAATATAGAATAAAAACATTTCTCTCCACTCGCTCATACAAGAGTCATTATGCCATCAATAAATACCAAATTACCTAGTCCTGGTGCTGACATGCACCCCCACACAAGGACACCTCCGTCGCCATACTTTACTGTTCCAACTAAGTTCTTGGGATTAAGTTCCTCATTTTTTCTTCGCCATGCAATTATACGCCCATCGGAACCAAAAATGTTAAATTTGCTTTCATCTGCAAATAAGACAGGATTCCAATACGTTTCGGGCTTATTCATCATTGATTTTGCGAAGTAAAGCCTAAACTTTCTATTTTTCGTACTTAAAAAAAAATTTCTTCTGGCAGAACGCCCATGTAATCCAGCTGATCTGAGAACTCATTGAACAGTTTCAGGTGATATTGAAGTAGAAAATTTTTCAATAAATTCTGTAAAAATTTTTACAGCACTCAAAAGTAGATTTTTCACAAATTTTCTAACTACAAGTCTCTGATCACGTTGAGTTAACTTTGCCAGACAACCTTTTCTTACCTTATTTTCGATCCGATGTCCTTCTATAAAGCGTTTTATAACATTGCACAGTAGAATGTGATAAATTTACTAATTTAGCGATAGTACGAACTGATTTACCACTACTATAATGAAAAATAATCAATTTTCAAATGCTGTTCGTTGTTTCCTTTCGACTACGAGCCATTTTTAAATAATACTAAATATTGCGAAGTAAGCAAATATTAAAGCCAAACACTGTTTTAAATGTCACCATAATGCAAAAATAGTAAAAAAGCAACAGACAATTTTATTTATGAATTTATCCGAAAATGTTTCGGTGCACGATCACTTTTGTGACGTGTTCTTTCTCTGCCTCCTTGCATTTTCATTTTTATAAAAAAAAGTGAGTCAATATTTTAAAAATAATATAAGGTTTTTTATTCAGAATCACATGGAGATGATATGAAAAAATATTGAACTCTATATTTGAATTCAATTCCAGGCAACAGTGCTTTTCTACAAATTTTTAAAGTGTACGAACACTTTTGAGAGCCACTGTATGTAGGAAACCCAACTCAGTTTTCCCGACTTAGTGATGTAATATTATACAAAAATTCGTAGGAAATACAACTGTAGAAACTTTTTAGTGCAATGTCGGACATTTTTAAAAGTGGACAACGTCGCAAGGACATTCATATACTAGAAACATTTGATGAACACAGCAAAATATTTGCGGATGCTAATTTAATGTATCTAATACCTAATTGTACTCATACACAGAGGTAATGCCCTTTAATAATCTGCTGGAGCTTTCATTTTTTGTAAATTGTAGAAAAATGAGAAAAATACTGAAAACTTATTCTCAGAATTTTTTTGTTTTTACAGAGCGCTTGATTTTTACATTGAACAACTATGGCAAGGAGCGTAACTTTATTAATTAAGCAGTACCTTACATATCTACTAGCTTAAAACAACTTATGAGAGTTTTAAAGTGATATATCAGCTTTTTCTAAATTTTAGAATAAAAATTATGTTAATCCGAATATGTTCTTATGTCAAAAAGCAATAAAGTACTGCTAATGCGAGTAAATTTCTTTATGATTATAAAATACAATCTCCTAGGAATATGTTAAGTACTCGTAATCAGGAAAATTTAAGACGCCATAAATAGCATTTTCCTTGCCCATGGAGAATCTTAAGGGCTTTAAAACATAATACGTAATTATCACGCATATCCAAAGATACCATTGGATTGAAATAAGAACTCTCGACCATAAAAACTTGAGATGCTAGGAAAATTAATGCTTCTTTATAACTCTTTTATGATTCATAAATTGTAATTTAGCGTCGCTTTTGGAAAGTTGATACTTTAGAGTTTAATCTTCACATTTCGAGTTTCACCTTGGATTCATATTTTGCGAATTAGGTGATACGAGTATTCTATAATAGATCAAAAATTAGTGTTCTTACATTGGGCTATTAGAAAAATAGCTCAGAAATTTAATGTTTAGTAAAAGGAATATTTTTCAAAAGTTTACTCGACAAGGAAGATGGGTTTGATGGCCGCTATTTACGATATTTGAAACAAAAGCTCACACTAAAAACATCAGCTTACATGAATTCGAAGTCACTCAAACCAATATTCATAATTATTTTCATTTACTGTCACATTAGAAATTATCACAATCAGGGTAATGGTTCAAATTATCCCCAGGCATCAAACACAGAATGTGCAAACATCAAAGCTGTTTCAATTACCTTATTTAAAGCTACTTTGCAATAAATCGAAATATAATAAAAGCAGTGAACCAACTTCTGCCCTATGACAAGACGTTACAAAAAAGAAAAAACGGAATCAACAGATCATCCCCCATCACAAGTGAACCATGATGGTTTTGTGGTTATTGCTACTAATCGGCACAGTGCAGGCAATGAGATGATCAGAAAGCACAAAACTCCAAAAAGCAAGGATTTCAGAATTTTACTGGCAGAAGTATTTACTTTGAATTCAGAAATGATGCAGGGAATTATTTTATCTCCACTTATCGTCAACAAAAAACTAAGCTCTCAGAATTACAGCAAAGTAACTTCTGCCCTAAACAGGAAGTTGCATAAAAACATGAAATATCTCAACTGATCGTTCATCCTTTCCCATAGACTATGGATCCACCGGTGGGCAAGGCTTTAATAATGCCCTACATCGTTACTGGATTCGAAGAAAATACTTTATCAAAACAATTATAACATCCTTGCTTTAAATAGTTTTGTGCTCACTGATGATCTCCCATCTCCTGCATCGTAGTGACAAGCGACAATAACCGCGAAACCATGAATCATAGGTGGTAATGGATGATCAGTTGAGCACATTTTTGCTGTTATAACAGCATATCATATTATTTCCATATATTGAAAAGATAATAGCAGTGATAAAAGTAGAAACTTGGTGAAAAGTTTAAGAATATTCCTCTAGCTATCAAGACATCCTATATAAAGAAAAATTTTCAAATTCAACACATTCATTGCACTTCCAAAAATTCAAATTCTGCTACCCTTGTTTTAGATTGGCCATTCTAAATACACTATATGATCAAAAGTATCCGGACACTTTGGATGTTAGAATGTTTTTCGAATTTCTAAACAAATACTTGGCGAAGTGTTCTGTAACTTTGACGATATAAAGAACATGCTTGAATGCAAACTTTCCAGTAACGTTTCGGTGACTTGTGCATTTAGGGGACCACCAAGATATTGAAAAAGAAGAAAAATATATTTGAGCAATAAAAAATATATTTGAGCACCCTGTATCAAAAAAAGCTGGACATGATTTGTAACTTTCACAAAATAGTTAACTAGCTTTGTTCAATGTATGTAAGCATTTTCGTAAAACAAAAACGTATATTCATGAAGATATAAACGTTTCTTTAAAAAAAACAAATTTTGTTACGCGTTTTTTGCTTACAATGTCCATAGGTTTCAATCAAATTTCACGAAACTTACAGAACATTTGTCAACGTCCAAGAAAAACATTATACTTCAATTGAAAATTAAAGCATTGGATATACGTTGCATATAAGCATTTGAGCAAAATAAGTTTTTACTGCGCAGGCGCGAAACAGAGCAATAGCTTTCTTTCATGGTTTTGTAGTAAATATTGTAGGGCAATTTCTATAAAGAAATCCACTGGAATATCGTGAAAATTCACAAATATATCGACGATATAGTGATCCGTTTTTCTCTAACTCTCTGAAAGTACCTTGATGATAAGGAGTTTTCCACAAATTGACATTTTACAAATTCATCGGACACTCCTGTACTGAAAATGAACTAGTCCAATTTTATGCAAATAATGATCAAAAGTCTCCGGACACCTCTGTACGTGGTAATCATTATTTGCATAAAATTGGACTAATTCATTTTCAGAACAGGGGTGTCCGATGAATTTGTAAAATGTCAATTTATGGAAACCCTCTTATCATCCAGGTACTTTCAGAGTCAGAAAAAAACTGATCACTATATCGTAGATATCTTTGCGAATTTTCACGATATTCCAGTGGATTTTTTATAGAAGTTGCCCTAAAGTATTCACTATAAAATCATAAAAGAAAACTATTGCTATGTTTCGCGCCTGCGCAGTAAAAACTTAGTTTCTTCAAATGCTTATATCTCATCGTATATTCAATGTTTTAATTATCAATTGAAGTGCAATGTTCTTCTTCGACGTTGGCAAATGTTCTGTAAGTTTCGTGAAATTTGATTGAAACCTATGGATATTGTAAGCAAAAAACATATAATAAAATTTGTTTGTTTTTTTAAAGAAACGTTTATATCTTCATGAATATACGTTTATGTTTTACGAAAATGTTTATGCACATTGAACAAAACTAGTTACTATTTTGTGAAAGTTACAAATCATTTCCAGCTTTTTGTGATACAAAGTGATCAAATATATTTTTCCCATTTTTCAATATCTTGGTGGTCTCCTAAATGCACAAGTCACCGAAACTTTACTGGAAAGTGTGCGTTCAAACATATTCTTCACATCGCCAAAGTTACAGAACACTTCGCCAAGTATTTGTTTAGAAATTCGAAAAGCATTCTAACATCCAAAGTGTCCGGATACTTTTGATCATATAGTGTATTTTCAAGTTGAGGAAGGCGAAACCTGAAAAAATTGAAATTGCATTTTTGATAATTTAAATCCATCTAACATTGAAATATTGACTTGTATTCATCCTGCATCAAATGTGTTAGTTTCAATAAAAATGATATACCATAATATCACTCAATTCACGAAATTTTATAAAATATGTATTTATGCACATGTGCTCATTCCCATGTAATTAAAATATCTATTAAATGTTACGTAATTATATGTATTTCGGTGTCAGTCGAGTGTTATATTACACAAACTGAAATAAGACACTATCGATAAAACAAGTTTAAGACACACAAACATCAGTAACCAAAAACATTGCCAATTAGCAATGTTAAAAATGAAATTCTGGAAGCAAGTCAGGACGTAGATCCTTAAGAATCATTAAAGGTTTCGTATGTAAATTTCTTAAAACCTACTAAATGCAAAATTATATTTGCATTTTCACATAATCCTGCTCGGGCGCGGTAGCCCATTGGTCAGCGCGCTGGAGTTGCACTCGGTAGGCCCGGGTTCGATTCCAGCCACTGCCAAAACTGCCGCCGTGTTCATGCGGAGTACGATCACGTTAAACATGTGGGTCCGAAAGTCCTTCCAAGAGGTTGGTGGTAGGGGAAGGAAGGTACGGTCCCTGTGGATGCCTCCCCCACTGGGTTCCGGTCTAAATTGGGTGGCACTTCCCGACCGTCCAAACAGTTACCTTACACCTTTCTGGTAGGTCGGACGGTCTGGGTCTCAACAACAACAACAACAACAATCAACATAATCCTGCTCACCTTTCTGGTAGGTCGGACGGTCTGGGTAACAACAACAACAACAACATAATCCTGCTCGTTACCTTACACCTTTCTGGTAGGTCGGACGGTCTGGGTTTCAACATCAACAACAACATAATCCTGCTCATACTTTCCATCTGACACCCCCACTCGATATTCTCGAAATTTGTTTAATTCCCCATTTTTGTCTTCAGCATTATCAAAAATTGTGCAACGCAAGTTTTTATGTACGCATTTCCCATTATTATAAAGTCATCCATAGAAAGCACTTCTTCCGCAGTATGACCATCTCTAACCCTTGCCATATAAACATCCCTACTTCCACCTCTCCAGCAAAAGTTATGATTATAACGTTCCAAATGTACGAAAAACGTTTACATATCATATTTATCCTGCATAATATATTAAGCATCATCTTAAACTTTTAAAAGTTCCTGAACACAGTAAGAGCAAAAAGTACTTAACTAATCCTCCATCACATCTCATGGACTATAATTTTGCGGTTAATTCTGTTAGTCAGCATGATGCAAGCGAATAAATTATCACCGAGCGCAAAGCTCCTTAAGCAAAGCAAAGATTTTAGAATTGCAAAATCAATGATTGTTTGCTCGAAAAATCTTCTTTTTTTAAATTTCAAGGATGTAAAAATATATGTAAATAAATTACAAGGATAATAACTAACTATATATTACTGTCTAAAAGAATCATACCAAATATCAAATATATCGGTCTAAATTTGACAGGGATGAACAAATAATGACATGGCAGACGATTTTTAAAAACTGACTTCAAGAAAAATGAGTTTGTCGTCAGTCAAACCTTTCTCAAAGAACCATGTTTTATATTTACCTAGAATCATCTTTGTCAGGTCATAAAGTAATATTTTGCACATCGTAATTTTAGGAAATGTAAAAATTCGATTTTTCCAATTCACCTAGGTGTATATGCTTCCTTAAGTATATTTGCCCCGAGTTTCATTTGTACTGTCTTCTCATGCATATTATAAGCTAATACGTTCTTTTCTGATCTTTTATATAACAGATCAATTATTTAAATGTCTATTTAACGTTTTTAGTGCTTGCGTGCATGTCCTGGCTGAAAGTGTCAAATGCACATCTGGTTTCTATAATAAAGGGCCAGCAGTGAAACAATAACAAATTCAAAATATAATATAAACAGCATATTTCAGACACACTATAACGCCAAGTAATGAAACAACGCCTATGCGCATTGCATTAAAGATTATATTTTGTACTTACCCATTCAGAGACCAAAGTTTATAATAAAAATCCACTTCAAAAACACTTATACTGTCAGTTAATTATAGAGGGATATTCGACATGAAATTAAAGAAGATCGAGCACCATCTTCACTTAGAAGCAAAATCCAAAGATGAATCGTAAACAATCACATAATTTCTATTTTCCAGATTGAAGTAACAACATACCATACGTACACATCCGTAGACCGTGTCCCTTATATGTTTTATTGGGGAAAGGAGAAACAGTATTTGAGATATATCACATAGGACAGCTTTGTACCCTGGTATCCCTGCCACAATCACTTAATCTTCAAACTCAGCCACCATTTATGCAAACATCATTTAAAATCACATTCAAATGCAACGTGTATAAAATCTCAAGTGCAATGGAACATGACGTAAGCTACGAATTCTTGCATGCTCTCATTTGGTTGTTTCGATTGTCGACACATGTTTCATTTACAGTTGAAATTTACCGCTCATACAGTTCTTTTCTTTCTTTTCAATTCTTCTCTAAAGAAGAAGAAGGATACGGCGACCAACCCTATTTTACAGTTTATTAAATCTATCGGACCGACATCACATCTTTGTAAATATTAGCTGTGTTCAAAACTGCCGACCGATGAGATCGAATAATTGCCTGGTTACAGGAAGTTACGTCATTGGTAATTTCAGATATTTGGATTGACTCAGAATGACCAGTAAGATATAAATATAACTGAAGAGAAATTATTTTTGATGAAATCAAGTGAGAATTCGAGTGGTGGGTCCGATTCTATACTGCTCTGATAATACTTTTCCGAGCAGTGAATGGAAAAATTCACTGGTGACTCCGAGAAACGAAAGACTAAATCGATGAAATGTCAGAGGTAAGTCGGCGGAAAATCATTAGCTACACTAGACTATGTATCTCGGATATGTATCTCGGTCAATAGTATCTCGGAAAAAGAGCAAGTACAAAACGGGCTCCAGTTCGGAACTACTCTAACTCAGGTCCGTGCTGGCCCGGGGACAGGAGGACGTGTTCCCCTGCGCCCTTCTCTGTCTGAAGCGACTTAAGGTAACGAAAGAAATTGTGACAGTAATTAGTATGAATTAAATATTTAAAAATTTTTGTAATGAAATTATTTTTTTCTCTAGCGTCCGTTCTAATTTTTGAAAAACAAAAATTGCTGCACTATTAGAAAGAAGAATGTGATGCGCAAAATTTAGTATTTTATATATCTATTAAATTTAAAGCAGTTTTAACTTTAGATTCCTTAGTTTCGAACTCCACCCACATTGGCGACGAATTGCCTGTGATTTCTGAATAGGAGGGATATTGAGGATACTTTTGCTAGCACCATTCCTTGATATATTTTCTGTTCCCCTGTTAGCAGGAACAGACGATCTTAAAGAATATTCGCGAGTTTTCATGTTCAGAATATCCAGAACTTTCTTTGTTCTTGAAATTATAAAAGGTCGTTGGAAAAATAACTATTCATTTAGTCTGTGATTCAGCCATTCAGTCAGTGAGCGATTGATTCAGTTAGTTAGTCAGAATCGGAATCGTATTAAATTGGGAGAGGTTCGAAATACTCTCAGTTTTATTATTTGAATCGTTATTTTAACGGCTTACTTCCCGTAAAGTTCTTATAGTAGTTTGAAAGCGTGAAGAAGACCTCTCGAGTGAGAAAGAGTCAACAACCATTAGTGAAGTAAGTGATACAATCAATAAACCAACTACTCAAAGCAAATTGGGCTTAAAGACTAGTAAAATCCAAGAGTCTCCCGATTCTCATGAAAAAACTGCTGTTCAAAATGAGCGACAAAAATAACGAGGGAGAAACCGAGCCTTTCCCTATGGCAGCTGAATGGGTTAAGACCAATCTTCGTAGCAAGCACAGAAAGAAGAACCTCCTAGGCACCTTGCTACTTCCTCCTACCTTGAACATTGTTTATTTGCTCTAAACTTTTTCCTGAGAAGTTTTCAGTTTCTTGAGTCCTGACATTCACCCTGCGGCCTGCTGAAGGAATACGACCACCGTTTTGAGTTGTTACTTTTGTGTTGGAAGTTTCGGTCCCTCAAAAGTTAGAGGAAAACGTTTATCTAGAAGTTCAACCCCCCCCCCCCCCCCACACACACACACACACACGCGCGCGCGTCGTCTATTATTTACATTTTACTTAAGGGGCTGCATTTTTCCTTATTGAGAACGGAACTACCGTAAAAACTCCGAAGAATAGGAAGAAAAAGTGAGAATTCCAGTTGAAGAAATCGAACGACAATTGAACGAAAGCCTCATCTAAATTTCCATAAATTTCGCCTAAAATTTCCTCAAAATTAAGTTTTCCGTAGGTTACGAGTCTTTGGTCCTTTCTTAACAGTGTGGTAAATTTCGTTTCACATAAAATGTCTAGATCGGTAGTTCCTAAAGTGGGGTTCACGCACCCTTGGTGTTCTTAACAAACTTTAAGGGGATCCGTAACAAAAATATATGTTCTAACTAATAACATTTTTGTCAAGAAAAATGTTGTTAAATCCCGAGGGGTCAGCATTTTTTTTATTACTAAGGGATTCTTGAGTTTAAAAGTTTGGGCGCCACTGTCCTAGATGGTACTAACATGTCTTATAACAAGCAAAATGCGTGTTCGAAACTTGTGGAATAGGGATCTAAAGCACTTTAAACGGATTTTGTAAGACGGTTGGCTGTGTTTATGTGAATAGGATCATTATAAAACACCAAGTTGAAAAAGAGTCTAAATCACAGTTGGAATCAATCCTCACTTAAAACATTCAATGCCCCTTCTAGTACCAATTTCTTCATATTTGCTTTTTGTGGTATAAACTCTTACTCGAGTTTTTGATATAATTGTATAACATAAGACATTCATATTAAAAATTCCAATAAGCTAAAACTAGAAATCCATGCAATGTTTTTAAATGTGTGCTCAGGTATGATGATCCCTACACCATTTTGATTAGCATTTCATTTCTTCACAGAAAAATAAAAGGAAATTATCCAAACGATTGATTCTATAGCAAAATTATTATAACAAAGTATTTAATAGTGATTTTATTTTATTTTAGCTGCTGTTTTCATTCGAGATATAATTTAGTTTTCTCATAGGTCCTCCATGCTACAGTCTCCCCCATTTACTGTTTACAATATTTCATTCCTCGTCTATGGTTTACTCACTTGATACAAAATTAAGGCAATTAATTATTATTTTTATTAAACAAGGACTCGATATTACAGAGCTTCTGAAGGGCAGATGCATTCCTTGTAGATCTTTTTAAAGGAAACGGCACTGTATTGGGTAACATGAAAATATACCCACGGAATCCCAACCTCAAGACAATCTGAGTTAAAGATTAAATAATTTTGTAGGGTCCACTTCAACTCTAGATATCGTCCCAGTAGCTCATTGAATAGAGCGTCGATTGACCCAATCCAAGATCCGTAGTTTGAATCCCAGTTGGAGCATGAGATCTTTACAGCTCCGCAGGTTGACTGTACTTATATTGATATTCAGTGTCGTAACCACTGTACCAGAGGTCATTTCAATAAGGTATAAAAATTTTAAATCTGAAATTTTAGGAATATATTTGAAAGCTGTACAGTCTTGATTCTTAATGCATTGATTAATAAATCTCTCGATTTCTGAATAAGTTTATATATTTCATTTAGTCGGATTGTATACTTTAGGCCTCTTACAAATAAATTTTTATAATTTGTTTTTAACATCAATGCAGTCAATCGGATTCTTAATTACTACCGACAACATCCATATAAATCATGAGACTGAAATATGTAAAAACTTTCAATAAAAGAACGAATTAAAAGAACATTATTAAGTTCCATATATAATAATGCATTTTATGCTAGTGAAATTGAATTTGGGCACTTTAATTTCTTATTTTAAATGTGTCAATGAAACCATGAAAAAAAAATAAACACGTGAACTTTATTTCTAAATTAGTGTAACTTGTATTTTAAAGCAGTTTTACTCTTTAATAGCATTTTAAAAGTTTACTTCATAACCAGGAACGTTGCAGAGCATTATTTTAGCCCCACGCACCGTTCACAAAAGTTTACGCTCTCGGTAATACAGTGAAGCTACTTCTACCCTATACCTAAAATTACTTCTACTGGAAAAATTCTAAAAACACCTTGCTCTAAGGAGTTTTGTTCTCGGCGGTCATCCCATCGCCAGTTCCATACTGATGAATTCATTCTTACATTTTATGCTGATGAATGCATGCATTCTTTCTTTGAAGCAACGCTCTGTTTTAGTACAGAAATTTTTTCACTGTATTCCTGATCGCTTACAATTTTGTGAATGATGGGCGGGACTAAAATAAAACTCTGCATCGTTCGTGGTTTCGAAGTAAATAATTCAACTAGAAAAATTCTGAAATCCATATTTAAAGAAGTTTATTCTCGATGGCCATTCAGTTGACTTCCCGTGCTGATGAGCGGCAATAACCTATCATGGTCCTCTGGTGGTAAAGGATGAGCAGTTGAGCTCGCTCTTGATACAACGCCCTGATTTAGGTTAGAAGCCACGTCAGTGTATGTTTTCAAAGTTTATTTAGCTCTTGGTAATTTAATAAATAAACAAACTCTATTTTCAAGGAAATTGTCAAACTTTACCTGACAGACTGAGTAATCGAGGTTGTGAAAAATTCTTATGAAGTTCTTAATGACTATGTAACTCTTTTTAATAATAAGATAATTTTAATAAAATATATATATTTAATAATGCTTTTTGCTGTAAACAATATCACATATTTTATAATTATGTTTTTATCTTTAAGAAATACCAGATATTTCATTACATTATTTTTTAATATATTTAAATTTAATTAATACTAATTAGATTTTATTACCTGAACTAGTTTTATAAATAGTTATTAAATTTTCCAGTTAAATAATTGATGTTTCCTATACTTGTCTGTATATTTGATTAGATACAATTGGATTTCTTCTTTCTCCACTGGAATTCCTTTTACTTCTTAAATACTGGTATTCTCGTGAATAGCTAGGGTTATTGTAATACTTTAAACTTGTGTCATCGCTTCCATATACGTCATAGCTCTGTTCAGTTGGAATAACACTCCTTTTATTTCTTAAATGAGAAGATAGTTCTGAATATTCTTGATTATTATAGTTTCTTACTTCTCTTGCAACTCTATAATATTTTTTATAACTTTGCGCAGGAGACATGAAGCTTCTCTTACTTCTTGAATACTGGTATGCTCCTGAATAGCTAGGATTATTGTAATATTTTAAACTTACTTCTTACTACTTTATTACTTCTTCCATATATGTCATAGCTTTGTTCAACTGGCATGGAACTCCTCTTATGTCTTGAATACAGGGAAGATCTTGTGTATATAAGATAATTATATTTTATACTCCTTCCTTGTGTGTTATATTTTCCATAGTCCGGTTCTAATGACATTACACTTCTTTTACTCCTTGAATTATTATATGTCGAACCTGAATAGATAGAATTATTGTAATATTTCATAAATCTTTCACCTTTTCCATACATACCATACATTATTTCTAGTGCGACATTCCTCTTACGTCTAGAATATAAGTCTGATTCTAAATAAAAAGGCCTATCATAACCTTCAACAATTCTCTCCCCTCTTCTTAATACGTCATATACGTCTTCAGATGAATTATTACTTTTTTTACTTGTTGAAAAGTAGTATGACTCAGATACTGGATAGTCAAGTGGGTTTGCATTTCTTTTACGTCTTGAATATTGGTATGACCTTGCGTAACTAGGAAACGTATAATGTTTAGGCTCCGTGAAGTTGGCCCCCCCGTGGAAAGCACAAACGACAAAAACTAGTGGAATCGCTTGTACTTCGTTTGTGCTGATTTGTGCTGCAAAAATTTTCGTTTGTGCTTCTTTCGTTTTCGATTTATAGCATTTTCTTTTCCGGGGGGGCCAACTTCACGCTCAGCCATTGTTTACATAAGAGAAATTACATCAATATCCAAAAAACGTTTATGCCTTTCGTTTGTGCTTCGTTTGTGCTGGTTTGTGCAGCAAAAAGTTTTCTTCGGACCCTTTTCAAATTTGAACTATAAAGCTTTCATTTGTTTGGCGCCAAAACGGGCTTTGTTGACATACAAGAAATTAAACGAATTTCGAAAAAACGTTTATGCCATTCGTTTGTGCTTCGTTTGTGCTGGTTTGTGCCGCAAAAATTTTCGTTTGTGCTCTTTTCGTTTTCGATTTATAGACGTTTCTTTTCCCGGGGGGGCTAACTTCACGATCAGCTGTTGTTTACATAAGAGAAATTACATCAATATCCAAAAAACATTTATGCCATTCGTTTGTGCTTCGTTTGTGCTGGTTTGTGCAGCAAAAAGTTTTCTTCGGACCCTTTTCAAATTTGAATTATAAAGCTTTCATTTGTTTGGCGGGAAAACCGGGTTTGTTGACATACAAGAAATTAAAGGAATTTCGAAAAAACGTTTATGCCATTCGTTTGTGCTTCGTTTGTGCTGGTTTGTGCCGCAAAAATTTTCGTTTGTGCTCTTTTCGTTTTCGATTTATAGACGTTTCTTTTCCCGGGGGGGCTAACTTCACGATCAGCTGTTGTTTACATAAGAGAAATTACATCAATATCCAAAAAACGTTTATGCCATTCGTTTGTGCTTCGTTTGTGCTGGTTTGTGCAGCAAAAAGTTTTCTTCGGACCCTTTTCAAATTTGAATTATAAAGCTTTCATTTGTTTGGCGGGAAAACCGGGTTTGTTGACATACAAGAAATTAAAGGAATTTCGGAAAAACGTTTATGCCATTCGTTTGTCCTTCGTTTGTGCTGGTTTGTGTCACAAAAATTTTCGTTTGTGCTTCTTTCGTTTTCGATTTATAGCATTTCCTTTCACTTGCTTCGTGTGAAGTTGGCCCCCCCGTGGAAAGCACAAACGACAAAAACTAGTGGAATCGTTTGTACTTCGTTTGTGCTGGTTTGTGCCGCAAAAATTTTCGTTTGTGCTTCTTTCGTTTTCGATTTATAGCATTTCCTTTCATTTGCTTCGTGTGAAGTTGGGCCCCCCCGTGGAAAGCACAAACGACAAAAACTAGTGGAATCGTTTGTACTTCGTTTGTGCTGGTTTGTGCCGCAAAAATTTTCGTTTGTGCTTCTTTCGTTTTCGATTTATAGCATTTCCTTTCATTTGCTTCGTGTGAAGTTGGCCCCCCTGTGGAAAGCACAAACGACAAAAACTAGTGGAATCGTTTGTACTTCGTTTGTGCTGGTTTGTGACGCAAAAAGTTTTCTTCAGACCCTTTTCAAATTTGAACTATAAATCTTTTATTTGTTTGGCGCGAAAACAGGGTTTGTTTACATACAAGAAATTAAATAAATTTCGAAAAACCGTTAATGCCATTCGTTTGTATTTCATTTGTACTTGTTTGTTCCGGGAAAAAAATTTTCGGACCCTTTGCATATGCAAAGTATAAAGCTTTCATTTGTCTCCGGGACAAGTGTTTTTTTTTTTTTACATAACAGAAATGAAATGAATTTTAAAAAACTATTTATGCCATTCGTTTGTGCTTCGTTTGTACTAGTTTGTTCCGGAAAAAATTTCTTCGGATCCTTTTCATATCCAAAGTATAAAGCTTTCATTTGTCTGGGGGACAAGTGGGTTTTATTTACATAGCAGAAATTAATTGAATTTCAAAAAACCGTTTATGTCATTCGTTTGTACTTCCTTTGTACTAGTTTGTTCCGGAAAAAAATTTCTTCGGACCCTTTTCATATCCAAAATATAAAGCTTTCATTTTTCGGGGGGACAAATTGGTTTTGTTCACATAATAGGAATTAAATGAATTTTGAAAAAACGTTTGAAATAACCAGATCTAAATCTGTCGTTACTATTCCTAGCATTATTCAATTGATTCAATTCATAGAAGCTTAAAAAATTTAGAAGTAACATTTCAGTATTAGTCTAATTAACCTCATTTGACATGACAAAAGGCAAAACAATACCATGTAAATTAAAGTCACCCATAGTAACAATGTCGTAATTGAAAAAATTAAAATTAGCTTCGAACAAATTGATGAATTCATCATACGTATCAAAACTGGAAGAAGGGCTTATATATACCACACAGAGAAACAAATATTTACCAAAAGCACGATCAATTTTTAACCATACCGATTCCGTTTGATTTTCACCCATGTATAACTCATTGAACACAATGTTAGAATTGAGTACAATAAACAAGCCCCCGGCACGAAGGTCTCGAATATCCATATTAGTCCAATCTCCACGTATAATTGTATATCTGTCATCAAAACATTCCGCACTACTAATATTTTCACAGAGCCAGGTCTCAGTTAAACATATTACATCATAGTTTTGAGTTAATACCGATAAGAATAGTTTGTTTGTTTTTGTCCGTAGACCCCTAACATTCTGATAATAAATTTTCATGTCACGATTTACAACACATCCACCAGTGATCAAAGACTCATCAGGTAGTCACTTCCCTGCTTCATTCTCATGGCCACGCATTTCACCCTCTTGAAGAATCTGCTTATCATTAAGTTTACTAACTAATTTGGTACAACCACTAATTTGGTACCAACTAATTTTAAACATCCATCGGGCCAAACATCACTTTCAACAACTTTGCCATGTCCTGTTCCTGGACCTCAACATGAAAAGGAAAGTAGGTATTACATTTAGTAACTAATGGCGTACAAATGAAATTATCAATAAGACCGTTCTTTAAATCAATTTCAATATCATCGGCTCTCGCATTTGAACTCAGTCTCAAGAGAAATATTACTCCCATTCTGGGACGTTTCTCAACCGCCACTAATGTGGAAACTTTACATGAACCGTTTACAACTGTCTTTGATTTCGGTGTAGCAATATATCCCTTATCGCCTTTTTAAAACCAGATCCCATAGTATTTATAAACATATCCCTGTGTATGTGCAGTTGAGCAATACTAGCTCCATCTTGTAAATTTGGCCACTGTTCAGCATTTCCATTGCTCTATTCAGCAACATCATTGACAGTTTCCCTCATGTTTTCCCTGATACTATTTCTTCGATTTAATTCCGAACGTAGTTTAATCACATTCAAATCCATCCAACAGTGTTCCCGATCAACGAAGTGAACATTTACCTCTGTCTTTATGATACCATTTATACCATTACTGCCTGAATATACTTTTTATTCGATGCTGACCACTCTCCTAAGGAGGTCAGTGTCATTATCTTGCACTTTTCTATTCAAAAGTTCCACTAAAGATAATTAATTTTATCCGAAAAGTGTGTGTTGTCATCAGAACTTACTTCCGCTCTGTAGGTTTATTCCTATCATTCAATGCTTGTTCAAAAATCTCCAGCGCGTTTTCTCTATTGAGATCGAAACTGACCCTATGTTTAAAGGCCGATTTTCTATCAGAAACAGAAATGAACAAGTTATTCAAGTTGCACACTCCAAAAATGCTTTGCGTAACACTGGCTCAACTTCTTCTGAAGTCGAACCACTATAGTCCGCCATGACAAAATTAAGAACAATTCGTTAAATTCTTCTTAACTACTTGTCAGTATCTAAAAAATAGTTTACTCACAGTATAAGCCACATTAAAAACACAATATTAAGAATAAAAACTCTTTAAAATTTTAAAACTGTAAAAAATTTATCTCTTTCTAGCCTTCCTCCTCCCTTTCGTGTTTTAAATTTTTCTTCCTCAAACCCTTCCTCGTTTTCTAGGTTTAATGTATTCACAGATGGTCAAAACTGGATAATAATGTAGGTTTATCAATATGCATTTTCGAAAATGATCGACTGATCGAATCATTATCCTTTAAACTTAGAACTGGAAACACAGTTTTTCAAGCCGAACTTGAGGCCATCAACCAGGCCATCCTCTGGGCCGGCAAAAACAATTTAAAAATCAACATCTTTTCGGACAGTCAGTCATCTATTTCGGCTTTTAAATCTATCAAGAATAAAACGAAATTTCTATCTAAAATTAAAACTAATGCTCACCCCTACAAATCATTTATTAACTTATCCTGGATCAAGGCCCATTCTAACATTCAGGGCAACGAAGTCGCCGATGAACTGGCCAAACAAGCTACGATCTCCGGCACCCCACTCCTTATACCTTTTCCCTACTCCTTTTTGATTAATAATTATAAATCTTTCCTTCTTAAAAATTGGCAATCTCTTCTTAATGATTATATTTCCCCCCGGACTCCTGACCCTGCCAGAATTCTAAACTATTTACCCAAAGTCAACCTCAATTTTCAAATTTATAATAAATTCTTAATCTATTTTTTAACGGGTCATGGTCCTTTTCTAGACTATCTTCATTTTTTCAAACATAAACGTTCTTCAAATTCTCTTTGTAATTCATATGGTGACGTAGATCATTATGTTTTTAATTGCCCCCATACCTCAAAATTTCACTTAACCCGTCCTCCAGATAATCTTCGTGCGACATGGTTCTCTGGTGTCAGAACCAATAAAATTATTTTAAATAGGTTGAAAAACTGTGTTTTAATTGCGAGAGAACTCTCCCATCAGGTTCCTTAGCAAGCTTGGTGCCAACTGCTTTCAATTTTCTTCGGTCAATGTTGTCTACCCCCTGTTCCAGGCGTTTGTCTCTTATTGTTCCTGTACTTACACTTTTTGGTGTCCATCTTTTGTATATTTTGTTTCCTGTTTATATGCCTCTGTTGTATATATCTGTGTTCCTCGGCTGTTCATATATTTGAAAGTCTTACCATGTACATATATTGCTATATTGCATTTAACTTTGTCTTATCCGATTACCTCAACTGATTGCATGTAACCTTTGTTCAGCCATGTTCTTTTTGCTTTCTTTTTGTTGGTTTTTACTGTATTGTCCCTTTTCCCGAGGTTGCTTGGATTCTTTTGGCCATACGTTTTTACATAAATTTAATTTCATTTTAAGAAAATAACTTAATTTTTACCTCAAAATTCAAAATTTGTTAAAATCTACGTTTCTTTGCCCCCCCCCCCCCTTCCCACTGAAATTTTATGTAAAACATGTAAAACTGTATTACTGTCTGTATATATATATATATAAATATTTACCATGTAACCACTTTATTGAATTTTAAATAAATGCAGACTAAAACTTGGTGGCTGACCGTGGAGGTCGGTTTCGACTAACCTCTCCCGGCCACACATTAAACTGCCGTAAGCCCTAGGGTTGGCCGTGTGGTCTGGGCCTTCCACATAACCGACCGATCTTCACATTGTCACAATTTTGAGTAACCTTTCAGAAGCTTTGGGATAGTTTGTGTTTCGTTTTCATTCCAACATCTTTGACCTTCTTAGATTCAAAATAAAAAGCTTGCTGCTGTTTAAAATTTTTTACATTGCCAGGCCATTATACTAGCTTTTCAAAAGTTATAGCTTCTATCTTAACACCAGCCTCTATCTCAACACCAGCAACAATTAGATCCCGAATAATATATTGTTCCAAAAGTTCATGGAGTGAAGTCAAGAATTTGTAAACATTTAATCCAACAAGCTGAACGCGGATGTTGAATTTGGACCCACTCGTGAATAACATTACATTTGCGATAAAATAATATTAATAACTTTTCAACATTTTTAATACTTTTTCTAATTTCAGCATTCAATATTAGTGCATGTGGAATCAGTTCAGCTTTCGTCACCCCTAGTGCAAACGAATCGACTTGTTCTGAGCCAGGTTTGCTCTACATAAAAATTAACAGAAGGAAGAAATATTTCCTAACTCACAGATAAGATGTCAATATCGACTAGCTTGACACCTAGATTTGTGACCTTGACCGTTTAAAGGCGGAAAAGTCCTCCCCCTTACCTCCTTTATGAGCGCCCATTGCAAGGGCATATTGTGCAGCTTGTTTTTACGAAAGTTGGTTCAGACTGCTTTCGCTGGCTACATGAAAGGTGGTGGAAAATGTGAAGCTCAATAAATCTGAAACGAATATATCTGAAATGAATAAAAGGAAAATCGTTGAGGTGCAAGCCGGTACAAACCGGTAGAAACGAATTACAAAAGAATGGCATAAAGACCTTTCTAAAACTCGTGAAATTTATTTTATGTCAACAAAGCCCGTTTTCGCGCCACACAAATGAAAGCTTTATAGTTCAAATTTGAAAAGGGTCCGAAGAAAACTTTTTGCTGCACAAACGAAAGGCATAAACGTTTTTTGGATATTGATGTAATTTCTCTTATGTAAACAACAGCTGATCGTGAAGTTGGCCCCCCGGGAAAAGAAACGTCTATAAATCGAAAACGAAAAGAGCACAAACGAAAATTTTTGCGGCACAAACCAGCACAAACGAAGTACAAACGATTCCACTAGTTTTTGTCGTTTGTGCTTTCCACGGGGGGGCCAACTTCACACGAAGCAAATGAAAGGAAATGCTATATATCGAAAACGAAAGAAGCACAAACGAAAATTTTTGCGGCACAAACCAGCACAAACGAAGTACAAACGATTCCACTAGTTTTTGTCGTTTGTGCTTTCCACGGGGGGGCCAACTTCACACGAAGCAAATGAAAGGAAATGCTATATATCGAAAACGAAAGAAGCACAAACGAAAATTTTTGCGGCACAAACCAGCACAAACGAAGTACAAACGATTCCACTAGTTTTTGTCGTTTGTGCTTTCCACGGGGGGGGCCAACTTCACACGAAGCAAATGAAAGGAAATGCTATAAATCGAAAACGAAAGAAGCACAAACGAAAATTTTTGCGGCACAAACCAGCACAAACGAAGTACAAACGATTCCACTAGTTTTTGTCGTTTGTGCTTTCCACGGGGGGGCCAACTTCACACGAAGCAAATGAAAGGAAATGCTATAAATCCAAAACGAAAGAAGCACAAACGAAAATTTTTGCGGCACAAACCAGCACAAACGAAGTACAAACGATTCCACTAGTTTTTGTCGTTTGTGCTTTCCACGGGGGGCCAACTTCACACGAAGCAAACGAAAGGAAATGCTATAAATCGAAAACGAAAGAAGCACAAACGAAAATTTTTGCGGCACAAACCAGCACAAACGAAGTACAAACGATTCCACTAGTTTTTGTCGTTTGTGCTTTCCACGGGGGGGCCAACTTCACACGAAGCAAATGAAAGGAAATGCTATAAATCGAAAACGAAAGAAGCACAAACGAAAATTTTTGCGGCACAAACCAGCACAAACGAAGTACAAACGATTCCACTAGTTTTTGTCGTTTGTGCTTTCCACGGGGGGGGCCAACTTCAGACGAAGCAAATGAAAGGAAATGCTATAAATCGAAAACGAAAGAAGCACAAAAAAAATTTTTGCGGCACAAACCAGCACAAACGAAGTACAAACGATTCCACTAGTTTTTGTCGTTTGTGCTTTCCACGGGGGGGCCAACTTCACACGAAGCAAACGAAAGGAAATGCTTTAAATCGAAAACGAAAGAAGCACAAACGAAAATTTTTGCGGCACAAACCAGCACAAACGAAGCACAAACGAATGGCATAAACGTTTTTTCGAAATTCCTTTAATTTCTTGTATGTCAACAAACCCGGTTTTCCCGCCAAACAAATGAAAGCTTTATAATTCAAATTTGAAAGGGGTCCTAAGAAAACTTTTTGCTGCACAAACCAGCACAAACGAAGCACAAACGAATGGCATAAACGTTTTTTGGATATTGATGTAATTTCTCTTATGTAAACAACAGCTGATCGTGAAGTTGGCCCCCCCGGGAAAGGAACGTCTATAAATCGAAAACGAAAAGAGCACAAACGAAAATTTTTGCGGCACAAACCAGCACAAACGAAGCACAAACGAATGGCATAAACGTTTTTTCGAAATTCCTTTAATTTCTTGTATGTCAACAAACCCGGTTTTCCCGCCAAACAAATGAAAGCTTTATAATTCAAATTTGAAAAGGGTCCGAAGAAAACTTTTTGCTGCACAAACCAGCACAAACGAAGCACAAACGAATGGCATAAACGTTTTTTGGATATTGATGTAATTTCTCTTATGTAAACAACAGCTGATCGTGAAGTTGCCCCCCCCCCCCGGGAAAAGAAACGTCTATAAATCGAAAACGAAAAGAGCACAAACGAAAATTTTTGCGGCACAAACCAGCACAAACGAAGCACAAACGAATGGCATAAACGTTTTTTCGAAATTCCTTTAATTTCTTGTATGTCAACAAACCCGGTTTTCCCGCCAAACAAATGAAAGCTTTATAATTCAAATTTGAAAAGGGTCCGAAGAAAACTTTTTGCTGCACAAACCAGCACAAACGAAGCACAAACGAATGGCATAAATGTTTTTTGGATATTGATGTAATTTCTCTTATGTAAACAACAGCTGATCGTGAAGTTAGCCCCCCCGGGAAAAGAAACGTCTATAAATCGAAAACGAAAAGAGCACAAACGAAAATTTTTGCGGCACAAACCAGCACAAACGAAGCACAAACGAATGGCATAAACGTTTTTTCGAAATTCCTTTAATTTCTTGTATGTCAACAAACCCGGTTTTCCCGCCAAACAAATGAAAGCTTTATAATTCAAATTTGAAAAGGGTCCTAAGAAAACTTTTTGCTGCACAAACCAGCACAAACGAAGCACAAACGAATGGCATAAACGTTTTTTGGATATTGATGTAATTTCTCTTATGTAAACAGCAGCTGATCGTGAAGTTAGCCCCCCCGGGAAAAGAAACGTCTATAAATCGAAAACGAAAAGAGCACAAACGAAAATTTTTGCGGCACAAACCAGCACAAACGAAGCACAAGCGAATGGCATAAACGTTTTTTCGAAATTCCTTTAATTTCTTGTATGTCAACAAACCCGGTTTTCCCGCCAAACAAATGAAAGCTTTATAATTCAAATTTGAAAAGGGTCCTAAGAAAACTTTTTGCTGCACAAACCAGCACAAACGAAGCACAAACGAATGGCATAAACGTTTTTTGGATATTGATGTAATTTCTCTTATGTAAACAACAGCTGATCGTGAAGTTGGCCCCCCCGGGAAAAGAAACGTCTATAAATCGAAAACGAAAAGAGCACAAACGAAAATTTTTGCGGCACAAACCAGCACAAACGAAGCACAAACGAATGGCATAAACGTTTTTTCGAAATTCCTTTAATTTCTTGTATGTCAACAAAGCCCGTTTTGGCGCCAAACAAATAAAAGCTTTATAGTTCAAATTTGAAAAGGGTCCGAAGAAAACTTTTTGCTGCACAAACCAGCACAAACGAAGCACAAACGAAAGGCATAAACGTTTTTTGGATATTGATGTAATTTCTCTTATGTAAACAATGGCTGAGCGTGAAGTTAGCCCCCCCGGAAAAGAAAATGCTATAAATCGAAAACGAAAGAAGCACAAACGAAAATTTTTGCAGCACAAACCAGCACAAACGAAGTGCAAACGATTCCACTAGTTTTTGTCGTTTGTGCTTTCCACGGGGGGGCCAACTTCACGGAGCTTAATGTTTAATGTTTTTTCCACTTGTTTGTTGAACTTTTGTATCAAATTCGGATTGCAAGTTCCAGTTGTTACTAGAACCACCTTCATCTATTTCGCTGTTGCATTTCAAAATAACCCACGTCATAGCAAAAATGACCACCACCTGTTGAAAACGAAAATAATTTTAATAAAAGTATTATATATTTTAATACAACTTTTATTTGATATAAGAAAAATGTTAACATTTCTTTGTGCAAAACAAATTTATTATGGTGGTCTTGAACCATCAAGGACATTTTGTGGATCTAATAATAATGCATAAATGCATGACATTAGCAGGCCGAAATCAATTTTTGTATTCAATACTCGACCCATGAATTTAGAGAAAATAGCACATACCTCCGTGGGAGACAATCGTTGTTTTATATTCACAATTTATATCAATCTTAATTTTAGCTCTATAGAGTTTATAGTGGAGAAGATCTAACCTCGCCGTCTATAATCCATAACACAATTATCCTTCAGTCTGGTATTGAGGGTTGTTCCACAACTAATCCAGGGTAGGTAGTTACTATTTCTAACAAAAGTTTTAGGAATACAAACATCAAAAAATTTGATAAAGGTGAAACTAAAACACACTTACAGCTTAGTCAATAATATTAAAATAATTTTTAAAATTCCAATTAAAATCACTTAACATTTTATACAAAAGTTCAAAATTTAGCATTTCTAAAATCATAATGAATACAATTAGAATAAAATTTTCTATTAACTTTTACTCTAGATATCTTAGCTTTAATTAAAGTAATAATAATAGAAGGATGGTGAACATCTTCCGGAAGCAAAATATCATCAATACCTGCTCTTTGAATACTTAACATAATTTCATTATAGATCGAAATAACCAAATCTAAAACACTGTCATTACTATTCCTAACGGTATTCAATTGATTCAACTAATACAAATTTAAAAAATTAAGAAAAAACATTTCCATATTAGAGTAATTTACCTCATATGACATGACAAAAAGCCAAACAATGTCAGGTATATTAAAATCACAAAGTAATTAAAGTAATAATAATTAAAGTAATAATAATAGAAGGATGGTGAACATCTTCCGGAAGCAAAATATCATCAATACCTGCTCTTTAAATACTTAACATAATTTCATTATAGTTCGAAATAACCAAATCTAAAACACTGTTATTACTATTCCTAATGGTATTCAATTGATTCAACTAATACAAATTTAAAAAATTAAGAAAAAACATTTCCATATTAGAGTAATTTACCTCATATGACATGACAAAAAGCCAAACAATGTCAGGTATATTAAAATCACCCATAAAAATTAATGTCATAATTGAAAAAAATCATATGGCATGACAAAAAGCCAAACAATGTCAGGTATAATAAAATCACCCATAAAAATTAATGTCATAATGAAAAAAATCATAATTAGCATCGAACAGATTGAAAAACTCATCATATATAACAACATTGGAAGCAGGTCTGATATATACCACCCAAATAAACAAGTATGCACCAAAATAACGTACAATTTTTTAACCAAACCGATTCCCTTTCATTTTCGCTCAAGCTCATTGAACACATTGTTAGATTTAAATGCTATCAACAATCTCCCTCGTCGAACATCTCGATCATCCGCATAGGTCCTATCTCTCCTTACTAAAATATCTCGATTATCAAAACGTTCCACGCTACTTATACTTTCACAAAGCCATGTCTCGGTTAAATATATTATTTCATAGTTCTGAGTTAATGCCGATAAGAATAAATTGTTTGTTTTCATCCGCAGACCCTAACATTTTGATAATAAATTTTCAAGTTACAATTTACAACATACAACTCTCAAGAAGACTCGTCAGTTAGTCACTTCCCGGCCTTTAACAATATGATGTGGGCAGCACATGACTTTCCTTATAATGCAATGAATTTACTACTTTTACAGTCAAAAAAAAATTTATAAGATCCACGGTACTGTGTTTTTATCGTTGAATTGTACATTTAGCGATTTTCTGTATGACAACATGTAAAACTATTTCAAAGTACCCAATTACCTTATATTTCGCGCAACTCTAAATAAACAATTATTAATATTGATTGCATCCTCAATAAGCGATATAGTCCATGTATTAAAATATTTTAATAATTAATTCATCAATTAGGCGTCATTTTCATTAATTTAGTGTCATTTTTGCTATTTGGACGATATTTTTGTCAATCTGGGGCGAAATATCTCCAAGTTGGCTATAATTTGCTAGATTATTCGCCAAGTTCGCCAAATGTATCCCCAAGTGTTACAGAGAAAAGGAGAGAAGAGCATTTCTCATATACTGGAAGGTATGCCCGTCATATGATGGAAATCAGAATTTGCGAAACATTACTTCTCATTTGGCGTCATTTTTATCAATTTAGCGATATTTTTGTCACTTTGGTAACATTTAAAATAGTCGCCAAGTTGGTGACGCTCCGCTAAATTTCTCGCCAAGCGTTACGGATGGGCGGAGAAATAGATTATTCATATAGTCTACTCTTATGTTCTTTCCAAGATATTGAACGTTCATCAATCAGCATCATTTTTATCAATTTGGCGATAATTTTGTTAATTTGGCAACAATTAAAAAGTCGTCAAGTTGGCTACACTTTGCCAAATCCGTCGCCAAAATCTCGCCAAGCGTTATGGACGGAGAAATAAGTTATTCTTATAGGAGATAAAGGACTATTTGTGTCCAAATACAAAAGTATTACCCAACGTATATTTTCAAGTGAATGGAACGAGCTAGATCCACCAGAATTATGTCATTAAATTTATCGCGTGATATTACATATGAAAAGCGAACATATTTCACAATAGTTAATATTTTTTTTTATGTTATATGATTTTTGGATACATTTCTTTGAAAAATGTATATTATCTCAAGAACGGTTCATGCTAGCATTCTAAAGTTTATATCAATCGTTTTTTAGTGACACATTACATAAGAAATAACTATTTACGTAACTTTATTAAAAGTTTTTATTTTTGATGATATTTTCAAAATTTCACTCGAAAATTTAGGGGGTTCTGAACATTCGATTGCGTTTAAAAATATTAGGCTTACACTATTCACGGGTTGTAACTTTTCTATCAAATTTCGTTCGAATCGCTCCGTTCTTCGGAAAATATCGTCTACACACACACAAAGAGAGAGAGAGACATCACCTCAAAAACTTTTGATTCGTGTTCTGGGATGCTTGAAAGGTTGTTCTCCCGTCGAAAACTCGAATTCGAGTTTTCGATCCCGTCACAATTCTTTCCTTATATATTATACTATGTATATAAGGAAAGTGAAAATCTGATGATCATTAAGTTTATCAAAATATTTGGTTATAAAACATACTTCAGGCCAATCATCTTCTTTCATCAACTTTGCCATATCCTGTTCCATGAAAAATCGAGTACATACAAAATTGTCAATAAGACAGTTCTGTAAGTGATTTTCTATAACAGCCGTCCTTGTATCTGGACGCAGGCTGGAGAGAAATACTACTCCCATTCTAAGGAGTTTTTAAACCGCCACTAACGTAGAAACTTTACTTGAACCGTTTACAATGGACTTTGATTTTGGTTTGGCAATATATGCCTTTAAGTAAGTGCTAACCAAAACATTCGCTTTTTAAAAAACCAGATCCTACAGTATTTATAATCATGTCATTGTTTTAGTGCATTTGAGCGCTACCAGTCTCATTTTGTAAACTTGGCCACTGTTCAACATATCTATTGCTTTATTCAATACCATCATAGGCAATTTCCCCCAAGCCTTCACTGTTGCTATCTGTCCGATTAAATTCCGGACCTCGTTAATGATATTCAAATCCATTCTACTGTGTTCACGTTCAACGAATACATGTTCCCTAATGAGTGAACTTTAAACTTATGCACTGCATCACGAGAACTCGGTAATGGCCTAACGACAAACTCATTGATTCTCAATAGATTTCTTAATCGGAGAAGGAGATGTAACTGTAAAAATCGCCTCCCTCATGCCACGTTGCTGGCCATAAAAGATTGCATCAGAAAGATGCTATGCCCTTAAATTAAAATTTAATAATTAGCTGTATTCTCACTGAAAACGTCACTGCAACCAGAATGTGGCTTAAATATATCTATATTTAATTAATTAATATGTGATGATAAATTAGTTTTAAAAATGCTTCTAAAGAATTGTGTTGTGAATTACCCTCCAATTTGTTTTTCAATGTACATACTACTTACCGGTACTGTAAAGTAAATTCACATAACCATTAAAAAATCTTTAGTAACATTTACACTTATTTTTATTTTATGCTGATTTACCTTATTATTTTCAAACAATGTAAGACTTAAAGAGCGATAGAGAGGCCAGTGTGGTGCTTGACATTAGCAGGCCGAAATAATTTTTTGTATGAAATAGTTGGCTCGTGAACATATAGAAATGCGCACATACCTCCATACTGTATAGGACACTTATTGACATCGTTGCTGCATTGACAGGGCCTTGGACTGGCTTTCAAACACACACTATTTGAAAATTCTCGAGATTTTTACCCGAATCTTTTAGTCCTGTGATATTTTGGCAACTGCTCTCATGAAAAGACTTTTCTCAACTGCCACATATTTTCTTCTTCTTTTTAGGGGGGGGGCAAACTTTCTGTGAATTCGGCTTCGGGGAGAAACACCTTTGTTCCAGACCCCCAATTTCTGATTGGTGATGGCCCCCAACCTGATTGGCCCTTATCCTCTTCATCAGTGACTGTTGTTTGTGGATCTGTCCTGATTGGGTGTAGAACTGCCTCCCTCTTCATAACGTTGTTTATTCGGGATGGCCCGCAGCGAAGTATGAGCTCCCCCATAATATTGCGTCTAAGTTCCGTTTTCATTTATTGCTCATAAACTAATGTCTGACTTGATGTCACTTCAGGTTCCGTGTCGTCTGGCCCATTCTTTACCACGAGCTCGCACTGTCATTTTACTTGTTCAAATTTATTATTGCTTTTTGGTCTCTTTTTCTGTCTCACATTTGTAATTGGTATATCTACTTTCATACGTGTCGCCATTTCTAAATTGAGGTTTTAAAGTTCTGTTTTATTCAGAAAGTATCAGAAAACCAAGTTTTTAGCATTTAACTTTCAACCTTCGTTGTTTAAGTTCTTATTAAAGTATTTACGTAATATGTATATCATTCGATTCTACGCTACTTAAATTTCTATTCAGCTTAATAAAATATTCATTAAGAAAATTTTCTGTTCCAGACTCCCTTAAAGATTACTTTTAGCATATATATTTTACTAGCAATGGGTAAAATAGATATTATTTCTCCCTCCCATTTGATCGTGCCATAATATTAAATGTATACATTTCATGATTTTCTATTAGGACATTAAAAAAAAAGTTCAGGTGCACGCTTCGTCTCTACAAAAAGGTACCGTAACGTCATTCCAGTGCATCCCGGCCCCAATACATCACTCAGTAAATCGAATTGCAAAGTTTTATGTCACTTACAATTGAAATGAATAGGTTACCACTAGCCAAAACGGGTAGTGGTAACCCACCAGCGCCGTTTGCCAGCGCTTTGAGCGTTCGGTGTGCTAAGTAGTGATTAAATGACACCTACACACTTAAACTTATCTTTGAACGAACTAGTAACTTCGCTGTGACGTAAATGTCATATTGCAGAAACGTAACTTGATGTAACAGCAATGTTACGAAATCACGGTACAGACATTACAATGTGACGTCACAAGCAAGTTAACGTGCGACGTCACAAAGTTACCTGAAAATGACCAAAATGACTTCGCTGTGACGTAATTGTGAAATTGTCGAGACGTAATGCGACGTCTTGTGACGTCCCAAAGTCACAGTATGACGTAAACGTTACTTCATTGTGAAACAAAAAACGCTGTTAAGGTATAGTAACTGCATATTCCATATGCAAGTTCAACTGACGGTATGTGTCAGGTAACCTAGTCTTATGGAAGTAATAAATAATAGTGAATAAATAATTGATTTGATAAATAAACTGATAATTAATAAATATTGATCAGACCAGTTTAACAAATAATCACAAGTAACAGCATGCGTACAATATTTTTACGTTAGTATGGGCGACAATCGCAAATCGCGAAATAAGAACAATATTTTTATATAGTTAAGGCAGGTATTAAAATATAAAAATATGATCTAATTTATCTAATCAATACAAATCGACCTCTAATTGGTGGAAATCGAGGATCCTGAAAAAAATTCATTTATATTTTTCATTAATGGCCAGGCATTTGATTAGCTAATCATTCGTCCATTTTAAACGGTCAGGTCGTAAACCAATTTGACGTCACATGACGTTGCCCTGGCGCACAAGAGGGGCGAACCACCTTACTCCCTAAAGGGACACCACAGCATCCATGTCCACAGGTGGGATTCGAACTCACAACCAGACAGCCAAGATGCCACGGGGAAATGCTTGCTTTGCACCACTCAGCTACCGGGCCTGCAATTAATTAATATAAAACATTTTAGAACAAAATCATATTCGTTTAATTTAGTAAACACTTTTTAATCACTAAACATAGACGTTATTATCAAGACGATAAGATTCATGTCTGAAAGTAAAGACTTTTAATTCAGATAACTTCGACTGATTAGAAAACTACGGAGAAAAGGTATTTTAATATACCCACCCCATTTAATAATAAACAAGAAAGATCAATCACGCATCAAGCATTGAATATGAAACACTTTCCAACTGAAATGCAATTTTATTTAGACATCCCTAAAATGCGATACATTCAGCGGTGATATTTTTTAAATTGTCGCAGTACTACAATAATTTATTTTACTTAAAACTTAAAACCATGGAGGTGAAAGTACTTTCTAACTCCATGCTTAAAACTTCATCGAAAAAGGCAATGCTATAAAATCGTCTGCTTCTCCGTGTAAGGTCAATGAATATTTCATTCATATCACCTATATTCCAGATTCCAGAACTAAATAATTTTGAGTTAAAAAAATTCAGCAATTCTTATACAACTCATCTTACAGCTTGATTTGTTTACATTCTACATACGTTAAAATTAGGATTCTTTGTGGAAATAATTAAAGTTTGATGATCATTTAAACTCAAAAATATTGTAATTGCGTTGGCGCAGAATATAGATGCACAGAAAATAAGCAAAATTAAAGCGGTTTTAGGACGGATGCAACACTAAATATAAATTTAAAAGAACTATAAAAATCACGATTTTGACACTGGTGAAGAAAAAATGGATGCTATAGTTTATTTTGAAGTGGGTCACTTGATCTCTTCATATAATATGGGTGTAAATATTATTTTAATTTTTATTTAGAAAAAACTACAAAAAATATTTTGCTCAAATCTTTTTTATATATTTTATGGTATAATTAGAATATTTTCTAAAATTTTCAAAACAATTTGAGAATTTTAACTTTGCTTGAAAAATATTTGAAACATTAGGTCCCATAGGGTTCAATGTATTTCACGTTTTCAACCCGGGTTCAATCCAAAACTAATTGGATGATATTATTCATTTACATTCCCATTTTTCCCACAAACCATCTCAACAACATACTTAAATTTCATTTTGATACAGCCATTTTACGACAGTTATCATGCGAACGGACAGACAGACAGACAGAATGAACAAAGTTATAAACACTTTTCAACTATGTTGAAAAATGTTAATAATGACTGCTACATACATAAACACTACGATATTTGTTCTAGAAATTACTTTACAAGTGCCTTATGTACAATATGTGTACCCAACGTAGATTCCTTATCATTGACTTAAATCTGATTATATGCAAAAGTTTTGTTGATATAGTGAAACTCAACCGATTCGAATAAAATTTGGTACATACTTTAAATTTCACTTTGGTACATACTTTAAATTTCACTTTGGTACATACTTTAAATTTAACTTTTGTACATACTTTAAATTTCACTTTGGTTACATACTTTAAATTTCACTTTGGTACATACTTTAAATTTAACTTTGGTACATACTTTAAATTTCACTTTGGTACATACTTTAAATTTAACTTTGGTACATACTTTAAATTTCATTTTGGTACATACTTTAAATTTCAATCTATATACTGAGACATCTGAGGTTAAAGGTCAGACGATGTTAAGTCTATGAAAAAAACATTAATTCCAAAATGTTCGCTAGCTGAACAGAATTTTCTATTTGTTTGGTATAACGTGTGCAATTGAGAATGTTACTAAGCTGTTTTATACATTAAATTCTTAATATATAGTATTTTGGATTTAATATTTTGAGATTTTTTCTGCTTTCATGAATTAACATTTCAGTTGTTAAACATGTAACTAGATACTGTGCTTCGCTCCAGTTTCGGGTAGCAAGGAGACAGCCTAGTTTCTTTTCTTCAAGGAAATAATAATGATTCTGAAATTTAAATGAAAATATAAAGATTTGAATCATTTGACGAAACATCCGTCACGAATACTCCAATACTAAAATATTTAACGATGCAAAATTTTAAATTTTATCAATAGAAATGAACAGAAGTATAGCTCAACTCGACTTTCTCATACAGGAATTCATTTTTAGTATCTTTTTGTTTTCAAATTTTACAGGAAAAAATTCGAAAAATCGGTATCGTGGATCCGATTGATATGATGCTTGACAATGTACAACCCCCGGGGGGGGGAGGGTAACTTGATCCCCAAGGGAGGCTAATGACTCACGAATAAAAGAAATTTGCATCGCGGCTATTTTTCACAATGATTGAAACTATTAAGTCTCGTGATCATTGAATCAAAGTTTTAACTAGAATTTAAATTTTTTATCTAGTTCTAGATTTTTTGATAGCAAAATCACATATAAAATTTAGTGAAAATCCAATAATATGTGTGGCTGCTATTGTCTACACAAGAAATCGACCACAGACAGACAGAATGACAAACTGACAGACAGACGGATATCACTCCAAACTTAATCAAAACGTGCTCAGGAGGTCTTAAAACATATAATGGCATTAAAATATCTAAATCGAAAATTTTCGTGAAAGCAATATTTTCTAAAAAGTACGTAAGAGAAAGTAAAAATGCCTAGACTAATATTTAAAAAAAAATACTCACCGCACTAAATTTGTCGTAGATAGCCATTGTGATCCCCTTGGCTAACAGTGAATTTTCCTTAAATGAAAGCTTCTTTTATATTGTAAACTACCCGGAAATTTCGTGGCAAAACACTAAAATTGAGCATTTTTGTGCTTTGAGGTAAGATGCGAATTTGTGATGTAATGGTTTTTGAAACGATTCCCTTTCGATATCTCCAATAATTATTGGCAATTAGTGTGTTTCTAAGATGAAAAGGTGAAAGCTTCACCTTGGAAACTTTTTCGCTAAACTTCATTTCCGCAATTTATTTTGTACCCCAAGCGACATGGCACCATAAAATCTTCCCATGTCCTTTATTGTTCTTCATTTTTATATAGAAATAGTGCTCGAAGATTCTTTGCGAACAGTTGAAATCTCCTTTTAATTAACGATAAAACCGCAGTTCCGCATATTTCTTTATAACTTTTCATTTATTTAATTAAATTCGACAGAAAAAGGTTACGAAAGATGCAGAATTGCACACAACGCTGCATCTTTCTTAGAGAATGTCATTGTTTTCATTATTTTTCTTACCATGTGATCCATGACCAATATTAGCGTTATCCATAGGTGTAGCTATGATCTTGGCGAAAGGAGGTAGTGATGATTAAACTAGTATTAGTGAATGAAAAAAACAGGGAGACTAACATTTTAAAAACGTAAGTTGAAACTTCTTATTAATAACTTCTATTTTGTTTAACAATGTGAGGAGCTTACCATCGAAAATATACATCTTACTTGAAAATTGATTAAATTAGGTTCTGTCTCACGGTCGATACTTTAAGTATACAAAGTTTCAACCATCTAAGTTACCGGGGGGGGGGGGGGATTTAAAGGCTCTGTAAAGACTTTTTGACTCACCGCCCATTTTGTAAGCCCCCAGGGGAGAAATTAAAAATCCGTTAGGGTCCTAGTATCCTAACGTCATCTGTCTCGGTATTGATACTACTTAGGGGTAAATATTCAACCTTTTAGGTCACGCGGGGGTTCTGAAGAGTCTGAAAAGCCCTTTCAAAAAAATCCCTAATTTTCCCGCCGACGGAGGATTCCGACTACTTTAGATTATATTCTATACTCGATAATATAAGCAGGGACATAGTCAGGAGAGGGGAGGCTTGGGGGCCAGGACTCTTGGCCAAAATTGAGGTTCTTTATATATGTTTTTAGATCATTTCCTAAAATAACATGTTTTTCCAACCTTTGTTATTTAGTATATTGCTAAAAGCATTGTGAGATATATAAGCATTATTGATCAATTATAAATACGATTTATTTTAAATACGAGGGTGGTTCAAAAAGTAAGGTAACAAGTCCTATGAGAGAAAAGATTTATTCACGAAATCAAAGAGATACACAAAGTTAGCAAGGCACTGGTACATATTATTTTTCCACACAGTCACCATAGTTGTCAAAGCATTTGTTCCATCTGTAAACCAATTTATCGAAACCGGCATTGAAGAAATCAGGGTCCAGGTTGCGGAGCCACTCAACGATGACTTCCTGAACTTCGGCATCGGTTGTGAAATGGCGACCGGCCAGGTGCTTCTTCAACGGTCCGAAGAGACGAAAATCGCTTGGTGCGAGATACGAGCTGTAGGGTGGGTGTTCCAGTACATTCCATCGGAAACGCTGTACCAAATCACGTGTAACCGAGGCCGTATGAGGTCGGGCGTTGTCGTACAACAACACGACACATTATCTGGACATGGAATTTAATTCGCATGCCGAATTTGTGCACCCGTGAGAGCTCTTGTTACCTTACTTTTTGAACCACCTACGTATATTGTTATGTTTGTGTCAAAAATTGTGGCCACCCTCCGAAATTTTTTTTCAAGCTATGAGTCTAACTATAAGTATGCACACATTCGAATAAAATTTTGTGCATAGCTTGTACCATGTTTTAGGTCATGACGAAGCCCGAACTTTAAATTTCAATTTATGGACTGAAATATCTGAGGTCAAAGGTCAGCCAATGGAGAAAAATTAATTCCAAAACATTCGCCCGCTAAACAGAATTTTCCGTCACCGTACCTTATCCTTATACATTATACAATGTATGTAAAGAATGTAATTATTCAGATGGTTTCAAACTCGGATTGTGTGCTTTTAGAGTTATTGCATTATTTCCAATCTATATTTAAAGCTTTAAAACATGCACCTTCTGAATTACAAAATAAATTAAAATAAATCTTTAAAGGTAAAAAATAGTCACTGCCTTTCATCTTAACTTCGTTTGTTTATGCTTTTAATGGGGTGTTTTGTTTTGGAATGATTGTTCTTTGGAACAAAAACAAACCATTTGCTTTCAAATGTTAAATAAAAAAAATGACGTGCAGCATAAAATGGATTTATTTTTCATGAGGAAAATTGAAAATCTTTCAATAAAAATGCATTTACCTTCATACAAAAGTGATTTTAAACTAGAGTTCTTCAATTTAAATTCACTTAGGAAATTATCTAGCGTTCTATTTTTTACACTAAATGCCTTTAGCACAATGGCTTCATTTGCTCCTTTGTGTAAAATTAACCAGTTATTTATTTAATACAGTTAAGCATATTTGCATTTTACTTGACCAAGACGCCCACTAATGCATCTATCTCCTTGTCTTGAATTATTATAGAATTTCAATGGATCCTATAATTAGAAATGCATCGCTAAAACTATTTTCTTTAACGTTTTACTTCGAAACTATAATGGACTTTGAAACTATACAAATTTTAATACTGATAATTAATTTTGATTAATATAATGCGTTCGTTTATGGGTTTTTTCTGTTCTTATAGAAACATAATTTCTATGATATTTACCTAATGGGTGACAATAATAAGGTCGTCATTTTATATTGAGTTGACGTTCTATTCCAAAACCTTCCCTCAACGTCTTATTACATGCACTTACAGAAGAAATGAATAAATATTATTCGTATTATCAAGTCTTATCAGAATGAATATTATTCTTATCAAAATGTTATATGATGAGAAAATGAACTGCTTTTGTTAGATTTCTTTGTAAGACGTGTAAATTATTTTGAAGCAAAATGAGTTTTGTTACATAAAGTTCCTCATTAATATTCCCGCGCTTTTGAAAGTTGTGATAAAGCATTTCAAAGAAATAAAATCTAAAGTTGACAATAAAACCTGAAATGCTTTTTTTTGGTAAAAATTTTTAAGGAACATTTACAGAGTTCATTTTATCCTTATATCATTTCGTCCTTAGTTTATCCTACATGTTTCAAAAACTGTTTGTTCGGCTCTTTTTGAAATACTCAAAAATCAGTTAGCAAATAAATATGGTTTAAAATTTAAATCCCCGTTGTCAATTGACAATATATATACATTACATTTGTGTTTGACATGGTTGTAAAATTATAACGGGAAATAAATTGGTTTTTCATGTAGTGTTACAACATTTTCGTTAAATATTAAACAAAATCATCTATAAAACTTTTTTTTGCGTGCGTGTGTGTATGTGTGTGCTACACGTTGAAGGTACTTTCAGCGAAGTCTCGAAATAATGATACGTATTGTTATTTTTCCTGTGTAAATAACTCCTATGTAAATACAATTAATATTTATTCTATTGTGTTTAAAATGTTGAATACTTTGTTTTTGAAAAATTTATTTACATTTCATACAAAAACGTCACGTTAGGATAATATGTGTAGGTAGGACATCTCGAAATAGTGGTTCGTATTCCTCGTTTTTATTATTATAGTTTATAATTTACTTCATTTAACTTTATTGAATTGAAATAAAGTGAATTTTAACACACAATTAAAATTTTAGCATAATTAATAGTTCCAAATTTGAGAAAATATTTCTCATGTGAACTGCGAATTGATTTTCGTATCATTACGTCTCTTCTGTTGCAATTTATGTCATGTAAAACAGAAGATGAACGGAAATGTAATTTTTCCCTTCTCAGAAAAATAATTTTCAGTAAAACTCTGAAAATCTTAAACACTGCGAAAAAAAAATGTATAGTATGAAATGAAAAATATATATCTCCTTTTACAAAAGGTGCAATGAGTTGAATTAAAAACATTTACAAGTTAAAGAAGTTATAATCAAAATAATTTTTTTTTATTTTGAGTAAACTGGATTTATTTTCCACGTTTGAGCTCTTACACATCATTTAACACATGCTGCCAACGGCCCTACCGTGCTGAAAACACCGGTTCTCGTTAGATCACCGAAGTCAAGCAGCATCGGGCGCGGTTAGTACTTGGGTGGGTGACCACCTGGGAACACCGCGTGCTGTTGGCACATTTCGACGCGGTAGCCCGGTGGTTTGCGCGCTGGATTTGCACGCTGCCACAACTGCCGCAGTGTTCATGCGGAGTACGATCACGTTAAACATGTAAGTCCTTCCGAGAGGTTGGTGGTAGGGGAAGGAGGGTACGTTCCCTGTGGATGCCTCCCCCACTGAGTTCCGGTCTAAATTGGCTGGCACTTCTCGGCCGTCCAAACGGTAACCTTACACCTTTCTGGTAGGTCGGACGGTCTGGGTCTCAACATCATTTAACACGACCTACTAATTATAACGTCATGAACACGGGAGACAGAAACCTTTCAATTCTTTCAATTCGAGCATTCGAATAAAAATGTAGAATACTTTGTTTTTGAAAAGTCTTAAAGTTTTTGTTTAATTGCAAAAATTCCCAAATAAAGTAATAACTATAATTTTTGTTTGTGTAGAGAGTTAAATGAATTTTGATGCTAACAAATTTGTAAGATGGTATTTTCGCAAGTTTCGTTGATCAGGGAATATAGAACGAATTACTTATTCAAAATGCAACTTTTAGCAATTATTTATAAACTTGGGGGAAATCAGGATATTACGCTATGGATTCCGTTCAAAGCTCACTGGAAGGAGCTTTATTCGATCTTTCCGATAGTATTATGATTGAAAATCTGAGGCAATATTTTTGATCGTTAATGAACCGATGTATAATAAAATTGATCAAAATTGAGCCTCATCGTTGAAAAACTCAAAAAATAATACGAATAAAATAAATATGGTTACACATCTACTGGTTAAATACATTAAAAGCAATAAAACATCAAAAGTTTTATTTTCACAATATAGGACTTAAAGACACAAGATAAAATTCAGCTATTTGGCGTCAAAAGCCTATCATTGAAAGGTATTAGCTGATGCCATGATTTTTATACGATTTTTGTTTTCATTCTCTCACAGATATCGTCGCTTAACGTCATATAAGTCTGTACTGAATTTCGAAGCTGTGCGTTGCTTAGATTTTCCGCTACGCGTCAAAGATCTATACAGAAGATATCTTCTATTATTATAGAAATATGTAAACTACGATTTTTTGATTCTGAGTATCGCACAGGTTGAGTTTTTGAAAATAAAATTCAATAACCTATTGAAAGTCGACAGTTTTATTTGTTATCCTGAAGTATATTTTTATGAATGAAGTACTTTTACAGTTATTTTTTATGGTTATTTTTATAGTTATATTTTAGGTTGAGTCGTTGACGACATAACGTTCTTATATAAATTGGAGGTATCTCATATGGACCATAAGGGAGACCAGCTTTTACTAATGAAAATTTGTGAAAATATTTCACCTGTCCACTACACTATTTTTATTACAGTTTAATAAATTTCGATACTATCTGTGAGAAAAAATAATAAAAATTTTCTTATATCTGGATATAATTTTATTGATTATTTCGAAAGATAATGCGCTCCCAGTTTAAAAGTAAAATTTCTAATATTTCGGAAATTTATTCCTCATTCAAGATAAAGTATTTAAACAACATGTTGTCAATAAGCATCATCCGTGATTAAATCTATCAGAAAATCGTGGGAAAATATTTGAAATTCAGAATTTAGTACTGCTTATTAAAAAAAATTAAATAATATATTGATAAAAATTGTAATCAATAATGAGAATAAAAATCTGGAAAAATCGAGGAATTGTATTTAAACCAGGAATCACAGTAGTCAATCACTAAGTATGTATACATAAACTAAATGTTTTATACTAAATAATTTATTAACTAAATATTTATATTACAATTATCACAAAATCAAAGACTGAAGCTTATCGCTTCCTGCTATACGGAGCTGTGGAAATCTGAAATTTTCAATACATCCTTAAGATGATGGCATGCTATATAGCTCGATATTTTAGGGTTTATTAAGTATAGGGATCCAAACTGTACCTCTGTATCTATCCCACAAAATATATATTCTTTAATTCCAATATCTGACTGACATTTCGTCATAATCAACTAAAAACGTCGACACCAAAATAAGCAAATTGAAACTGTGACTGTGTTTCCAAGAGATCATGGGAATAATTACATTATTTGTTAAGTTGTGTCTTTTTCCAAACCAAAAATTATTTTCTGTAGAACATAATCATTCTATACACCATTGACCTCGAGGATGTTTATTAATTGGAAATGCAAGGAGCTTTGAACCTCGACTGGTATAAAAAACTAAAATCTCAGTCCAATTTTTTTTAATTTTTGGATATAATTTTAATGAATTCCATAAATATTCAATAGGAACAGTGTCCTTAAATTTTGCATGAATTACTTAAAAATTCTTTAAAATTCTGTCTACTTAAAATTTATTTTATCTTAAAATTTATTTTAAATTTATTTTGCTTAAAATTTATTTTATCTACTTGAAAATTCTCAAGCATTAAAAACTTTTCTGACTACTTAAAAATTCTTTTCAAGTAGCAATGAAAATTTTTAATGCTTATGAATTGTGAAACTCGCTGTAATGCGGTGAGATTATCAGAAACTCCACGTTCAATGTGTAGATAGAACCCCATTAAATCTTTTCGAGGGTAATTTAAAAAGTTTTTGAATGATTTACTCGCAATTTGGGGGTTAGTTTCAGTCCGACAGACATGGATGAACGCAGAATCATGCTCAATTATGATACCACTCATTTTTTTTCACCCTGTTCTCGGAGCGAAATTCTTATCTAATGGCAACTTCTTTCAAAGTAAGTTACTTCTCTTTTCCCCACATTTTTACTTTAATAATACAGTGCACTTTTACTCCAGAAATAACACCATTATAACATGATTTAAACGCCAGTGAATTATAAAAATTCTATATAAATTAAGGATGTAAGCCATATCTTAAGACTGTCTGTGCAAACGCTTACTTTTGAAAACACGCCCTGATTAAAGTAGTTGATATTTCAGTTATTTTTAAAAATTAACGCAAAACTCCTTTTTTTTGTCACTCAGGCGCGTGCAAAATATATTTATGAAGTATAAAATTTTCTACATTTAATAATAGCAATTTCAAATTCGCAGCAGTATATCCTTACTAGAGAAAATGTTTAAAATATCAAAATTCCCATTGGAATGAATTACGTTTATTTTAACTCTTCATACGATTAACACAATGCGATTCAAGCAGATTTTTTGCGAAAAAATTTAACTTAGTTGACTTGTAAATTGAAAAAAAAATGCGTCTATATATTGGACGTATTGACAAGCGGCATTCATACACAGTTCTATTCCATATAGTGTAAAATACTTGATGAAAAGCAAATTCATCAACCGATTTCGGAGAAATAAAGAAGATACCTTTTTAAGATACAAGAACATAGCAACCAGACACAGATCAGTGATTATTTCTGGTTAGGACAGGAAAGTTCTTTACAATAATTTTCATCCCTGTAAGTTAGTGCAAAGATATCGTAGGTCTGAAAGTAACCCAATTACGACTAGCAGAGATTCAGTGGACTCTGGGCAGGACCATAGCCAGGTAGGGACCAGAGGGCCCCCCCCCCCCCAAAGAGTAGACTCAGTCCCCCAGATAAGAAATATTAAACTTTTAGTAGTGATATGAAATTCTATATAAAATGTTATTCAAATTTTGCATAAAAAATTTCTGTGAGATGTTTTTTATAAATTACTTCGTTTTAAAGATTTTTTAATTTAGCTGAATTTGTGATTATATTAGTGATCAATTTATTTACATATATAATTTAAAAATATTTAAAAGTTATAATAATATTACTTAGGATCCGTTTGTATTATTGTGGGGGTTCACTGTTATACATGACAGAGTCAAAATCAACTGGTATAAGTAGGTAAGAGTTTACATTAAGTATTAACTTGTATTAACTTTCAGAATGTTTCTACAAATTATTAATAGCTTTATTACTGTGTTAATGCTTACATTAAAATCAATTGTAATTATTATATATTAATATGGATATATAGTATCTACATGGATGTCAATAAGCAACTCCTAACTTGCTAATATAAATATGTAATTATATGTTAATAATTTATATGAATTGAAATATATAATAGTAACTGTTATGTTTCATAAATGCTAATGATTATTTGTGTTTATGGTGAGTCTCTCCTTTAAGACTGTTGCGCACCCCTTGAATTTCCCTCCAGCTGCTTTTCAATTTCGTCCCTGGCTACGGGCCAGCTCTGGGACAGGAATTTCCGGACTTTCCCGAACTGGTAAAAGGCGGCCAGGCTTTTCGGTCGGTCGGTGAGTGCTATTATACTCTTCGCTATTGCGAGTGTAAATTTGTTTATATGGATTGACCTAATTGCATCCTGAATAAATTAAGTTCTTTATTTCAACATGATTATTTTCTTTCGGACCTTGCTCTTTCTTTAAGTGGTTCGAAGGCGATTCGAAATTTCCTAGACGTTGTAACCTTAATGAAAGCATTTTTCAAATTGAATCCATGGATCTACGACCAATCATTCAAAAGATATTTAGGCATATAATCTTTTTGAAACACTCTGTATATTGACATGATTTTAATACAGTAACGGTTTTATATTATTTTAAGTCTTCAATTCCAGTGTGCATGTAAAGATCTGCCATATCTTACATTATAGATATAAATCTGGCTAAAACAGAGATGAAAAAATCAAGAAATCTGAGTCGACTAACTTTTAGTTTATCTTTGTTTTCTAAATTTGCTTTTTCCCCCGTTTTCTCATCCTTCGTTTCTGCATTTCTTTCAAATTTTTCCGTGAGTTATGCAGAGCACAAATTATGTTTTGAAAATTCGCTTTGAAATCTCAGATTCATGAAGTGAAATTTTTTTTTATATTTTCTCCATTGCTACCCGTCGACGTAGGAAAAGGTGTAAACGAGAGATGAAACAAGAGAGTTATTGAACAAAATTCAATAAATCTCTGATTTTCATGTTTGAATTAACATTTCACAGGATCTTCATATTGAAGCAAACGCAACTGTCAGTCATCCTTGATTTTCAACAGTTGCTTCTTCAACGAAATAATTTTAAAATACGCAAGCTGGGCTGTTTTCATTTCTGTGTAGCAGTTTTATACTCCGAATTTGAAATAGCAAAATGAAAACGATGCTGATGAAGTGACTAAATTTTTTAACATTTCGTGAGAACTATAAATTTATTATTAATACATGTCCATGCTTATAAATCTACATAATGACTGTCTAAAATATCTTTTATTTTCCAGACCCTCCAAAAGCCCCCCGGTTACCTAGAATACTGAATCTTTGCACACTGATAGTGTCGACAACGGGTAGAACCTAACGAAGCCGGATTTTTGATTCCCGGAGAAAATAAAGGGATTTTCGGACACTCTTTTTAGACTTTCCAAAAGCCCTTTCGGTGATCTATGAAAGGCTATATCTACGCATGCTTATAGTATCGACCACGAAACAGACCCTAACGGGGGCGGAGAAAATGAGGGTTGGGAAGTCTTATATCCCTCTAGATGACCTAAAAGGCTGAAACTTTACATACTTATAGTATCAACCTTAAGACACAACCGAAAAGAACCGGATTTTCGATTTCTCCGATTGGGGCAAACAAAACAAAAGGGGACCCGAAAGTCTTTCCAGACCCTGCAAAAGCCTCCTCCGTGATCAAGAAGACTGAAATTTTGCATGCTTATCGTATTAACTATGGGACAGAATTTAATGAAGCCAAACTTTGACTAAGATGGCTATTTTCGACGCTAAGCAACATACATTATTAAGCATAATGCTAAAAAAAAACTTCAAAAGAATGCAACTTAATTTTTTAAGAATGTTAGTTTCCCACTCTTTGAGAGTCTTAAATACTAGTCGAAAATAAAACTGTCTTTTTCACTGAAATTGAGCTTGAACAAGTGAAAGACATGTCAGCAAAAACCAACCGACTGATAAATAATTCATGTAACGATTAATTTATTGCAACATTTTAACCGATTGATCTCTCTTTTTAAAGTGTGTTCCAGATAATTAAACCATTTGTTAATTCTAATTTATCCTAAATAACGTATTTATTATTTCCAAATTTATGAAGTTGTTTTTATGTAATGGAAAAGAAAACTACTATGAGATAAATACTTTCTCTTTGGGCTTTAAACTTTGTATGCATATTGTAATGACTTTAAAGCTAGAAATTTGAATACAGTGGCTTATCGAAGTGGTATAAAAAAGAAAATCTTTTGATTTTCTTTATTTGAATTTTGTGTGTGAAACATAGCTAAGATATGTTCTTAGAAAGTTCTTCTTATTGCATAGGAAACGTTTCCGTGTAAATACAGAATATTTCTGTCTAGTAAAAGAAATCTATTTAATAAAAGAAAATATTTCACATTAGATTTACAGTAAAGTCGCAATACTCAGACATTTTACTCATCTTCGGCTTGCACCGCGCAGCATTATCCCGAACAAAAGCCTAATTTTTTAATTAAAAAAAATTACTTTCCCCTACAAGACAGGTCTATTTTACTTAAAATACACCTACTCTGTTATTTTTACACTAAAAAAAATCTTTGCTGAAAGATTTCTAAAAAGATTCCGGAAGATTTCTAAAAAGATTTCTTTCCTGAAAAGGGAAAGTGGGAAAAATCGTTCTTCTCTACGAAACACAAATATTTCTGGGTAAAGGAACATCTTAGCAAGAGATTTTCTAAAATTGGAATTATACCGATAGGGGAGGTCACTCGTCCGATTAAGACAGTCTGGATCCCTAGAGATCTCATTCCTTCGGGTCTCCGCCCCCCCCCCCCATGCCCACTTTCCCAATTTACACAAGGAAAAACAAAAGTATAGTATTTTTTTACATCATATAAGTATTCTTACACAGACAAAAAACTAAAGAGCTATTTAGAGTGTTAGGTATAAAAGTACAATGCAGTCTTAAAGAAATCAACAGCTACTTAATTTCAACTTTAAAAAATGTGTATCTTAAACGATATTAAATTTTGCCAATTTTTAGAAAGTAAAAATTAGAATGGAATAGTTTTCCCTTCCTTCCTGAAAGAACGACATGTATAGAACTTCCATTTAAGAAGCTAAATATTAGGCACGAAATGCAATAATTAATGATTAATTTAACGAATTAATTCACAAAATCTTTTTCCTACTTTTTTTGTCCGCAAAGACCTAAATAATGTCATCAAAATCAAGTTTTGAAGTTATATATTACCTAACAAGGCAGCTGGATGCATGTATTTTAAACTTTAAGTCTGTACAATTACAAGCCGTTTTATCCTAGCCACTCGATGGCTTGTGATCACTAAATGTGACACCTTAAAGTTCTAAATATCAAAAATCGTTTCAAATTTAAGCAATAAAAATGGAATAGCTCACATTTTTGAGAGTCGAAGTGGTTGAAGTGTTTTTTTAATCCTTTTGTGTCGCAACCTCTAATTCAAATTTTCAACTTTTTCGTTGATCTGGAAGTTGATACGAATCGAATGATACCAAAACCGAAATTCTGACTCGAGTGAAAGCGCTCGAACATTTTGAAGAATGGTTTTGAATTTTTTAATTGTTCCTTTGTATTGTCACCCCTAATTCGAACTTTTGAAATTATATGTTTTTTATAATATTTGCAATATATAAAATTTGAAATTATATATTTTTTATAATATTTGAAATGTATATAAAATTTGAAATTATATATTTTTTATATTTTTTTTTCGTTGACCTAGATGCTAAAACGGATCGAATGAGACGAAAACAGAGATATTGTCGCTAGAGTGGAAGTGCTCGATAATTAAACAAAGATGTTTTTTTTTATTATTATTATCATTATTCCTTTGCACCGTCACCCCTAATTTGAATTTTTGAAATTTTAGATTTCTGTTTTAGTCTTAAAGATCAGCCGGATCAAATGACATCAAAACCGAGATTTTAGCTATAATGAAAATGCTCGATAATTTTGATGCATACCCCCTCCCCCCCCCCCGTCTCAGTCAGTCAGTTCAGTGTAGTGCATATTACATAAATTATCTAAACGCTTGTATTTCCAGAACACTGGTAACATAGAAGACAAGTCTTTGCACACACAGTGTCAGCGACGGGACAGAACCTAACAGAACCAGGTTTTCAATTTACCCCTCCCCCCCCCGGGGGGGCAAAATTTTGTGTTTCGAAAAGTCACAGAGGATCTAAAATTTAATTATTTTAGTGAATTGTTTGATATTTAGCTAATTTTTGGAAACTATTCAATATTTAAATAAAATTTAGCAAACTGCATGAGATATTTACTGAATGTTTGGGGAATTAAAGATACGTTATTAATGTTACAGGAGGTCTAAGACCCTCAATCAGTATATTTACAAAATTTCACAAATTTTAGGCAAATACAGTGATACTTTTAAGGATACCTGATTGTTAACATTGAATTTAAATGAATGAGGACCCTCTATGGGGAAGTGCAGTACATTCTAATAACACTAAAATACGAAATATGGACAATTAGCACTTTAAGAAAATGTGTTTGATATCTCATTGTGGGGCTATCATTGACATACAAATAGAGATTTCGTGGCTGTAGGTACATCGCAAAAACCAACTTTTTCTTAACAAATCTATGCGCATTACCAGAGGTGTGGATTTTATTTTTATTGAAAACATGTTCTGGAAAAATGATATACATTTAGAATTATGCAAATTCAACCGTCCAGTGCAGTTACAACATATAAAAAATGTTTAATATAACTTGTATAAAAATGAATTAAATTAAATAAATTATTAAAAGTATTTTTTTCCAAAAAAAAAAAATAGTACGTAATTTTAAACGGCTGAACCTTGTTATCGCTTTCGAATTCACAGTTTATTATCGCTCTCTTCCTTATCATATGACTGAGCACAAAACAGTGTTCGAATCATTGCTTATTTAGGCCAAAGTAGAACTCGCGAAATAAATACATACACGTTGGATACTGTTATGCGTTAGAAATACATTGTTTGTTACTTACACAACATGGTTTTAATTGCATGTTAATGAATAGCATTTTGTAAATGAAAGAAGTAAGAAACTATATTTAAACCACAGGAATTCATAGAAATACACCAAATGATATTATTTTAAATCATGAGTACTGTTAAACGTGTAAATGATTAAGGTTTATAGGTTTCAATAAACATTTTTTTTTCTTATGCTTAGGAATTAAGATAGAATTAGAAATCATGATATTTGAATGAAATTTACCAAATTGAACGATAATTAACGGATTTTGGAGAAACTATTCAATATTTAAATGAAATTTAGCAAATTGCACGATACTTAGTGAATGTTTGAGGAATTAGAGGTACGTTTTTTTAATGTTATAAGGGGTCTAAGACCCATTTTTTAACACTTTACAACAAAGTTGAAAAGTGTTTATGACTTTGTTCATTCTGTCTGTCTGTCTGTCCGTTAGCACGATAACTGCCGTAAAAATGACTTAATCAAAATGAAATTTTAGTATGTTGTTCAGACGGTCTGTAGGACCTATGGGAATATAAATGAATAATATCACACAATTAGTTTTGGATTGAACCCGGGTTGAAAAAATGAAATACATTGAGCCCTATGGGACCTAATTTTTCTAACATTTTTTAAGCGGATTTAAAATTCACAAATTGCTTCGAAAATTTTAGGTAATAGTCAAATTGTTCCATAAAATATATAAAAAAAATTCAGCTAAATATATTCAGTAGTTTTTTAAATAAAAATTAAAATAATAATTACACATCTTATATGAAACGATCACGTGACCATGATATTTAACGATCATATGACCCACTTCAAAATGAGATATGGCATCCATCTTGTTTCAAATTCGTGATTTTTTAAAGTTCTTTTTAATTCATATTGAGTGTTGTATCCATCCTAAAACTACTTTATTTCTGCTTAAATTCTGTGCATCTACATACTAAAACAACACAATGACAATATATTTGAGTTTAAATTCTCATTCAAATTTGATTATTTCTACAATTAAGCCTATTTTTCACCTATGTAAAATGTAAACAGCAAAATATGTAGAATGAGTTGTATTAGAATTGCTCTATTTCTTTAAAACAAAATAATTTAGTCTATGGAGTCTGCATGGCTGATATGAATGAAATATTAATTGATTTCATAAAGATAAGGACGATTTTTTTCGATGAAGTTTTAAGCATCGAGTTTAATTACTTGTAGCTCCATGGTCTTAATTTTTAAATAAAATAAATTATTATAGTATTGTGATGAATGAAATGGAGAAAGTTATGAATGAAATCCTGCTTTTATAGAGAGATCCAGGCGTGTTATTTTTTCTATGACGTCATTTGAATTAATTTCAGTTGTTTTCGATGAAGTTTTCAAATATAATAAATTATCGTAGTATTATGATAGATTTAAAAATATTACCGTGGAATGTATTGCATTTTAGAGATATTTAAACCACGCAATTTATATTTCAATGCCGTCTTTTGAATGAAGTTCATTTTTTTCAATGAAGGTTTAAGTTTTCAAATATAATAAATCAATGTAGTATCGTGATAAGTTTTAAAATATTACCGAGGAATGTATTGCATTTTCGACTTTTTTAAATAAAATTGCATTGAAGTTGGAAAGTGTTTCATAATCAATGCTTTAAGCATGATTGATCTTTCTTGTTTCTTTTAAAATTGTGATATTTAAATGAAATTTAACAAATTGCACGGTACTTCCAAGGGATCTAAGAACCTAAAATTTCATTATTTTAGTGAATTGTTTCAATTTCATTATTTTAGTGAATTGTTTGATACTTAGCGAATGTTTGGTGAAGTAGGGGTGCGTTTCCGGTATTCCAACGGGTCTAAAATCCTAACTTTCGGAAACAACAAGCACACAACTATAATAGAAGGTCTTTATTTCACTTCTTATAAGACGTACAAAATTTAAAAAAGGCCAGAGCGCTTTCGAGCGTAAATACGCTCTTCATCAGTGGCTACATGGAAATAGAAATGATCGTTCATATATAGACCAGAAAAGGTGACAAATTTGCATAAATACCATTATCAATAAACTTATGTTTATCTAAGGAGAATCCAAAAATACAAAACATTTTGAACAGATTCAAAATCGAGCATAAATCACAAAAAGTACAGTAAAAACTTTTACAATTTTATTATAGAAATTTCAAATTTAAAAATTTTTTTGAAAATAGGGGGGGGGGCAGTCAGGCCCAATCCCCGAGAGGACAAAATGTTTTGTATTTTTGGATTCTCCTTAGATAAACGTAAGTTTATTGATAATGGTATTTATGCAAATGTGTCACCTTTTCTGGTCTATATATGAACGATCCATACTATTTCCATGTAGCCACTGATGAAGAGCGTATTTACGCTCGAAAGCGCTCTGGCCTTTTTTAAATTTCGTACGTCTTATAAAAAGTGAAATAAAGACCTTCTATTATAGTTGTGTGCTTGTTGTTTCTGCTAATTGAAATCAGACGTGATGCCAATTTATTTATTCCCTAAAATTTCATTATTTTAGTGAATTGTTTGGTTCTTAGCGAATGTTTGGGGAACTAGGGTTGCATTTTTAATGTTGCATGATCCCTAAGACGCCTTTTTTGTTTAAAATTATGATATTTGAATGAAATTTAGCAAATTGCACGGTACTTAGTGGATGATTAGCGAATAAAAGGTACGTTTTTAATGTTACGGGAGGGTCTAAGACACTTAAATCGGTATATTTTAAAAACTGTCGCGAATTTTAGGGGATAGAATGACATTTAGCGATTATTTTTAAGGATATCTGATTGTTAATATTGAATATAAATGAACGAGTGAACATCTATGGAAAGTGCATGACATTCTAATAACATTAAAATATGAAAGATAAATCTAGCGATACACGTTTACTACTTTAAAAACAAGGAATGTGATATACAGGATACATGCGATAGGTTCTTAATAAGTGATATTCTGACAAGATAAATGAATGTCACATTTTAGACTGAGTCGTAAAAAGTTAGTTATTTCGAGCAATTATAGGCGCCAGACCTGACAGTATGGGCCATGTATCTTATGACTAGGCAGTAAAAAAAGAATACATGAAATTTATGATTCTACAGATGCACCCACACACGAAGGGAGTCACGTGATATGTTGGACCGAAGACCATGAAATATGTCAGCCAATGAAGAGGCCACGTGACCGAAGGCGAGAGGAAGTTGGGCCAATGACCAAGCCCCTTGCATAAACCTGCTAACCAATGGATAGCCAAGGCTTTGTTTTGCAAAAACATGGTACAGCGAAAATGGAGATGCAAAGAGATCAGACAGAGCGCAGTAGTTGAAGATTCCAACAATCATGCATACGCATTGATTATGAAACACTTTCCAACTGAAATGCAATTTCATTTAAAAATCTCTAAAATGTGATACATTCAGTGGTGATATCTTTTACATTATCACAGTACTACAGTAATTTATTATACTTAAATATTTAAAAGTGTATCGAAATATAAATCATCTGATTCTCTAGGCAAAATCAATGAATATTTCATTCATATAACTTGTATTCCAGACTCCAGAGCTAAATAATTTTGTGTGAAAAAAATTCAGCAATTCTTATGTAACTCACCTTACAATCGCTTGAGATATTTGCATTCTGCATAAGTTAAAATTAGGCTTCGTTGAAGAAATAATAAAAGTTTAGAGATCATTTAAAATCACAACCATTGTAATTGCGTAGGGACGGAATTTAGATACACAGATAATATATGTGTGTGTGTGTGTGTGTGTATGTATTCAAAGTATTGAAATCGTGCCGAAGATCGGAACTCGAATTTTCGAAGGATCTACACGTTTTGGGACTTCTAGAACACGAAAAAACTATTTTTAGGAAGACGTTTGTGTGTGTAACGGTGTATCTGTGTGTATTTCTGTGTGTCTGTGAGGATATTGCATCCAATCTAACTGAAAAACTAATGGACCGAATTTCGAAAAATTTGGTAGGTAAGTTTTTTGTGGGAATCCCTGATGTTCATTAGATTATAGTACGATTCGTAATAAAAGAATGCCTGCTTTGCTAAATGGCGGGCAGAAATTGCCTTTATCCACTCTAGCTAAAAACTAATGGAACAAATTTAACAAAATTTGGTGTATAATATTTCAATAACCTACAAGTGATTTATATACCAAATTTAACAAAATTTGGTATATAAATCACTTGTAGGTTATTCTAGTACGATTCGGGAAAAGGAACGGGCTGTTTTTGCGAAATGGCCCTCAAAAATCGTTAAATATAAAAATAAAAGACTACGTGTGCTCAATTATATCAATTAAATTCCTATTTTATACGTGATTTTTGACAATAAAAAGAATAAGACTAACCCCATTACTCTAGAACTAGCCGTTCTTGAGATATTTTAGTTTTTCGCGTTTTCGCTACGCCACCTTTGACAATAAGTCCAGCTATCAAATGAGAACCAAATTTAAGTTTAACGTGTAAATTCAATGTCATTTAAAATACTTATGGCTGTTATTTTGAGCAGATAAATTGAAATTATTATTGAAGAAATGAAGAGAACGTGAATATGAGTCTGCAGGGAAAGACATGTGCTGCCCACATCAGAATTTTTAACAACATTACAACAATGATTTATAGAAGTGAATGGGGATTATATGCAGGCCATTTCGAAAAAAATGTAGGATCTATATTTAAAGATCCACCAAATTTTTGTAGAATAAAATGTTCTACAAATTTAAGCTGTATACCAAATTTTAACTCTCTAGGACGTAGGAAAAAGTGCATTAAAAATGCCATCAAATAAGTATATCATGAAGAGTTATATAAAATTTAAAAAAAATTTGAAAAATTGTTATCTACCAAATTTATTTTAAAAAGTGAAGCCTCTCTCATATACAAAATAATTAAACTCTTGGAAAGATATATATTATATAATATATATCTTTTTTCTTTCTGGAGGATATCCCAAAAGTCAGAATTTAATTGAATTTGTTTTTCTCCCTATATTAAATAATTTTTTAATTAAAAAACTACCTAACATATTTTACTGAAATTTTTTTTATATATTTTATGGGACAATGTGAATATTTCCTAAAATTTTCGAAGCAATTTGTGAATTTTAAATTTGCTTAAAAAATGTTTGAAAAATTAGATCCTATTGGGTTCAATGTATTTCATTTTTTCAACCTGGGTTTAATAAAAAACTAATTGGGTGATATTATTTATTTATATTCCCATAGGTCCCACAGACCGTCTGAAAAACATACTAAAATTTCATTTTGATAAAGTTATTTTTGCGGCAGTTATCGTGCTAACGGTCAGACAGACAGACAGACAGATAGAACGAACAAAGTCATAAACACTTTTCAAATATGTTGTAAAGTATTAAAAACGTGCAATTAGTTCGATACCTCATTGCGAGACATCGTTAACATACAAATAGAAATGTCGGAATTTCGTGACTATAGGTGCACCATAAAGCCATTCAATTCTTAATGAACATAGGCAGACAACCAATGGATAGGATTTTTTTTAAATATTTTTATTCACATGTATGGGGAAAGAATTATAGAATTTTCTAACATTGTACTTAAATGAAAGTATGACAAATGCTTACCAATCGTAGAGAGGGAATGATGAACATATTTGAATCTATCCATTTTAACAAAGTGTGGAAAATGACAGGGTGGAATTAAGATCAACTACAAAATTTACACTTCTTGCTGAATGGATTACAACTTAGCAGATTTTTAGGAAACTAGGTTTCAGTTTTCGATGATCCTTAGAGTTTTAAACCCCCTTTCTTTATGAATCTTTAAGCTTTTTAGAGAATGGAACGTAACTTAGCATTTATTTTTTAATGAATAAAGGAAGGCAATTTCAAAATTTTAGCATTGAACATAAATTTATGAATTGAACTCTGTAAGGTGTAAGTATCATTCACATTACGAAAGTCACATTGCAGACATCTGATATGATTCAAAAAACATTTATTTTTCAATTTATAAAAAGAGCAATTACAATCCAGTACATTTGAATTCCGAGACTTTCCGAGACAACCACAAGGGCATAGGATTTTAAATACCACGTGTTGAAAATGAGTCGATGAATGTAAATAAGGAGTACAATTTGAAAGATAGAAAACATTTAATGACTCTAATCTTCATAAAATACTTATTAACTATTATCTGTTTGTTGTACATTTAGACAAATAACTTAAAATAATTTTCTTACCTCACATTCATAGTACTCTGATTTGAAAGACTTGAAAATTTTTCGATCAAACCAGTAAAAGACTCCTTCACCACGCAGCAAAACTTTCCTTGCTATGTTATTAATGTAAAGATTTAGAAGTACTTGTTTACGCACACTGGTGTAAATTTCTAATGGAGTACTGTGAAAACATTCGTGGTAACTTTGATCTTCAATTTGGGCAACACAACCAACAAATTTGAAAAGTTTTCTTACATGACACATTACACTGTCATGAATACAACAGATTAGATGATCGAATGCAAATTTTCTATCACAGATAGCTGATGGTAGAAAGGTCATTGTGTTCTTCATTTTTAATATTTGAGTAGGAAGCCAGTCTACGAATATGCTTCCTTGAAGTTTATTACTAATGTTGTGAACACAATTTTTAAGCATGTTATTTGATTTTTATATCTAAGACAATATGGCACTGTGTTAGGCAAAATTTTGAATCATATTATTGAATTATTTTTTGTAAATGAAGTTTACTATTGTCATTAAAACAGAACAACCCATTGCGACTGACGAAAGAGGTATCTGCATACAGAGCATTGAACGACCACAATTTTTGAGAAAATTCACTCCAAGTAGGAGGTAGGGCGCGGTAGCCCATTGGTTAGCTCGCTGGAGTTGCACTCGGTAGGCTCGGGTTCGATTCCAGCCACTGCCAAAACTGCCGCCGTGTTCATGCGGAGTACGATCACGTTAAACATGTGGGTCCGAAAGTTCTTCCGAGAGGTTGGTGGTAGGGGAAGGAGGGTACGGTCCCTGTGGATGCCTCCCCCACTGGGTTCCGGTCTAAATTGGGTGGCACTTCCCGACCGTCCAAACAGTTACCTTACACCTTTCTGGTAGGTCGGACGGTCTGGGTTTCAACAACACCAACTCCAAGTAGGAGGTGATAGTGTAACACCTTCACGGGTAGACAGTAGTTCATTTTCTTCATTAGGGAGATATTTCCATATATGCACTTTCAGTTTCTCATAGCGAAGTTTCAAATATGCATACACACCAGAACCTAAATGCCACCGACGAAGTGTATCTTGCACAGAATCTGAAGAAGTGGATTCGATAGAAACAGATTCTGTAGTGGAGGATGAAACTCCACTGTGTGCTAGAACACAAGAAATCAGATCTTTAGTTGAATTTCCGACTTCGGTGAGGACTTGTCAATTAGCAGTGGCATATATTTCTGCTGAGGCTATGGAAGACATAAGGTAGGTATACCATATGTAACATACCATATGTAATATACCATATGTAACATGACATAAGGTAATGTAGGTACCAATCCACCGCAAACTTTGGTGAGGGTGAATTTAATACATCTGTGGCAATACCTATGGATTTTGTCTCATCTAGGACATAAACTGACGAATCTACAGCATTTTCACTAGAAATTAATTGTTCGAGTGATGGCATACTTTGAATTTTAGACATTATTTGTGGATAGTAACATCCAAGTATCACATTTGCAGTATAAGATTTATTTCTAAAACACTAAGATCTTTAAACACTATAAATTTGTCACAACTATGAATAAACCAACCCTATCCACGCAACAGCCAAGGTCGTAATGTCTTATCGGTTCACGTCATGAGTATAATCACGCGACCTAAATCGAGTGTCGTGTGCAAACAGATTATATTAAGACTCAGACTGCCCGACCTACCAGAAAGGTGTAAGGTAACCTTTTGGACGGCCGGAAAGTGCCACCCAATTTAGACCGGAACCCAGTGGGGGAGGCATCCACAGGAACCGTACCCTCCTTCCCCTACCACCATCCTCTCGGAAGGACTTACGGACCCATATGTTTAACATGATCGTACTCCGCATGAACACGGCGGCAGTTGTGGCAGCGTGCAAATCCAGCGCGCAAACCACCAGGCTACCGCGCCCAAAATGTGCCAACAGCACGCGGTGTTCCCAGATGGTCACCCACCCAAGTACTAACCGCGCCCGATGCTGCTTGACTTCGGTGATCTAACGATAACCGGTGTTTTCAACACGGTAGGGCCGTTGGCTCTGCAAACAGATTATGTAAGATAAGATACGAAGTGCTTAGAGCTTGTAATTTTCAGTGAATTATACAACATTGGATGTGCTAAATGCAATTGCTATTCACATGGGAGAATCTCTACGTTATTTTATTCATCTTTGAAATCATAAAATGAAAGTGTGTACCAAACTCTGTTAAAGTTCATAATTTTTAATCACAGCGACATTAAATACTTAGAAAAATTCTGTATATTTTTATAACTTTAGAGGATATGTTTGTCACATCGCGCAGAATATACAAAAATAGATAGCAAAAACATGAAAATAACTTACAGAATAAGGTCTTCATCAACAGCCATCCAAACTAGAAATGAAAGGTATACACACTAATTAGATTACTAAAATGAGATCTCATCAGTTCTTATCTAATCTAAGATCCAATCTAAGATGACGTCATTGGTCCAAAGTTCGCACGATGACGCCATAGACCAAGGCAGATCTTATTTCGTAATTACTTATTTTTAATTACTTCTTAATTTTTATTTGCTTAATTATTACAAATAAGTAAATAAAAAAAAAATTTTGGAAGAACTTTAAAAATGCCCTATAGATGGCGCCATCCAAATCTTCATTACCCTTTGTTCTCCAGACTTCCGCTAGGGGCGGCACCTCCGAAAATTCACTTTAAGTATGTCACCACTAATACACATTGTCAGTACGTCCCAGATCCCTGACTGATACGTCAGAGCTCACATCGCTCCAGAAATAACGTCATCGGTTCAAAGGTCAGGTTGCCTAATCGGTCAAAGTTCAAAGTTACTTCATTGCATCATCAGTCCAAAGTTCAAGGTTACCTCATTACGCCATAGGTCAAAGTTCATATGCTCAAGTTACCTCATTACGTCATCGGTCCAAAATTCAAATTACGTTATCGGTCCAAAGTTCACCTCATTTCCCAACACTTCCTCCTCGTGAATCATACGCCCTCCTTCTCACGAGTCATCGGTTGCTGCGGTGCTACGCAGAGGCAATCTGCCGCTGAATCGGCATTTCTTACCTACTTTCCAATTTCAGAACAAAATAGTTTATAATTCAATTCAAATTGATCTTGTGTGGAGAATAATCAATAGGAAACCAAAAGACAGAACCCAAATGAATTAAAACCTTAGAATTTTTAAAGAGTATTCGTTTACGTGTCTTTGACATGCTTAAATACTAGTTTTATTGTATTGCAGCGAAACTTTAATTTTTAGCACTAAACATGCGATAAATTATTGAAAATACTCATAGCAAGCAATAAAGGGGAAATTCTACTTCGTATTATTTACCACCTATCCATCCTGCCATTAGCCAACACGTCATTTAAAGCGCATTTAGTTTGCAGAAGATAGTTTTCATTCATACCTGGAAAAGCTCTGCAGTTCTGTTATTTGACTCCAAATAATCCCCCCAGCGCAAAGTAATAACGCGTAAATGTTTCGGTAGTGTAACTCCCCGCCAGGATGCATTCATTAGAGGTTAAATGTGGTAAAAGAGGAAACCGAATTAATTTGCGTTCATTATGATTTCTCTTATTTCCGACTCATACATTTCATCAGTTCATATGATCGTGTAATTAATTATAAAATTGATTTCAAATAAATTTGTTTAAAGGTTATATTCTTTAGTACAATAACAAATAGCAGATTTCAAATTAATTCCATGTTTATACACCATTCTATAAACTTTAAATACAATACATTTAACAGTTCTATTCGTCATGCAAATAGTTTATCAAAGAGATGTGTTTAAAATCCTTCACAAAATTGTGAAATATATCTCACTTAAATGTATTTAAATAATAGTACAGGAAAACATCCAAGCTGATATAAGGAAACTAACAAAATACTGTATTTTTCACCGAATTTCATGAAATTTTGCGGATAGCCTTGGAATAACCTGACTTAAGATTTAGTCGTCCATGTTTCGAGTTTCTAGGACCAGGGGTTGTCAAGATATAAATAAAAACTAACCTTCCATAGAAATAGCATTATGAAGACGATTATTTTCCGCAGATTTATTTAAAGAAAAATATATGTTGTTGTTTAGCAATGGAATAAAATCCAATGTGTTTACACAGCAGATGATTTTTATTAAATAACTAGCAGTATACCCGTTCTTCGTACGGAGTATATAATGTAAAGAAACTTATAATTCGCAATCATGTGCAAATTCTGTTAAAATATTAAATTTATTGCTTCTAAAGAGAAGTTTAAGAATATCTGTTCTCACTAAGCAAAATTATTTTCACGGGCAGATCTGAAGAATAAAACATCCTGGCCACTTTTGTAAGCAAATTTACAAAACAAAATGAATTGAATCAATATATGCAACCCCGAACTACGTATATTGTCGCAGATTAGAAAATATGCCAGTGTGTTAGTAGAAGATTACCCGCACTACAATATGAGTCTCAAAACTCTTTGCCAAAATAAAAGAGATGACGCAATAAAATGAAAATATCAATAATCCCGGTACTCTTTATACCAGAAGGTCATAATTGATTCCAATATATGCCAATATATATCAAAATATATGCCAATATACCTGTACTACTTATATTCTCGTAGATTTGAAGATATATCCGTGCATTTGTAGAAGATTACTCATACAACGTACTATATATGAGTTTCAACAATTTTCGTCATAAATAAACAATGGCATGATAACTTGAAAATATCAATAATCCCTGAATCAACAGTTCCCAAAAATATCAATGATAATAATGTTTAAACCTGAAGACCGTAATTGATGTTATTCAGTCAAAAATGCAATGTCAATGAAATTTATTTTATATACATATCTTTATTATTCAAATCGGAAAAGATTGAATAAAAATCGTATGGCACATAACACGTTGAATCCGTTGCTAAACGACATGATATCATTTGCTTCAAATAAATTGATGGAAATCATATCGTTTGAATAATGCTATCTCCATGGTAGTTTTGGTGAGATTTTCCTCAAATTAGCGATAACTTAAAAAATCGCCAAATTTATCGCCAAGTGGGACTGTAGAACTGACAGTCCGACTTGGCGATAAATTGACGAACCATCATCAAAATATTATCCCCTAAAAAAACACAATTTCATTTATTTAGGGCAATTTATCAATTTCAAAATATTTTTATGGATTTATAAACATATTTATCAATTTGGTGACATTTTAAAAATTCGCTAAATGTGTTACTAAGTAGGACGGTTGGACTGACAGACAAATGCTAACGAAACACCATTTCAGTACTTTCTTCTAACAAAACAAAATAAATTTCATTGATCTACGTCATTTTTATCAATTTGGGGACATTTCTATCAATTTGGTAACTTTTAAGAAATTTGCCAAGTTAGCGGTATCCAGCCAAATTCGTAACTCTAAATTCGCAGATCTGAATAAAATATCGTGATCCAGTTTGTATATACTAAATGAAAACACTAAAATATTATTAGAAGATATACCCATTCTACACTTTTTCTGTTTCAACAATTGGATAAATGAATTTATTGGGTAAACAGAATATATGAGTTTATTAGCTAAACACAATATATAAGCTTGAAACCTCTTTGCTAAAATAAATGAAAGTGATGTATGCAGTTCGCAATTAATATAATTAAAAGAAAAATCAAACCGTTCATTTATAAGATATATTTTAATATCCATTTATTTATTCAAATCGAAAAAATAATAATCATTAACAAACACATTTAATTTCATTCCGTTGCCGAGGAACATGATATAAAATAGAATCTTCCTCATAAAATGCGAAATTAAATAACCATTTTAATTTCTTTATACTTCCAATCGTTGAGTAAGAGCTTGTGGAATATAAAACATGGAGGTAGATTTTTCCATTTAAATTCATGTTTCAAACAATTCATGCTTTCAGATAGTGACTATTTAATGCAAAAATCCTGCATCAAACTCAAAAATAAAACTTTAATTCCCGTTGACGTTTTAAACAAACGATTTTCATCCTTTCTGTTTGGATAAACCACGAAGTTGGAGAGTAGAACTCTTAATTAAAAGTTCCGTTTTTCATTAATATCTCGACAACCCCTGGTCTTAGAAACTCGAAACTTGGGCTAAATTTATGGGGGGCTATTTCAAGGCTATCCACAAAATTTCATTAAATTCGGTTCAGCCGTTTTCCCGTGATGATGAGACAAACGAAAATTTCGTTTTTTACTAATATATCGAGAACCACTGGTCGTAGAAACTCAAATCACAGACTAAATTTTAATTGGGGCTATTTCTAGGTTACCCACAAAATTTCATCAAATTCGGTTCAGCCGTTCTCCCGTGATGATGGGACAAACAGACAGACAGACAGACAGATTTTCAATTTTATATATATAGACTAGCAGCATACCCGTTCTTCGTACGGAGTATATAATATAAAGAAACTTGAAATTCATAATCATGCCCAAATTCTTATAGTATACTAAATGACATGTTTAATCAAAATATTCTGTTAAAATATTTAATATAATGCTCCTAAAAAGAAGATTAAGAATCTCTGTTCTCGCTATATAAAATTATCTTCATGGACATATCTGAAGAATAAAACATCTTGGACCCCTTATGTAAGCAAATATAAAAAAAAATATGGAATTGAATCAATATATGCAAAATAAAAGCGTTAAAATTGTATGGGACCCGTACTAATTATATGCGCGAATATTAGAAAATATAACCTGTATTAGTAGATTACATGTGTAAATTGAAAATACCAATAAACCCGTAATCTTTAAATCTGAAGACAGTCATTTATTCCAATATATGTGAAAATTAAAGTGCTAAAATTATATGGGAAGATATACACGTACTACTTATAATGTCCGATTATTAGTAGAAGATTACCCACATATTGCAATATGAGTCTCAAATGTTTATTGGTAAAATACAACAGACGACGTAATAAATTGAATATATAATTAATCCCCTTAATCTTCATACCAGAAGACTGTACTTGATTCCAATATATATGCCAATATATGTCAAAATATATGCCAATATACCTGTACTACTTATATTCTCGTAGGTTAGAAGATATACCCGTGCATTCCTAGAAGATTACTCGTACAACGTACAATATGCGTGTGTCAGCAATTTTTGCCGCAATAAAACAATGGCGTAATAACTTAAAAATATCAATAATCCCTGAATCAATAATTCCGGAAAATATCAATAATAATAATGTTTAAACCTGAAGAGTATAATTGATATTATGCAGTCCAAAATGAAATGGCAATGAAATTTATTTTATATACATATCTTCATTATTCAAATCGGAAAGGATTTAATAAAAATCGTCTGCCGCATAAACACATTGGATTTAAATCCGTTGCTAAGCGACATGATATCATTTGCTTCAAATAAATTGGTAGAAAAAATATCGTCTAAATAGTTATATTTCTATGGAACATTTGGCGACAGTTTCGTCAAATTAGCGACATTTTAAAAAATCGCCAAATTTATCGCCAAGTGGGACTGTAGAACTGACAGTTCCACTTTGCGACAAATTGACGAAATATCATCACAATACTATCCCCTAACAAAAAACAATTAATATCATTTATGTAGCGCAATTTTATCAATTTCAAGATATTTTTATAGATTTGAAAACATTTTTATCAATTTGGTGACATTTTAAAAATTCGCTAAATGTATTACTAAGTAGGATGGATTACTAAGTAGTGATGTATTACTAAATTGGTCTGACAGATAAATGCTAATCAAACATCATTTCAGTACTCTCTTCTAACAAAACAAAAAAAAATTTCATTGATATGTAGAAGACCCAAGACACATGACCAACCCGAAGGTTTATGACAGCAGTTTGTGTGTCGTTTATATCAATTTGGCGACATTTCCGTCAATTTGGCAAAGTTTAAGAAAAGTTGTCAAATTAGCGATATCCCTCCAAATTCGTAGCTTTGAATTTGCAGATCTGAATGAAACATTCTTATCCCGTTTCAATATACTAAATGAAAACACTACAATTGTATTAGAAGATATACCCGCTCTACTCTTTTTCTGTTTCAACAATCGGCTATATGAATTTATTGGCTAAACACAATATATGAGTTTAGTAGCTAAATACGATATAAGCTTGAAAACTCTTTGCCAAAATAAATGAAATTGATGTACGCAGTCAGCAATTAATATAATTAAAAGAAAAATCAAACCGTCCATTCATAAAATATACTTTTATATCCATTTATCCATTTATTTATTATTTAAATCGAAAAAAAATAATAAAAACATTAACAAACACATTTAATTTAATTGCGATGCCGAGCAACATGATATATCCTCCTAAAATGTTAAAATTTATTAACCACTAACAGCACACCCGTTATTCGTACGGAGTGTATAATTTAAAGAAACTTAAAGTTCGCAATCATGTGCAAATTCTGTTAAAATATTAAATTTATTGCTCCTAAAGAGAAGTTTAAGAATATATGTTCTCACTATGCAAAATTATCTTCACGATCAGATTTGAAGAATAAAACATCCTGCCCCCTTTTGTAAGCAAATTTACAGAAGAAAAAATAGGAATTGAATGAATATATGCAACCCCGTACTAATTATATTGTCGCAGATCAGAAAATATGCCAATGTGTTAGTAGAAGATTACCCGTATTACAATATGCGTCTCAAAAATATTTGCCAAAATAAAAGAGATGACGTAATAAATTGAAAACATCAATAATATCCGTACTCTTTATACCAGAAGGTCGTAATTGATTCCAATATATGCCAATATATATCAAAACATATGTCAATATACCTGTACTACTTATATTCTCGTAGATTAAAAGATATACACGTGTATTTGTAGAAGATTCGTACAACAAACAATATATGAGTTTAAACAATTTTTGTCATAATAAAATAATTGCATAATTACTTGAAAATATCAATAATCCTTGAATCAATAATCCCCGAAAATATAAATAAATTTCAAACCTGAAGACCGTAATTGATATTATCCAGTCAAAAATGCTATAAGAAAAATCAAATCGTTCTTTTCTAAAATATATTTTTATATCCATTTATTTATTATTCAAATCGAAAAAATAATTATTAAAATTAACAGACAGATTTAATTTAATTGCGTTTCTGAGTAACATGATATAAGATAGAATCTTATAACATGTTAAATATGTCATGTCTTATAACATAAACTGCGAAATTAAATAACGATTTTGATTTCTCTATACTTCTCATTGTTCCGTAAAATCTTGTTTTAAATAAACCATGAACCATGGAGATAGATTTCCCCTTTAAATCATGTTTCAAACAATTCATGTTTTCAGAAAGTGACTAATTAACGCAAAAAATCTCCCATCAAACTCAGAGATTAAATTTTAATTCACTTTCAAACGATTTTCAAGCTTTTCGTTTGGATAAACCACGGAGTTAGGGAGTAGAACTCCTAGGAAAAAGTTCCGTTTTTCATTAATATCTCGACAACCCCAGGTCTTAGAAACTCGAAACTTGGACAAAATTTATGGGGGGATATTTCAAGGCTATTCACCAAATTTCATTAAATTCGGTTCAGCCGTTTTTCCGTGATGATGAGACAAACGAAAATTTCGTTTTTTACTAATATCTCGAGAACCACTGATCGTAGAAACTCAAAACACGGATATAATTTTAAGTGGGGCTATTTCTGGGCTACCCACAAAATTTCATCAAATTCGGTTCAGCCGTTCTCCCGTGATGGTGTGACAAACAGACAGACAGACAGACAGACAGACAGACAGACAGACAGACAGACAGACAGACAGATTTTCATTTTTATTTATATAGACTAAATGACATATTTAATCAAAATATTCTGTTAAAATATTTAATATAATGCTCCTAAAAAGAAGCTTAAGAATCTCTGTTCTCGCTATATAAAATTATCTTCATGGACATATCTGAAGAATGAAACATCTTGGACCCCTTATGTAAGCAAATATAAAAAAAATATGGAATTGAATCTATATATGCAAAATAAAAGCGTTAAAATTGTATGGGACCCGTACTAATTATATACGCGAATATTAGAAATATAACCTGTATTAGTAGATTACATGTATAAATTGAAAATACCAATAAACCCGTAATCTTTAAATCTGAAGACAGTCATTTATTCCAATATATGTCAAAATTAAAGTGCTAAAATTATATGGGAAGATATACACGTACTACTTATAATGTCCGATTATTAGTAGAAGATTACCCGTTTTGCAATATGAGTCACAAATGTTTTTTGGTAAAATACAACAGACGACGTAATAAATTGAATATATAATTAATCCCCTTAATCTTCATACCAGAAGACTGTACTTGATTCCAATATATATGCCAATATATGTCAAAATATATGCCAATATACCTGTACTACTTATATTCTCGTAGGTTAGAAGATATACCCGTGCATTCCTAGAAGATTACTCGTACAACGTACAATATGCGTGTGTCAGCAATTTTTGCCGCAATAAAACAATGGCGTAATAACTTAAAAATATCAATAATCCCTGAATCAATAATTCCGGAAAATATCAATAATAATAATGTTTAAACCTGAAGAGTATAATTGATATTATCCAGTCCAAAATGAAATGGCAATGAAATTTATTTTATATACATATCTTCATTATTCAAATCGGAAAGGATTTAATAAAAATCGTCTGCCGCATAAACACATTGGATTTAAATCCGTTGCTAAGCGACATGATATCATTTGCTTCAAATAAATTGGTAGAAAAAATATCGTCTAAATAGTTATATTTCTATGGAACATTTGGCGACAGTTTCGTCAAATTAGCGACATTTTAAAAAATCGCCAAATTTATCGCCAAGTGGGACTGTAGAACTGACCGTTCCACTTTGCGACAAATTGACGAAATATCATCACAATACTATCCCCTAACAAAAAACAATTAATATCATTTATGTAGCGCAATTTTATCAATTTCAAGATATTTTTATAGATTTGAAAACATTTTTATCAATTTGGTGCCATTTTAAAAATTCGCTAAATGTATTACTAAGTAGGATGGTTGGTCTGACAGATAAATGCTAACCAAACATCATTTCAGTACTCTCTTCTAACAAAAAAAAAAAATTTCATTGATATGTAGAAGACCCAAGCCACACGACCAACCCGAAGGTTTATGGCAGCTGTTTGTGTGTCGTTTATATCAATTTGGCGAGATATCCGTCAATTTGGCAAAGTTTAAGAAAAGTTGTCAAATTAGCGATATCCCTCCAAATTCGTAGCTTTGAATTTGCAGATCTGAATGAAACTTTCTTATCCCGTTTCAATATACTAAATGAAAACACTACAATTGTATTAGAAGATATACCCGCTCTACTCTTTTTCTGTTTCAACAATCGGCTATATGAATTTATTGGCTAAACACAATATATGAGTTTAGTAGCTAAATACGATATAAGCTTGAAAACTCTTTGCCAAAATAAATGAAATTGATGTACGCAGTCAGCAATTAATATAATTAAAAGAAAAATCAAACCGTCCATTCATAAGATATACTTTTATATCCATTTATCCATTTATTTATTATTTAAATCGAAAAAAAAATAATAAAAACATTAACAAACACATTTAATTTAATTGCGATGCCGAGCAACATGATATATCCACCTAAAATGTTAAAATTTATTAACCACTAACAGCACACCCGTTATTCGTACGGAGTGTATAATTTAAAGAAACTTAAAGTTCGCAATCATGTGCAAATTCTGTTAAAATATTAAATTTATTGCTCCTAAAGAGAAGTTTAAGAATATATGTTCTCACTATGCAAAATTATCTTCACGATCCGATCTGAAGAATAAAACATCCTGCCCCCTTTTGTAAGCAAATTTACAGAAGAAAAAATAGGAATTGAATGAATATATGCAACCCCGTACTAATTATATTGTCGCAGATCAGAAAATATGCCAATGTGTTAGTAGAAGATTACCCGTATTACAATATGCGTCTCAAAAATATTTGCCAAAATAAAAGAGATGACGTAATAAATTGAAAACATCAATAATATCCGTACTCTTTATACCAGAAGGTCGTAATTGATTCCAATATATGCCAATATATATCAAAACATATGTCAATATACCTGTACTACTTATATTCTCGTAGATTAAAAGATATACACGTGTATTTGTAGAAGATTCGTACAACATACAATATATGAGTTTAAACAATTTTTGTCATAATAAAATAATTGCATAATAACTTGAAAATATCAATAATCCTTGAATCAATAATCCCCGAATATATAAATAATAATAATTTTTAAACCTGAAGACCGTAATTGATATTATCCAGTCAAAAATGCTATAAGAAAAATCAAATCGTTCTTTTCTAAAATATATTTTTATATCCATTTATTTATTATTCAAATCGAAAAAATAATTATTAAAATTAACAGACAGATTTAATTTAATTGCGTTTCTGAGTAACATGATATAAGATAGAATCTTATAACATGTTAAATATGTCATGTCTTATAACATAAACTGCGAAATTAAATAACGATTTTGATTTCTCTATACTTCTCATTGTTCCGTAAAAGCTTGTTTTAAATAAACCATGAACCATGGAGATAGATTTCCCCTTTAAATCATGTTTCAAACAATTCATGTTTTCAGAAAGTGACTAATTAAAGCAAAAAATCTCCCATCAAACTCAGAGATTAAATTTTAATTCACTTTCAAACGATTTTCAAGCTTTTCGTTTGGATAAACCACGGAGTTAGGGAGTAGAACTCCTAGGAAAAAGTTCCGTTTTTCATTAATATCTCGACAACCCCAGGTCTTAGAAACTCGAAACTTGGACAAAATTTATGGGGGGATATTTCAAGGCTATACACCAAATTTCATTAAATTCGGTTCAGCCGTTTTTCCGTGATGATGGGACAAACGAAAATTTCGTTTTTTACTAATATCTCGAGAACCACTGGTCGTAGAAATTAAAAACACGGATATAATTTTAAGTGGGGCTATTTCTGGGCTACCCACAAAATTTCATCAAATTCGGTTCAGCCGTTCTCCCGTGATGGTGTGACAAACAGACAGACAGACAGACAGACAGACAGATTTTCATTTTTATTTATATAGATTTCCGATTTAAATATTAAAGAAATGTATATAAAATAAATTTTAACGGAATTGCATTTTTGACTGTATTCAATTACGGTATATCAATTACTGTATTCTGGTTGATATTTTATATTTCTGAAGGCATCTGATTTTTTCGGCAAAGCTTTTTCAAACTCATAGTGTTTAGTTAATTATTGAGGATAAAAATAGTATGGGTATATCTTCTAATACCATTATAACGTTTTTATTTTGGCATATGCTAATCAAGTTTTAAAGTTTAAAATTTTCTACACTTAATAATATCAATGTACTATTTCTGAAATGCTTTGGAATGTCACTTAGGGTGTTTAGCAAGTCGTTAAATTCTGCAATGCAAATAATATTCACTCACGATAAGTCTTTCTTTCTTTCGACCCAGGCCTTCAAACCTACCCAAAAAAGTAAAGTAAGGTATCTGTTTGGCCGACAGGGGCAGTGCCAATCAATTTAGAACGCGTAACTCAGTAGCAGAGACATCCACAGGGACCGTATCCTCCTTCCCCTGTATATATATATATATATATATATATATATATATATATATATATATAACTAACCTTAAAATCTTATACAATAGAATATCAGCCAAATATAAGCAAATCCATCTAAAAAATAGTTGTAATAACATTCCATATATTGTTTTAGTACCCAAGTTTCATAAATCCCCTGTTGCTTTTCGAACCATTACCAGTGGGCATAATTCTTACATTACTAATGCTGGAAAATTATTATTAAAGATATTACATGAAGTATCCTCGTCAGATGAAATCTCAAATAATTGTCATATTGTAAAAAACAGTTTTGAAGTAGTTAAGAAATTGAAAACTCTTACTAATATTCGTAGTATTTATACCTTTGATTTCAAAGATTTGTTTAATAATATTAATATAGATGATCTGTATAGAATTATTTTGGGAATTTTTGAAAAATATAATATCAACCTAAAATATTCAAATTTTCTTTTTAAAAAATTACTTAACTTCACTCTCTATGAGAATTATATTCAACATGGTGGTACTATTTTTAAACAACAGGTTGGTATCCCACAAGGGGGTGTGCCTCATCATTGTTAGCTAATCTGTATTTATTCTTCTATGAAAAAAAACATTAATCCAAGCTTGCATAATATGCACATGTTTAGATATATAGATGACATTTTATGTGTATCCCCAAATAATAATATCCCTATAGTATTAAACTTTTATCCAAAAAATTTACAATTAAATGCAAGTAATAATGACACAAATGTTGCAAACTTTTTAGATTTAAATTTGAATTTACAAAATTGTAATATGGTTATAAACTTGTATGATAAAAGACAGGATTTTAAATTTAATACATCAAAAATTCAACATTTTGACTCTTGTCTGCATATATCTGTATTTAGAAATATTATAATAAACCAGGCTCTTAGAATCAATAAAATTTGTGATGAATATTATAGATTAGCGCACTTTATGGAATTATTGAGTACAGCGACTAATAATGCATATCCCCCCAATTTTGTTATTAAAATTATCAACTCAGTGTATCAAATTTCACTCGATAACATCCTAGAAAACATTCCCAATTATAGTGACTAACATACTGGAGGGGGAAAAAAAAAAAAATATATATATATATGTATATATATGTGTGTGTGTGTGTATATGTATATATATATATATATATATATATATATATATATATATATATATATATGTGTGTGTGTATGTATGTATATATATATGTTTGTATGTTATATATAATTATTTATTAATTATATAAATAAATAAAAATGAAAAATAATAAACTAAGTCAAAAACATTAGAAAAATCAAAAAATCGGAAAATAGATGCATTAACATTAATGTTTTGAATTTTATTTTCGCAAAAAAATGTAACTTTTGTCAGTATTGAAACTACGTTTTGTGCGCCCTTATAATGGTGTATAGTGGCATTCTCGATTATCCAGTTTTCCTATGAATTCTTGTTTAGTAGGAATTTTCATCTATGATTCATATTCATATTCAGTTCTGCATGTTTGGGAAGTTGTATTCTGAATTGCTTGTCCAGTCTCCAGCTTAGACTCACTGGACGGGTTTGGGAGTATTTCCGTGAACGTTCGTACTGCCTCCCTGGTAGAATTTCGACTTGTTCATTCCGGTGCTTCTAGATTAAGTTGTTGAGGTTGATCATGTATACACGTGGTAGAAGAGGAATGATTCATGCCGCAAGGTAATACAATTTTCTTAATGTATCCTTTTTTCATTTTTTCATTTTTTGATGCCTGTAGTCTGAGTTTAAGCATTTATAGTAATGTACTATTGCTTAATCTGAAACAGGCATTTGTTTGGGTTAATTAGAGTTAAATACTCAGACCTGAAGAGGAATTTAATTCTGATTAATCATCGAATTTGGGAAGGTTCTGTTCTTTTCTCTTATCGGCATTATGGCCGTGAATTTGCTTCTATGGTGATGTTAATATTACTTGAATTGTATTTTTATTTTTTTTATTTTTACATAATTCTTATTATTACATTTTAAATATATATATATATATATATATATATATATATATATATATATATATATATATATATATATATATATATATATATATACATATATATATATATAGTATATATAATAGTTTGAAAATCCAATGATAGAATAGAGAGAAGTTGTAACTCAAAAAAACCTAACTTTAAAATCAATTTATAATACAAATAATTTAATTTTAAAAATTTTAACTTAGACAATAAAAATAACCATATATATACACAATTACATACTAATCATCTAAAAATTATATGCTCTATGTACAATTTTTCTACCTTATTTGTAGATCGCAGTATAAGTACGGTATTCAAAAAGTAATCGTGTATATATATATAGTATATATATATAGTATATATATAGTATATATATATAGTATATATAATAGTTTGAAAATCCAATGATGGAATAGAGAGAAGTTGTAACTAAAAAAAAACCTAACTTTAAAATCAATTTATAATACAAATAATTTAATTTTTAAAATATTAACTTAGACAATAAAAATAACCATATATATACACAACGACATACTAATCGTTTAAAAGTTATATGCTCTACGTACAATTTTTCTACCTTATTTGTAGATCGCAGTATAAGTACGGTATTCAAAAAGTAATCAAAACACCATAAGATAAACACCGCCCCAGCGGATAAAAATAGACGCTTGCAAATACTAAAAAAACAGTAACTTCGGTTACGCAAAAAAATGTGCAAACTAATTTTAAGAAACCCGCTTTGACGGGTAAATAAAAAAGTTAAAAATACTAGTAAAATCGTTAAGGCGGATATCTTAAAAGCAAATAAAATAAAAACAGGCTACGCCTCCAAAAAAACAGTATTATCCCTATTATAAATGTTTTCTATTGAAGTAACTTGATGGTTAGTTTCTGAACTCTTGGATTTAACCTCTCACCAATCACCATCTACTTCTACTTCCACTCCCTTTCAACCGGTCCATTCCATCGCGGTTTTAGTTTCGCGTGGTGAGAATTCCAGCTGACCGTCGTTTGTGTGTTGTATTTTTTAGGATTATGTGTTATTTTATGGTATTTTAGTTAAATATTGTCCTCGTGTATCGTTTCACTGTGGATCTCGTTTATTGCGTTGTTGGGCACAGATTGCATAAATTTTTAACCACGTGTTTCTACGTAACCATAGAAACAACTAATTTTAGTATACCTGTCTAAAATGTGCCCCTGAAGACGTTTCTGACGGATATACTATTCATTGAATTGTTTTCTATTTCCTGATCATTCAATGGTCTACTTTTCCAGCCATTTGTCGTTACTTTTTGCTTTTAATGTAAATTAAATACGCGTTAATTTACGACCCGCGATTGATTAGAAATTTGAAAAAGTAAATAGTAGCGAAATGCACTGATAAATGAGAAGTTAGAGCGGCGAAAGTGTCTATCTACGATTCTGTGAAAGTAAAACAAGTTCATATATATCCGATCATATGAACAACATTTAAACAACATCAATTCAGCTGGTTGTCAAAACTGTATTTACAATGTTTACATATATTTACAGAGTTTACATTCGAAAATTAGCCATTTTTTTCAAAAAGAATTGGAACAGTGCAAGAGACACCGACCAAAAAAGGTAGGAAACAGGAAGACTCGCAGGCTGATCAGGTGATTTTGTTTGAAATTTTTCTCGCTATGAGAACACAGTTTTTAATTTTAGATATCGAGGATTGATTGGTGCTGACTCTCGAGAACCAGAGAGCCAAATTACCAGGGGCGGGTTTGATGAGGTGGAATAATTTAGAATGTGGGCAGGAGAAAACGTAATGATCAACATCACCAAATTGACCGCAAATACAACTAGAGGTAGATTTAAATTTAAAATAGTATACGTAATCTAGAAAGGGGCCATGAACTGTTAGGAAGTAAATTAAATATTTATTGGTAATTTGGAGTTTCTGATTAACAAGGGGAGGGAAGTTTAGAATGCGGGCAGGGTCATGGGTACGGGGTGAATCATAACGGTTTAGATAATTTTGCCAACTTTGATTAATAAAGATTTACAATGTCTTTTAAGAAGAGAAAAGGGGAAAGGGATAGAAGAAGGGGAATGGCTTTGAAAAAAAAACATTTTTTACACCCTATGGGGAAGGGAATCGAAAATTTAGCTCCGTTAAGTTCTATCTCGCGATTAATATTATAAGTATACAAAAATTCAGTAGGTCTGGAAAGACTGAAACACGTTAGACAATTTCTATGTAGATCTTCTAGCAGTATGTGCCACGTTGCCAGTTTTCGTAACCTCTGATCGTGTTTTTAATTCACTTGTTACGTGAAGAAAACTGATATATAAATTATAAAAAAATTATTAAAAGAAAAAAATTCAAGAACTGAAGTAAAATCAAGTGTTTATTTCCGTTGATGCTTAGTCATGTTCACATAACCATTCCTCTTTATACCTGCCCCTCAACGCAGTGACGTTTGTCCTCATTTTTCATATAAAAGAAATCACTGCAGAGTTAAATATTCACAGTGCATGCTTCATAATTGCATGTTTCCACGTCTGCATTTTTAATAAGTTTATTATCACAAATGCTGGAAATTACACAATATTTAATCATTTTCAACCATAGAGTCAAATCTTAGTAATACAGCATACACCCTATTTTAAATTTACATAAAAATAATTTCGCATATGTTCTTGGAAAATGAGTCCAGATCAAAAAAATAACTTTTCATATTCTAAAGTGTGAATTTCAGAAATTTGGAAGTGTTTCTGGAATCCAGACCATAAACACTCAATCCGTGAATTGGAAATTCCCAGAACAGACACATTACTTCTCTTTAAATATGGATTCATTCTTTCACCCTTGATGTCAGATGCATGCATTAACTTTTTTTTTTCATTGATTTATCACTCTAATGTTCCGCTGCGCTCATCCTCTAACCCTAAGATTTGTCGGAAAAGTCCCAATAAAATTTTGGATTTTACTCACAGTATACGCATTGCAAATCAGTAATACATTTATGACTGTGTTTTTAGAAAATCGTAAAAGCTGAATTTTCGGTGATAACGCATAAGAAAAAGGTGTGTGGAAACTATTTTCAGTATAACAGCGATAATTTCCAATAAAAGATGTTTCGTATGGATGGCACAAATATTTGATGTCTATCTATATTCATTTTTTTATCTAATGGTAATACCCAATATCTTTATATATCATTTTCAAATTATAAGCATGTAAAAGGCAAATCATAATACATCAATATTAAACATTTGTATAAATGGACCTCCAGAAAAGATACAATAAAATTTGCAACGTTTACTTTTAGAGAAGATTCAGATTCAAATAAATAATTTTTGTAGTATTCATTTTACCAGTGGCGTCGTCAAGGTGGTGGTTTTAGGGGGTCATAAGCCTCCCCAGAGACCCAATATGTTCCAGTATTAAAACTGTGCGTAGCAGACATTGGTAGGTAATGCTCATTTAAAAATATTTTTTAGTAAAGCCACATTAACTGACAATCCCGATTAGCAGACACACCATTAATTGTACATTACTTTTAATTTCTAGTCCCAAAAGTATATCCAGTTCTGTACATTTATCTCTGAGGGGCCGTAATTATTAAGGGGCCCATTTCCCTTACGCCATAAATACTTCCTACAATATTTCGAAATAGTCTTTATCTTTCCCTAACGGCTCTTTTGGATAATCTAAGGCATGCGTTTTATCTCCCTCCCTCTGTGAAGAAAAATACAAAGTAATTTGAATGGGTTTAAATATTTTGGGACCTCATAAAACAAAGAACGTTGGGCTTGTGCCCCTAAAAATTCTGTTATAATTTAGCTCTAAATCGCATTAATCACGTACATACATTTGTGTGTAGATTAGAGCAACGACGTAGGCAGAAATAAAGGGGCAGGGTCATTTTTGGCCAAAGGCAAATGCTGAGGGGCCGCAATTATTAAGGGGTCCATTTCTGTTACCCCATAACTATTTCCTACAATTCTTCAAGCCGCATTCATTAAGTGTCCAATTTCCCTTACCCCATAAATATTTCCCACGCTTTGGCGTGCACGCATTTGTACGTTACAAGTCGGGTAATGAAGTAAGCGGAAGGGGCAAAGTCGTTTATGACCATAGGCAAATTATGCAAATGCTGACGGCCCGCAATTGTTAAAGGATCCTTACCCCATGAATATTTCCTACAAGATTTCGAAATAGTTTATATCCTTATCCCTAGCTGCTCTTTTGGATGACCTGAGTAATGCCTTCTATCTTCCTCCCTCTGTGAAAAAAAAAAGTAATTTGAATGTGTTTCAAATGTTTTTGGGCCTCATAAAACAGGGAATGTTGACCATAAGCCTAAAACAACTCTTCTGTAATTTAGGTCTTGATCGTATTAATGACGTGTATGCATTTGAGCGTAGTTTAGTGTAACGACGTAGGCAAAAAGAGGCAAGGCCGTTTTCTACCATAGGCAAAGTGGGCAAATGCTGGAGCCGATGAAGCTCTGGAGGACCCATCTTACGGGTTCGATGTGCAATTTTTTGCTATAAAAGTTTAATAGGGGTCTTAGAATTTACTTTTTCCCAGGGGCCATGGCAAGGTTTAAAGTGGGAAAGGGTTTTAAGCGTCGTACCCATTGTTTGAACAATACAATTAGTTCATTATCATTATTTACATATCCCTTTTAATAATTGTAAAGGTAGCTCTATACTTTGTTTTTGCCTAGTGGCCCTAACAAGGGTTAAAAAGGCTTTGCCCTGAACACTAATGCCATTCTCGATAGGTCGGAATCGAACATTTTCCATTTCAAAATATATGTTTTGCTTAAATCGTCTTCAATTTTTCCTTTACTGTTAACATTTCAATAATCAGAAATACAGGGATGTTAACTAACCTATAATGTATATAAACTACAATAAATTCACGTAATTTTCCGTCCTATATGCTGTAATTAAATTTGCATTTAAAAAGTTTTTATTGTTTGTAAAAATACCTTATAAGGATTTGGTACACCTTCGGGAGCAGATAAAATGCCATTTAGAAGCAGGTGCGGTTTGGCAGCAGTCTACAAGGTTTAGGAGCGGCTGGCTCATTAGGATAATTTTAACAAACATCTTGTTTTCTACCTCAAATTCATTAATTTTCCACAATATCAAATATACAAATTAAAAACCGAAACACACATAACATTTCCTAATCCTTCCTACATGACAGAAGCGGCCCTAAGCGGGTCACATCTTGTGGACCCTATGACGTTATCACATTTTGTGTCATCATGATACATCCCTTTTACTAAATTGCGATGCGATCATTGATGTTGCATAATTCCACACGAGCATCACGATTATAGCAATATTTTTACTCATTATTTTAATTTATATAAATCCAATGCATACAAATATCTATTTAAGAGAGAAATAACGATTTAAAAAATAGAAATTAAAAACACATTTCTATATCTTGAATAACATTGCTAGGGTTTCTATATTTTTACTTTTATTACAGGAGAGGCAACATGAGCTGGAGCTCAAAGTCGATCCCGTCGATGTAAAAGAATCCTATATCCAGTCGGGCGCCAACAGTTACCAGATGGTCTTTATATAAGGCCTTTAATTATTTTGCCCAAGAAACGTTAAAAGTTTTAATTTAGCACTGCCTTTGATAACAGCATTCTGACATGGTAGACGAGCACCTTCAATCTATATAAATAAAATTGAAAATATGCTGTCTGTATATATGTAAATATATATATGTACATATGTAAAATGCATATGTAAATATATATATGTGTGTGTGTTTGTGTGTAAATATATATATATATATATATATATATATATATAAAAGTTTGAAAGTCCAATGAAAATACAAATTTAAAAAAAATATATACAAATTTCGAATTTTTTTTCCATTTGCTTGAAGATTTGCTGATTTATATTTTCATTTTGTAAGCTTGTTAGAAAGTTAGGTTTTTCAAGTTACAGCTTTTCACTTTTCTTTCATTGGACTTTCAAACTTTTATTATTGAAATCATTTTATTTATTAGCTGCATTTGCGCAATAAATTAAATGTATTTTGCATTATCATTCCTATTTACTCATTTTTTTACATTTGCATATTTGCAAAGTATCCTTAATTTTTTAAGTATGCTACGGTATTTATAAAATTATATATATATATATATATATATATATACATATATATACAGAAGGTCTTTTGCACTTCATTGAAGCGATTTTGATAATTCATTTTTATGCATAAAGGGCGTATTTCTTGCGGCTATTTACTTCTATCTGATAGCCTTGATTCTTGACTATAGCTCTAGCTCGAATTTTTCATGAAAGTAAACTTTTTTTTAGCACCGTCATGTCAATTTTATCCCACTCCTCTTGAGTCGTTTTCCTAAGGCTCATTTTAACAAACCGAAAGCGCAAAAGTCCATAGGAGACGCGTCAGGTGATTTTACAGGTTTTCATTAAATGAGATAGATTTTATTCCTGTTTCTGACTCTTTCTTTGCTAAATATGCATCAGTTGACTTAGACGTGTGACTAGGAGGCTTTGTCTATATGAAGCTCAACTTTATTAATGTCCTTTCCATATAAGGCTGGAATTTCTTCTTCAAAAATTGGTTCTCAAATATTCTGCTGATAGTAGAGTGAATTATTTTAACTTTCCTCGAGACTTTTTTGAGTTTTAATTTACCGTTGTAACAAAATCCTGCAGCTATCATGAATCCTTTTGGGAACTTTTCTGTACATTAACACAGCCATTTCGTACGGTCATTTTCGTCAGTTGAGCAATAGAAAATTGCTCCTTTTTATTACAATCACTTAAACACACCCATGCCTCATCGAGTGTTACCACAAATTTCAATTTATCAGCAGCTAAGTGTTTTTCATATAATTTTCTACAATTTGTTTTTCTTTCCGCAATATGCTTTGGCAAAAGCATTTGAACTTTAGATTTATACATATTTTTTAACTTCAAATCTTTATGAATGATTTTACTTACAGAGCCAGAAGATATTCCCAGTTTCGATGCAATGGATGTTTGAGTCGGTGGATTTTCTTTTAAGATCAGTGACTTCACTTTCTTGATATTTACCCGCGTTCGAGCAGTCCTAGCATGCGATTTTGTGGCCATTTGTTTCATTTTTACTTTCAGTTAGAGGCTTTTGCCCTTTCAAATTTAATATATTAAAAATACTTTTCTTTGAAATGCAATAACCTCAATTTTTACAGGAGCCATTTTCAAAATTGACCTTTTTTTACCATAGGCAAAGTAGGCAAATGCTGAAGCCGATGAAGCTCGAGGGGGGGGGGGTCCATCTTATGTGTTAGACATACAATTTTTTGCTATAAAAGTTTTATAGGGGCTCTAGAATTTGCTTTTGTCCAGGGGTCACGGCAAGGGTTAAAGTGGGAAAGGATGTTAAGCGTCATACTCTCATTATTTGTCAACAGAGAGCTCAAAATAATAAAATTCAGTTTACAAACAGGACCAGGATGTTTTATTCTTCACATCTGCTGTGAAAAAAAATTTTGTGTAGCGAAAACAGAGATTCTTAAGCTTCATTCTAGGAGAATTAAATTAAATATTTTAATAGAATGTTTTGAATAAAAATGTCATTTCATTTAGAATATTACAGGAATTCGCACATAAATGTGCATTGTAAGTTTTCTTTTATATTATATAATCGTACGAAGAATGGGTATACTGATCTTTTCTTTTAAAAATTAATGATAGTGCCTTCTCTTATACTTTTTGGAGATCCTACAAGTTGAAATTGTTTTTTAACTATCAATATTTTGCATTTTGTATCCGAAAAAATAGAAAAGAGGCATTCACATAATTGAGTAAAAATCTGATATTGTAAAGGGAAGAAGTGAAATTTGGGAACCACCTTCTCAAGTAGGGATTCTAAATGGCTACTTAGTCCGCTTATCAGTACATCTACCACAGTTCGAATGTACTTAACCTAGACTTGTTAAAACATTTCAATCCTAAATATAATTACAATAAATTAATGCTTCGGAATGCACACAAAATTTAATCCCCTTTTTCTAATTGTAAAGAAAGGAAAAATTTAAATATTGATCATGAAATATGTCGCCTTAGAAAAATGTTTTTTAAAGCCGAGTAAAATAAATATTCGTCACTAACAACCATGAATTCTAAATTTTATGTTTCAGAACCGAAAAAATCATGTTCGAGAGCAGACACAGTGGGTTAGACCAGTACTAACATTACTGGACATACCGGCATCAAAATCGACATATTGTTTTGAAAATTAAAAACATGGTCTAAAATTCTGGACCCGGTATTGGAAGTTCTAAGGAGAATTCTAGTTACAGCTGGCAGGTTTGGTGCTGCCATCTTTTGACGCATTTGCTTATTAAACATAGAAAACTCTTGGAATTCCAAGAATGGTTAGAATTGACACGTTAAAATTTATAATTTAAATGCAATGCACATAAAAGTTTGTAAAATACAAAGTAAAGCATATTATGCATTTTACAGTATAACATGAGCTGCAAATAATTTATGACATTTGAAAAAATACTGGTAAAAATTTTGGCAACTCACTACACGGCATAAGAGAGATACCCCCTCCCCCCCCCCCCCCCCCAAAAAAAAAAATAATCCATGAAGATAAAATCTGCTCAATTAAAATCCAGTCACAAGAAGAATTTAATGTTCTTTACTTGATCATAAAGAATGTACATTGAATCTCTTTGCTTTTCCTATCTTATGAAATTAATCAATATTATTCAATGAAAGAGGAAAATAAGTTTTTAAGAGAATCGCACCGAAGCGACGATAGGGCAAGGGTCATTGTTCCTGTAGTGTAGTTTAAAATCTAAAAAGAAACGGCAGTTATTATTTTTTGTTTCGCTAAAGCTTTCAACTCGAACTTCAAATCTTAAATCCTCCAAATACCGAAAAATGCTGAAGGGTACTATAACCAAGTTAAAATTCCCATATGGCCCTAAATATTTACCGCATTCAAATGATTCTATTGTGCTTTGAACGAAATATAAAAATAAATTTTTATTCCATTTATGAATTTGGATTTTGTGTGTTATCTATTTATGAATAGACACACACGCAGATCAAATAAATATTTATTATTGATCGATTTTTCAATTCAAAAACATTGATGAGAAGACTGTATTCTAAAGAAATCCTACACTTGTATCTACACACATGCAGTCTAGAGTGTAGTGAACATACCGACTTAGCTGCCCTCCACCCCCAACCAAGGTCGCAGACCACCTACATAGCTCGCAGTGTTTCTTTCAGGCATGCATCCGTTTCCAAAATAATGTTACGTAAATTTTCATTTCTTATATTATTTTTTATTAGGAAACGAGTGGAATAAACTTTAGAAGGCTAGCATAAACCGTTCTCATGATATTGCATTTTTTCTAATAAATATATAAAAAATATTACATAAAATTAAAAAATCTGATGTGTGCAGCACATGACTTTCCCTACAGACTCAAATTCATTTTCTTATTTTTATGCATGATGCATTTAATTGAGTTTAATTGCAGAAAATAGCATGGATACTCTTCTGATACGAGGGTCACACTGAAATTTTCGAGATACGGCTAAGTGGTACAAGAAACTTGCCAACTCTTAGGAGTGTTCAAAGTTCTCCCCTCCAGCATCAATGCACTTTTGTCTATGCAGCCGTATTGCGGAAGGAGGGAGGGGGGGCAGAAGAGACAGCTTAGTTGGAGGATACGTTTGGAGAAGCAATTTATGATATTAGTTCTATAAGGATGCGTACACTAAAAAATTATAAACCGTCCTAGATTTCACAGCTTACAAAGTTGCTTACAGTCTGCAACTCTCTCTTTCTGTCTTCAGGAACCAGTTTTCCTGAAGTCAGGAAAACATCCGAGGCCGATTGTCCTGAGTTTCAGATTGTAAACACATGGATGCGGCTTTGTGATTTCTGAACTTGTTTTGTTGCAAATGGATGCGAGTTCGGAGTGTCATTTATTATGCCAAAAAACATGAGGGTATGGACACGGACAGATTCATGGATTGGTCAGTCACTTTGCGTTATCAATTTATCCTCACTTTAGCTCTTGCACTTCCCTCAAGCACTTCCCTCAACGGCTCTGACTACAAGGAAAATGTTACTCATTCAGTTTTATAAAGTTTAGTGTAGTAAATGTTATACTGCTGTGTGAAGTTTACCACTTTATTATCCGTATTGTTGCCATCTTCTTTGAGAGACTTTAAGTTAATCAGCTACACAGGAATCCCTTTAACTATTTAAAATAGTTTTATGAAATTTCTTCGTTGATTAAGTCCGTTGATTCCTATGTTTTTGTAATCGAAAATCATAAGCTCTGCTAACAAGCTGTTTGTGTGCAACTTGCGTTTTAAATTTGAACCGTTTGTCTCACCTTGAAATTTGGCATCTAGACGCTGATTTGGAATCCGATATTAACAAACATAAGAATTCAGAAATGCAAAACTACAGGGGGGGGGGGGGGTGTCAACAAATGAAATGCATTCAAATAATTGGAGTGACGTGTCAAACGGGAGAGCGGCTTAAGAAACTTTAAATACTAAATTTTTCAATTTTGAAATCACTGGAGGGGGGGGGGAGACGCCAGATTTTTATTTTTAACTTTAAAAAAAGAATTAAAACAAAATATTTAAAATAATTTGAAAAGGTACATCATTCCAATACAATTGCAGAAAAAATAACAGGGGCACTTAAAGTTCAATAGACTAACTAGATTGTTGAGGGGGGGGGGGGGGAATATAAAATGAATGAAATATAAATAGTAAAAGTATTCGAGCTCATCAAATCTAAGAGAAAATTGCTAAATTTTTCTTTTTTGAAGTCACTGCAGAGAGAGAGACAGAGTGGTAAGTACAGAAAGTTTAAATTTATTTTTATAGTTGTGACAAGAAGTAATTAACTAACAATTACGATAAATATATATGATACAGCATTTCTACCCAAAAATAAATCGGATGTTACAAGTTATTAAAAACAGAGAGAACCACTAAAATGTGTGTGGAAAGGGCGATGAAAATGAAAGTACAATAATTATACGTATAACAATTCGAAGAGAATATAACACAATTGAGCGCATTGAAGCTACGAGCAAAATACAATTTCTTTTAAATTTTGAAGTGACTAGAGGGAGAGAGAGTGGAAAAAGGTGAAAACAATAAGTTTTGTTTTATCTTACTTACTGAAAAACCAATAAACAAACAATTGTGAAAAAAATATCAGAAATACATCATTTTGATCCAAATACAGGAAGAAAAATTTAGATGTTTTAACACTAGAACGACGGAAGCGGTTATTTTGACCACATAACTCAATGTAGTTATGCTGTCAAAATGACCGTTTCCGTCGTTCTAGTGTTAAGTTGATTAGAAAAAGAGGGGGATACTAAAATGCCAAGTGTGTATAAGAAAATACAATAAAAATAGCAGAGTGAGGATACCAAAATAAAATTGAATGAATGAATGAATAACATGAAGGTGGGTGGCTCCAGAAGAGCCCAACACATCCACCATAGGTCTATTGTACTACCCCATCGAGGTAGTATATAATGGAGAGAGCTTAAGGGTTGCAATCGGGGTCAAAGATAAAGGGAGTTGTAGTCAGGACGAATTTCCTGAGAACCCGTTTTCTTCCGACTGTGACCCTGTACATTTCAATGGCGATTTCTGACTGAGAGCGTGTTTGAGAAATATAAATAGTAAAATAATGGCTATGTACTGTTGTGCTTACGGCTGCAAGGAAAAGCATGTAAAAGGAGGACTTTACTCTTTCCATGGGAAAGTTTTTTTTTTCATTATATATCTTACAAATATAGTTAAGAAGTAATTTTGCTAGATTTTAGCGTGGTGCATTTCATTTGGCTATTAATTTTATTGCTTTTAATGCTATATTATTAGAAGTTTTGCTCTATTTTTGGTGTTTGTGATATTGCAGAAGACTTATAATATCATTCTAATACTTTAAAAAAACATTCGGAGTACTTTTGTGATAGTTATAGAGCTATTTTCGGTATCCTCATATGTTTTCCCTTCGAAGTAGAACTTGGCGATGTTTGGCGACGTTTGGCAAGATTGGGTGGCTAGGGAAGAAACATAGGGTGTTTAGATGATGAGCGTAAAGACGTGTCGGATGATAAAATTTTACTTTCAAAATAAAATATAATAGTTTACATTCATTGAAAATGTCACTTAGATTTTACATCACAATTTTTCAGTGCATTTTATATAAAGATATATGATCTGAAATATGAGCATGATCTCATTTCTAGTTCAAAGTAAATTGTACTTAATAAGTCGATGTTATTAATCTTATCCATGAGATTGCCCCCCCCCCCCCCCCCTTCACTCTCTCTGCATAAATTTTATACATGCCGATGTTGGTTAGAATTAATTTCATATAAACATCTCGATTGTTCACAAATTAAATATAAAAGGATATATCATCAAACTCCCAGTGTAGTAGAAGTATTTTGGTATTACACTCTTGTTTAGTTTTCGAGAAAGAAATATGCCTTGCCCAAAGAAATATTTGAATCACCGACTTCTTGATCACGCGTTAGCAATCTATTAAACGAGAAATATTAACTCTAAAAGAACCTTACATTCTCTTCATCATAATTTAAGTAATAGGCTTTTTGATCTAGAAACAGCTCTACCAATATAAATATTTTTACTTACATCATGTTTTATGTACCAAAGTCGTGTTTCAGAGTCTTTCAAGTGCGACTAATATAAATTGAAGTCCAAATTATTATAATTACAGAAATTTGACGAAAATAAAGCTATTGGGACACCTAGCTTAGGTGATTCAAAAGTAATAATTTTATATTGAAATAGGACTACATATATCATCTTCATCAACTAGTTACAACATGATTTAAATGAAATAATATCACACGAAAAACTCAAAAAAAGGAAGGAGGGGGGGGGGGGTAATGGGAATTAAATAAAGATGTAGTCAGGAGGAAGAGATGAAAAGGCAATAATTGTTACACATATTTTAATATTTTTTAGTTCGTATGAGATAAAATAGCGAATATATATTTCCCTATATAAGAAATATTATAAAGTTTTATATTTTTCAGTTTTCCTCGGGAAAGTTAAATATTTTATTATTGCAAATATTACATTGTTTTATATTTGACGGTACACATACAATATATTAAAATAAATTAGATGTAAAAATGACTCAGTCGTATTACGCCTCAAAGCAGATATGGATAATGCTAACATAACTTTCAGTGATAAAGTTTATCTGGATAAAAGTGAAGAATTCTACATTTTAAGCAAGCATGCACACAATTTTTTCATATACTTTATAATTGCTTTTAAATATATTATACATATTCTTCAATTTGTATACTTGTAATCTATTTCATATCATATTTTATTTGTAATTGCTTTGTAGTTCAAGTTGTTTTACAAAAATGACTTCATTAACAAAATTATTCTTTAGTAATAAAATTTTTTGGTAATAAAAATATTCTAATCCTATTTCGTATTTTTCTTCATACATATTTTTTAAAATCTTATAACGTATAACACGTGTAATAACTTCCCATTCATCCTCGACTTTAATAGAAGTTAAAAAAAATACAGAAGGTACACTACACAGTTTAGGCGATAAATCGCCAAATCATGAAAGTCCTTCTCCTCCTCGTCCTTACTACACCTTCTCAGTGTTTGTCCATGCTACTAGCATGGGGAAGATAGGACCGCACTCCCTCCATATATACTAACTCGTTGTACTACCCCAACAGGCGAAGGTCTTAACGGCGTACTTGAATGAAACGAGGCCAGTATAGGTTCGATTTAAAAAATATAGATGACGCAGAAAATCACGGGGAAGGTGTTCCCAAACTCCTAGGGTGTTTCCTTCAATTTACAAAGGGAGACAATCAATCTTTACGGCTCAATGGCTAAGACAGGTGTCATTTCAACCAATCAAAGTATTCGCGAGAATTTTAACTCTTCTCTCAGCTTGTGTTATTCTCATTATGCCAATATATTTAAACATCTATGGATATTTTGATATTTGTATGAGTTATATGAAAATATATGACGCTATTGTATGAAAAGACATATTGGATGCAAAGACGTTGCCTGTAAAATGCTTTTGCGAGGGTGTGGGGCAACAACGAAATATTTCATACATTTTAATTCCCCGAATATCATCTCTACGAACTCCAGTTTTTATAATGAACTTTTAAATACCTATGCATTTTTATTACAAATTAAATTTTGCTTTCATTTTAAAATTTCTGCTCTTGTAGTAAGAACATCAAGAAAAAGTTTTAGATAATCCATTTCATTTTATGCTGTTCTTTCTAGTTAATAACAGAAATCTTATAATGATCATTATGATCATTCACTAAAGAAAGTTCAAAAGGAAAGGCTGAATTTTATCTTATATCCATATTTAGTCGTTCTATCTATATATAGTCTAACCTCTGGAATTCCATGCTGAATCCATATCAGTCATTATTTAAACTATATCAGCCATTATTTAAGCTATGTTGAATACTATAAGACATTAATGTTTCAAGCAAGGAAAGTTTTGAACCAGAAGTGTGTGTGTGGGGGGGGGGGGGGAATGAAAGAGAAAATTCATTAGAAAACCATCCTACCTCTTTCGAAGTTCGAAGCTGAATCCATATCAATTATCATTTCAGCTATATACTATTAAATATAGATACTATTAAATATAGATGTTGCAAGTAAAATGGGAATTTTTAAACGAAAGTTACCTCTCCCGAACTGGAAGTAAAAATCCTTAGAAAACCTCAAACTCCTTAGGGAGTTTGATGTTGAATCCATATCAGTCATCGTCTGAGCTCTATTTATAGCAGATCTTGAGAAATAGACGTTTTAAGACAAATTTTAGAATCGGAAGTGGAAAAGGAACCAAAAGAGAAAATCTTTAGGAACGTACCTTTTCCAAAATTTGATGCTGAATCTATATCACTTATTATCTAACCTCTATTTATAGAAAATCAGAGAAATGAATATTTCAAGGAAAATAAAATTTTTAAAACCGAAAATGGAAAACCAACCGGAAAGGACGTTTTTAATACCCATTCCCCCTATCTTTCAGAATTTGATGCTAAATCCATATCAGTCATAATGGCCTGTTTCTCAAGTTCTATCAGATCTTGAGAAACAAATGAAAAGAGACCAGTAGCCGAAGCAAAAATCAGCAGGCACTTGACAGGAATGTCATGCAACTCCCAGGGCTCGATCACATGTCGACCCAAGTGTTCGAACCTATGGGCGGAGAACACCTCACATTTACAGAGAATGTGTACGGCAGTTTCTTCACTGCATTTGCAGCCTCTGCAAAGCGAATCTTTCGTGACACCCATAATATCAAGGTGTCTTTTAAGGGTGCAGTGTCCAGTAAGAAACCCGACAGCCCTTCTGATGCCAGTTCTACTGAGCCTGAATAATTCCTTCTGACGTATGCTAGGGCAATTGCAGTTGAGAATTTTAAATAAATAAAATTGGATGCATCAAGAGCAATTTTTACATTTATAACAGTCACTGAGGAGAAAGGAAGGTAGTACAGATTAAGTTCTCGCTTTTTCATAGTTGTGTAAAAAGTAATGAATAAACAATAAAAGAAGAATATTAAAAGAGTTTAGAATTTTAAAAAAACATAGAGAGCTTTAAGTTGATAAAAAGAGGGGGTGATAATTAAATACAAGAATGAAAATCAAAATACAATAAAAATATTTGACTTGAGGACAATAATTAAGAATTTGTAAAAAGCTCCACAAGAGTATATAATTGGATTTTGGGTTGAGCTCTTAATGTTCGAAGTAGAGTGGTTATAATTTCGATATTGTAGTATTTTAACCTAGATTTTTCACTGGGTGGGAAAGCTGTAATATTAAAAATATCAGGAGTGTTGCAGTTCAATGTGTTTACTTACTCCTTGATGAAATATGGGTGCAAAAGTGTGAGATATTGTGTTTGTTTTAAAGAAATTAAATGAACTTGGGGATTCTAGAGATGATTATTGATTAATAAGTTTTAAACAGAATAGATGGGAATATACATATTCAAGTATATATTTATATGCCACCAGGTAAGTTTATACTTTAACTTGAATCTAAAATCTCATCAGACGTATAAGTTAAATTTATACACCATTAAGCAAGTTAGTAAATTAGTTTGATATTTTGACGTGTAGTCTATGGTCAAAGTACCCAGATGAAATCAAAGTGAAAACTGAAAGTGCTAGCTACAAACAGTTTAAGAATCATTTGTAATGCTTTGAAAGTCTGTAAACAAAACAAATGTGTCTGAAAAAATCGAATAAACTTATTTAACTTAACTGGAGTTTTATTTTGCACAATGTTATTCACACAAAACCATTTCGGTTGTATTGGACTGGCTGCTTATTTTATTTAATTTGATATTTATATTTTATGATATGCACATCCATTATAGGCATATTTTGTGAAAATGCGCACTAGTTACTGGTACATTTTGCAATAATAACGAAAACGCTTATTATTGTAATGTAATGTGATATTTTGTAATAATGCACACTTGTTATTGGCATATTTGTGATAATGCACCACACGTCTGATTGGCATATTGTGCTGTAATGCAAACTCTTGATTGCCATAATTAATCATAGTACTTCAGATTGTCATTTTTAATTTTAAAATGTATGGATTAAACTTGTAATACTATCTGTTTTAGTTTTTAGTGTCTATATCAAATAGCTTATTTCTTTTTGGGAAAATCTCATCGAGAGGGATCTCTAATTTTTCTGAAATATAGATAACATTTGATACAATATGTTGTATAGTAAAAAATTAGCTAAGAAATCTAATGGGTTTAGCCAACAAAATTTTGAAAGTTTGAAATATTTTTCATTTTGTTGATCCACTTAACGTCCTTTGCTTTTATTTCCATAATTTTGTGAAATTTCGTATATAAACCTACAGTATTTGGTCTCTCCATACGTTTGGAATAGAAAGGCCCCTGAATTTTTGTAACAAGTTTAGGTTATTTATCTTGAGTGTGGCTCATTGCTATCAAAATAAATTAAAACAATAAAAAAATATCAAATTATAAGTTTGGAGGAAATAAAATCACTTCATTAGAAACAGCACAAGACATATAAAGGAATCAACAGGTTTCAGAAGAAAAGAGTCTCCTTTATCAGGATAAAGGAGACTAGAAGTTACTTCAGTAAAGGAAAGAAAGAATATGTCTTAAGAGGATGTTTTCCTGCTTTTGCTGGAGTGATTGCTTGCTCTATTTCATTTAGTCTGACGAAGCAGAACCTTTTTCGCCGCCGAAAGCATTTGATACCTTTATACGCATTACAAACTGTTACAAATGATGTGTTTCTAGTTTCTGTTTATTTAGACATCAGTTTGAATGAATTATTTAACATTTTAATTTTTTTTTTCTTTTTAAATTCTTAAATGTTACAACAAATTTTTTACTGTGGAATTACATTACGTCAAATCTATATTTCCAATTAATTTTTTTCTCAGAAAAACAGAACTCATTCTATTTAAGGAGATTTTCCTTGCGAGATGTATGTTAATATACATCTCGCTCGTTAATATTTTATGTTAATATGAATTTTTGTTTCCATAATGACTTGTTAAATTCATAATAGCTATTGAACCTGCAATGTAATTTTTTTTTCCTCAAGTTTTATTTCTAATAAGTAAACTTGCAAAATAAAATTTTGTTAAAAAGCAAGTATTAAAAATTATGTGCATTTCGACTACATTTTTGTTTCCTTATATATATTGAAAGAGGTAATTATTTGAATATAATGTGAAGATGCTGTGTGCTATAAAGCAACAAAAATATAACTATTGTCATAAGTTACTTTGAGGTGTTGCTTTTAAGTAATCAGCCTAATTCAACACACTTCTTTAGCTCTTTTATCAAAATTGCTATATATACTACAAAGGTATGCACTTAGAATATACATGATGGGAAATAATCAATAGGATAAGAAAACAATATAGCAAAATTTCCTCTGCTTCCAGCACAGATGTGGTTAAATCCAGCACTGTCTTCTATAGCCCTGCAACTAAGTTCGAGTCTTTGTGAATAAGCCACTAAGCTCGTTTACACAAGTGGACTTTGCAACACCTCCTAGAGTCTCTAGGCTCTGACTAAGTCTCCTAAATATACAGGCAGATGCAACAGTGGCTATTTTAACTCCCAGTTAAAGCGATGACTGTACTTTTTTGTCCTTTTCTTCAGATCTCAAGTAAATCAAAATATTCTAAACTATTTTTTTTAATAATTAGTATAATTTTTTAGAGCAAAAGCACTTATTTTGCAGCTAAGTTGCATATCAAATTTCAGCCATGTAACGTCTCTGTACCATTGAAACAGGCTGTAACACAGGCCTGTACCACAGTCAGATGATAAGGCTGAAATCAAAATTGCAGTAGAATCAGCCTGTATATATAGAAGCCTTAGCCGCGACAGGAAGTAATATCACACCAGGCAAAGAATCGGTAATTGGTACTACCCTATATCTGATCTTCCTTAGAATTCACATTAAAAACTCTACTTTCTTACCTTTAACATACTTTGCATTTTACCATACAATATAATAGAAGAAAAGCAAGTGTGTAATAAAATAGTTTTTAAACATATCGTTATATATGAATTTATTTTTTAAGTATTTACATTTTGAACAGGATTTTATAAAACATAATTATATTTATAAAATGCTGAAAGTAAAAAAGTTGTATATGGAGCAAAAATAATTCATGTATTATTATTAAGCTTTAACATTGTTTAAAAATTAGTTTTTTGAAATTGTAATATCATGGATAATGGTTAATTATAAAATTGACAAAATTTTAATTCACATAAATATTTTACAGGCATTTATTTCTTACCTGAAAGCATAATGTGTATATTTATTATTTTTTAACAAGTTAAATAATTTCGAATTTAGAACTTACTTGTAAAATGAAAACTTCGATTCTTGTAAAATTCTACTATGAAAGATTAATTAAACAAGGTTAATTTACAAAACCACGTTTTACTGCTCTAGATGAAGTGATGATTCATAGGGACTGTTGCGAGGTGAATCACCTCACGTTCGATTTGAACGCTAAAATATTTAATATTCATGTAACATGAAGATAATGCCGTGACCGAGAACGTAAGTGGTTAAAGCTGAAAAAAAACGTAATTAATAAGAATTGAAATGAGGACACGGATTAGATTTAAAATAACAAAAAATAATAAGTTTATTTACAAAATTAACATTTAAAATAAAAAGCATGAAATAGTTTTGCTCAAAACACATGAGCTTGTAAGTTACTCCCTTAAAGTATGAGAACATAGTAAAATATGAAAACACCACAAAGCCTCTTAAAATAAATTCTACTCAAAAAATATCCCTAATACATCATCAATCTTTATCGAAAAACTATTAATCCTCATAAGTCATTAATATATCAGCAATCCTCAAACAATATTTCTACTTGTAAAAAAACATTGATATGTTGCAAAAACGTTATACCCTCCAGGTAGCAATAATTTAAAAGAGAGGAGAGAGGACATTTCAAAAAGTGTTGTACGTAGCAAGTAGGCCTCACCTTATCTCTTGGGCCAAACGGCCATACGTGCTCTTCTGTAAACGGGGACCGGAGAGCATTTTCGCTCCGTCAACTATATCACCACTTCACTTTCTCAGCTCGCAAGAGGCACTCTCGATTCCTTTTTCTGCAAAAACTCTCTCCAAAAACTTGTAATTTGAAGTCTCCTCCCTCTCAAATATTATTTGCTGACAGGATTTAAGCCCCCCTTAATATTACTGGTGGACACTTGGCTTCCACTCTCAGTGGCCAGTCCATGACAGCAGGGCTTGCCCACTAGCCCCTGAATTATTGCTTGCAGGTGGCTGGGATCCCACGCTCCTGCGTGAACCCCCGGGCCTAACTGCGCCCCCAACGACCGCTTACCCCCCGGATGCGTCTTCCTTCATCTTGTGCTGGACCACCCACATGCAGTCCAAGCTCCACTGACCCTTCCCTTTGCGGGTGGCCAGGAGGGAACCTTATACCTATTGCGTGAAAAGCCAGGGGCCATCTTTTGTAGGTCGCCATCCTCTCCACTCTTTAGCAATGTTACATATTTTTGTAAAACACTATGTAACAGGGACCCCCATATACCAAGGTCAAGTATTAACAGAATACATTGTAAATGTTAGAATGGACATTTAGCATCATCTAGTACTCAAATAAATTCAAATGAAAACGGTCCACATGAAAAAGCACATTGGTATCAGTCATCCTTTAGGGTAAATTCTCATGGACGTGAATGTGTGAGTATAATCCTTGAACACAGTTTCATAGTCGACGCATGGATGCATCTGCCATCCACAAATGGTTAATTGTATAAATTTTTTCTGATTTGCAAAGATGCCAACCTCTCAATTATAGTTTCACTAATCTAGACAGGAAATTTTCAGTAATCTTTCAGTAATGACACAAGTGGTTCGATTTGTGATAAAAAAAATCATTAGCAATGATAATCAGAATAATATTTCATTATTATTCTGATTATCATTGAATAATGACATTTTATATGTTATAATTAATAATTTTTTTAATTTTTTAAATTTACTTGAAAAATTAAATATTTCAAGTTTTTTAAATATATTTTTATATGAAATGTTAAAATTTTAATTAACATTATAACTAAACAAACATAATACATTAGTCTTCATTAATGAACAAAAATTAATTTCAAAATCTTTAAGAAAACATAATATGCTTAGCTTAAACTAAATTTAGTTGTTTAGTTTTTGTTTGTTTGTTTGTTTTTTAGCCTACTCCAGCTCAGACTTGATAATTTCTTCCTAAAATATGAAAAATCAAGAACATTGATTTATTTTTTTAAGTAATAAAAAATGTAATGTGTCTGCACTAAAATTTAGCTTATAATTAGCCCTATATTTCTAGCAATGCAGAATATACATTCTGGCATGGCATTATGAGGAACAAATAATATTGCTTTCATCACCAAAAAATATTACATTCTTCTAGATAAACTGTTAAAACTCCTCTGGGAAAATTGAATTGTGCACTCACACTATTTATGTAAAAATAATTAAAAAATTAACCTTAATAATAAAAGAAAATGTAAAAATAAGCTAGTTTAGTCAATTTAGTAATGATTCATTTTTAGAGGATGGAGATAGATAGAAAAGAATACTTGTGGACTCACAGAATTACACTAGAATTCTCAGAATTGTGCAATCCTACTGAATGTATCAAAATAATTAAAACATTAACATGAATAATAAACCAAAACACAAAGATAAGCAAATTTTTTCAATTTAATATGCAATAATTACAAGATGAAGAGAGATGGAAAAAGATACTAATCAACGCTCGGCAATGTGTGTGATACCACTTGAATTATGCAATCACTATAAGAAAATAATTAACCAAAATGTGAAAATAAGTTAGCTTAGTCCATCTAGTGACTAATATTTAGAGGATGGAAATGAATGGAAAAGGGTACTTGTGGACATCCAGGACAACACAAGAATTGTAGAATTGTGCAATCGTACTAAATGTCAAAATAATTAAAAAATTAACATGAATATGAAAATAAGCAAGTCTTGTCCATTTAATGTGCAATAATTGCAGGATGGAGATGTATGAAAAAAGAAAGAAGGATGGAAAAAACAGGCATTTTCCTGTAATTTTAAAAGTCTTATACGTAGTCTGTAATTTTGTTCAGAAATCCGTAAGAATTGTGAAAAATCCATTATGGTTGTCATCTCTGGATTTATAATACTCTTTTACAATGTTTTGTCTTTAAATCTTGAATAACTTATATATGCCAAAAATCTCTTCATTCATTCTTAGTAAGAATGGTGTGCTACGAATTTCACTTCTCAAGAAGAAAGGTAAATGCATTTCTTGACTGTCACCCATTCATTCAAATCTCTCTTATGATTAAATTAACAATGAGATCACAGCAGCAAAAATATCTTCAGTACACTGTACCTATTAAGAATGCTGAGTAGTAAAACCATTAATATTTTGTAATATTTCAGTTTGTACATTGTTTGCTATAGCTTTTCAACAATGTAAAATGTATATTTTCATACAGTATTTTTATATTAAAAATGCAAATTAAATTAATGAGAATATTTTACATTGTTGTTTTATTTCAACTTTTACTAAACAATTTCTGGGAGCAACTATTATGCGACCCCCTCTATCATGGGGACTTTCATACCTTTCACACCTTGCATAATTGTAGTTCTAACCTTGAGAAAATGTTTGTTTTATTAAATAGTATTTCCTCCTTTCATTCATGTGTTGATATGGGAGATTATCACCAGATATCCTGTTTCATAGTCAGTAAAATGCAGTGCTTAAGATATTTATCTTGACCAAGAATTCAGTCAACTGTTAATCAATATTTGGTGCACTGAATTTAGAAAAATATTTTTGCATACTATGTTGACATGCAGCTAGTTAATATTAATACTAATGATATGATATTAATGATATAAGTGACACATGCAAATATTGACACTTTCAAATAATTTAGTCATACTTGAAATTTAAAATTAAGTTATATTTTATAAAAATTACATCTTTACAAAATAGCTATTTGCATAGACAAGCATAACAGAGTGAGAAATTTCTTCTTCCAAAATTGTAGTGCAATTCAATCCTCAATATTTTTATGACTTTCTAAAAATTTATCAGAGAATCATGTAAAGCCATTAAAAAAAATTAAACACCCGACTGCAATTGCAGTTTACACCACAGAACAAAATAGAGGATATATATTGATAAGGGCCAATGTCTTCTTCAAATAACAATATTTAAAATTTGCTTTAGGGGCCATCTTCATAGTTATTTTAGCATTAACTCCTCCAAAATATTCAAGGGCAACCCCCATTGATCATTACATATTCAGATTCTACAGAGAATTTCAAGCAAATTTAAAAAAAGAAAGAATTTACCATTTTTAAAGAACATTTTTATCAATTTGCAAATGTTTGAAAGTTGTTGATCTTAATACTAAATAGATTTTCCAGTTTTTTGGATATATATTCACGATAAATAAATCTTCCAAGAAAATTGTTTCGCATACTTTTCTACTAAAGAACTTAAATAAAATTCCTCTAACTTTTCATATTCAAACATATTTGATTATCAGATCAGAGTTCACCCTTTTAACTGCAGAGTTCAATTTTTAGATGCACTCTTAATAGTTTTTAAGAAATTTCTCAGTCAATGTTAGGTCTTTTTCCATTATTTTTTTTTTAATCTGCATGAAAGTTTTGGTGCATCCAAATATATAATGGTCAAATGAAGGTTGCCCTTGAAATTTTTGGAGTTAGTGCCAAAATAAATATGAAGAATTTTCATTATGAAAATTTTATATATTGATATTTGTGGAAGACATTAATCCCTATCAAATTATACATTCCGTCTTGTTCTGTGATATAAATTGTGTAATTGCAGTCAGATGTTTCGCTTTTTTTTTTTACAGCTGTACATGTTGAAACTTCTGTATGTTATGTAAACATGTATGATTTTTTTTACTACGGAGACTATAAATTAGGGGCTGTTGTGCCAGTGAAGAAGAGAAAAAGAATATAAATTAAATTGTATATTATATAATTACAAGAAGAATTGATATTTTTAGAAAATAATTATGTTTAAACATAATATAAAAATATAATAGTACTGTGTTCAAATCTGGATTGTTGGAGGATTAAAATTGATAACAAAAGCTGTTTCTCCGGATTAGCAGCACAGCATGACAATGTGATCTGTTTGCATTTAATAAAATTCAATATTTTATTAAAATATTTATTAGTAGTTAAACATACAATATAAAAAAATGAAAATTCTGCTAGCTTTAATTAAAAAAATATATAGAAAAGGTTGTTTTTGGATACTCTACAATCACATTTTGGAACAAAATGTTGAACTATTTATTAAACAAGTACTCTACTATAATGAAATTCCCAAATTCATCATAATTTGAAAAATTTACATGTAAAGGGGAAAAATAATGGTTTATTTTTATCATGCTATAATTAAAACCAATCAATTTTTTTTTAAATAAATGAAGAAATGAACATGAATGTGTATTATAAAATATTAAAGAAATAAATGTGAAACAAAATATAACTATCCTCCGTGATTATGCCACTAATTATTAAATTTTTTTTTAATTAAATGGTTTTAAGATGACAAATATTCAATACGATGCAAAAAGATTCTTTTATCAGAAGTTGAAGTAAGCACTGTTTAAAAAAGCATATGGCTTCATTCAATATTAACAAATACACAAAATTGCATATGGAATATAAAATATATTGCCTTTTATATATGATTTAGGTGCTTTTATATATGATTTCGGTACTTTTTAAGGATCATAAAACTCTGTTCTACACTTTTAGTCATTAAGATACTATTTTAATAAAACATACAATTTTTGTATGATGGTTTTAAATATAAATGAAATGGAAACAATTTTTAAATGAGAATTTTATTGCATAACACAGAAAGTTTACACTAGTCACTTAACCAAGTTTCTTTACATTAGTATACTTAAGTTTTTTTAAACTTTGAATATTGAAAATTTTAGAAAAATTGGACCACATTTGGTCTAACAGTACTTCAAAACTGCACTGGAAATATTTTTAAGTAATAGTCTAGATACTTCAGTTTTCTTGACTTATAAATTTCCTGTAAAAAATGATCCTGTAAAAAAAAAAAAAAAAAAATTATTTCATCACAAAAAAAAAACTTTATTAAAACAATAAAGTTACTAACGTAAAACTTTATTTAAACAATATTTTGCAAATGGCAAACATGAATAATAATTAGTAGCTGCAGTGCCTACAGCTAGCAGTCCCTTTTTTAAGCAAATGGAGAAAAAATATGCATTCCTTATGAGGGTATATAGCCTTTTAACTTGCAATAACTACCGAATGCATAACGGTCTGTGTAGCAGATGCATATGATCTATGTATGGAATCTACATAAGCCTTAAATAAGTACCTTTAATATACTGCACAGACATACACTGAAGAGCCAGAAAAACTGGTACAGTCAGGCGTATGCAAATAATGGAGGTATGCAACCAATCAGAGTAACACGATGCGGTCGACAGTGCGTATATAAGACAACAAGGTGTCTGAAGAGGCTATTAGATCGGTTCTTGCTGCTACAATGGCAGGTTATTATGATTTAAGTGATTTTGAATGGGGAGTAATAGTCGGTGCACGAGAGATGGGGCATAGCATTTCCGAAGTAACGATGAAATTTGGATTTTTGCGCACGACCATTTCAAGAGTATACCGAGAATATCAGGTTTCCGGTAAAACCTCAAATCTCCGACAGCGGTGCAGCCAGTAAAAGACCTTGACAGAATGGGATCATCGACGGCTGAAAAGAATCGTTACACAAGATAGACGTGCAACACTTCCTCAAATTGCTGCAGATTTGAATGCAGGGCCATCAACAAGTGTTAGTGTATGCACTGTGCAACATAGTCTCATTGATATGGGCTTTCGCAGTCTCAGACCAACTCGTGCACCGTTGTTGAATCCACGGCACAAAGCTCTATGCCTCGCCTGGGCTCGCCAACACCGTCATTGGACTGTTAATGACTGGAAAAACGTTGCCTGGTCTGACGAGTCATGTTTCCAATTGTATCAGGAGGATGGCTATGTACGGGTGTGGAGATCCATGAATGTGCCAAGCCCATAAATCCATGGATCCCTCATGCCAACAGGGGACTGTTCAAGCTGGTGGAGGCTCTGTGATAGTATGGGGCATATGCAGTTGGCATGCTATGGGACCATTGATATGTCTAAACACAACTCTGACAGGTGACCTGTACGTTAACATCCTTTCTGATCACCTGCACCCATTCATGTCCTGTGTGCATTCCGACGAACTTGGACAATTCCAACAGGATAATGCAACACCTCACATGTCCAGAGTAGCTACCGAGTGGCTCCAGGAGCACTCTTCTGACTTTAGTTACCTCCATTGGCCACCTACATCCCCAGACATGAACATTATCGAGCATATCTGGGATGTCTTACAACGTGCTGTCCTTAAAAGATCTCCACCACCTCACACTCCCATGGCTTTGTGGACTGCCCTGCAGGATTCATGGTGTCAACTTCCTCTAGGATATCTTCACACATTAGTTGAATCCATGCCACGATGTGTTGCGGCACTTCTGCGTGCTCGTGGAGGGTCTACACGATATTAGGTAGGTGTACCAGTTTTTCTGGCTCTTCAGTGTGGGCCACTTCAACTACTACTCAGCTTTTGTTAATAAGCACCCACTTACACTAAGTGGCTAAGATCTAAATAAATGCCCAAATCGAAACTACATATGTGGGTATACATTCAACATAAACATGGGGATTCAAAAGAGTACAAAATAAAACTGGAAAAGTGAATGGTTAGTGCATTAGCACTCACTTGAAAGGTTAAAAGAAAGGGCATTGAGCATGCCAGTGAAAATTACATATTAATTGAATCAAGAAGAGCTGAGATAGATCCAGAGTTGCCAACTTCCAAAAGAGGCTGCCAGGAGCAACATGCCATACACTGAACATAAGCATGCATAGTGTTTCTTTCAGGATTTTTTGACCGGGGATGCGAATGAAATTTTTAGGGGGGAAAGTTTTCTATTTACCAATTACCATATATAAATATATCTAAATGCTGTGTCACATAAATAGAAACTAAGTTGGTTAATACAAAAAGCCTCTGGCCGTGGGGAAGGGAGGAGCGAATACTCATATCCAGTACGGTTTCACCCCCCCCCCTCCCCCCATCCAGAGGTATGTCTGAAAGAAACACTGAGAATGCACCAGTATAAATATGTACATAAATATAAAAAAATTACTATACATTTTTATAAAAGACATGCACATTATATATTACAAAATAAATTACTAAAAATACTTTTACAAGGAACATTATTTTTGAAGTTTATAAAGTTATTATTCTAAATATGCAAATGTCATGTTTTGTCTTTTAATCACCTTGTTCAAAAAATATCTTATAGGGAATCACAACAGTGTTACTATACCATAGTTTTTTCTAATTAAGATGTTAACAGGGTTGTTGATTTTTTTTTCTTTCAAAATAATAATTATAATAATAATAACAATATGTGTTTGAAATGTTAAAAAGAAAATTTACATTTTCTAAATTACTTATAAAAGACTGACTTGGAAATATCTAATTTGCTTATGTTTATATTTTCATAACACAAATTAAAAATAATAAATAACACTAATAAAAAAATAATAAAATACTTAGTTACATCATTAGTATTATTTGTTTTCTTTTTTTCATTACATTCTTTAAACAATGTCATGAATATTAGCTCTTTTCTTTTTCAACAGAAAATATGTTAAAACAATATCTTCATCTTAAAGAGTGGTTATTTTTATTAAAATTTCAAATATTTTACTTTTGCATTATCCAAATGTCAGCCGCATGTCACATGATTCAAACCACAATATGCAATAGTAAAATCAATGTCACAAATTGAGCAGTACGCATACATTTCTGAGCTTTTGGAGAACATCAAAACAGGATATTGGCTTTTGTAGATAGCACTGGTTATACAGACATTTTGACATAATGTACTAAGCACTACACCTAAAGTAAAAATTACAAACCATGTTCACCACATCTACAGAATGCTATCACTAGTGCAACCAAAATTTTATGCAGACAGAAAACCAAGTCAGAGTGAAGACTTTAATTTAATTCAGCACAACCTGTACCATGTAGATGCAAAGTACAGTCCCAGTGATGATGTAAGAGGAGAAACATTCTTCTCCCTGAGTCCAGTTGATGGCATGCCTAACCAGTTACTATCAGTGGCATCAGGATTCCCCTGCTTTCGTCTCAGTTCGACTCAAGGCATCATGAAAAGAACATACACTTTCACTCAGTAAATAATGTCAGAATAGGAATGTTGAAACAGGTATTGAGAAAAATAGAAATTGAAAACGGAAAACACGCACTTGGAAGGAAGCATATGTAGTGAAATTTTTAAAATACTACAATAAAAATAATAACTAAAAAGTAATTATCTTTAAACAACCAAGGTTTTAAAATATTGCAGAGAACATGCATATTTTGGAGTCAAAAACAGGGAAACTCTGCATATGCCACTTGCCATGTCTGCAGATTAAAAAATGAGGGAGAGAATTTAATCAAAATTATGGCAGATTTAATCGATTTAGACGATCTTCAGAGTAAACACATTTATTTATCAAAATAACTTCATATTTAAAAATTTTAAACTTTATCATTAAAATCTATGAAATTGGAAAATCAGAAATTTTATTGAATTCAGTATCTAAACATTATCTGGAAAAAAAATCCTTCATTGTTCTCTTGTGGACATACAATAATAAAATGGCTATTGCTATATTTTGTCAATCTTTAAAAATCTGTATAAAAAAATTATTAATTTTTTTAATTCTCCACTGTAACCTGCAAATTTCGACACATTTAGCTCTAATCTAAAAATTAAAAAAAAGAGGGATTCCAGTGCAAAAACTGCCAAAGCGGTTTGAAAAAGTATCATTTTGAGAGATATTTTGGTCTTTTTATAGAAGCTTTTTAATGATTAAAAAATCAACTGAATTTTTCGAAGTTTTAACTTCTTAACTCATTTAAAACAAACCATGATGTTCTGAACCAAGTATTAGTTTTGTAAATTGTGGAACATACATACAAACACACATACAAAGTTGGACAGGTTATAGACTAATTCTGGTGCTCGCAACTAGCAATCACTTTTATTGACAATAAATTTTATAAGCAAATGAACAAAATGTACAAGCCCACTGCATGGGCACATAAGCGACTAAGCAACTATGCACTAAATAAATGCCTTTACCTGCTGTGCAATGCTTTTTTTTTTGCTGTTTATATACAAAAAAAATTGGCATACTTAAAAATTTCTACAAAAATGAGGCACTACAGTTTTTTAAAAACTTTTTTGAAACACCTCGTATGACGTTTTTGCTAAATGTATTAATAAAATAAATTACAATGTATTTTTGCAAAAACTTTGGGAAAATTATGGAGTTTTTTTTTTTGCCTTTTTAAATTTCACCAACTATTCCAGAAAAAAACTTTCCCGACTTCTCCAGATCACCAGGCACACTGTTTTTATGATTATATGTAAAATATTAAGTTGATAACAGCATTTGCTTTATCAACTTGATAAATCTAGCTGAAATTGCAGCATATTTTAGCAAAATACTAAAGAAACTACAATAATTTAAACACTGCTATGGAAGCCTTTCATTAATTTTGTTATTATTAATAGATGTTACTTACATTTTTTGCAGCTCAAACATTAAGTTTAATCTAATTAAACCAAAATGTAATATCCAAGAAATACATTTCAGTTTTGATAATTTGCAATAAATCAGCAGACTAATTAAATTTGCCTTTGGGAATATTTATCATTGTATTTAATTTAGCTAAATATTTGATAAGAAATTTAATCTGTTCCCTAGAACTTTAAAATGTAGTAAAATGTTTTGGGTAGGTTATGAGCAACTTCTAATTATAATCATGTTGCTTCATTTATAAGACAAATCAATGATCATAAATTGCAAACAATATTTATGTTGACTACAGACATTAATAAATTTTTGAAAGTTTTACTTTTCTTTCATCTTTCTTTTAAAATGAACCACTGAAATGGGGAATGAAGGATTCTTTTTAAATTGAAGTAATAAAACTTGTTTGTGATTTGCACTCCAAGGTGTAAAGTTAGGCTTCAGCTTGGCTCTCGTTAATGGCATCCTTCATCTGGTTTGCTGCATGCTCGTTGGTGGGGCTGGTTTCTTTTAATTTATTCCCCATCTAAAGTTAGATGTAAGGTTTAATTTATTTTTTATTTTGACCCAGAGTATTGATTCTCCCTCTTATTTGAATTTTTCATCTGGTTTTATTTTGAGCAAGTACATTGATTCTCCCTCTTATTTGAATTTTTCATCTGGTTTTATTTAGAAAATGCTCAAAATTCAGGGTCTATAGGATTTGGAGCCCTGCACTCGATTATTGAGATAAGCAGCAATGTTAACCACCATTTAAGAATTTGGAGCACCTTTGGGAATAGATAAAATGCTATTTAGAAGCAGGTCTACAAGGTTTAGGAGCAGCTTATGAGGACATTTTTAACAAACTACATTCTGTTTTCTGCCTTATATTAATTAATTTTTCATAACATAAAATATGCAAATCAAAAAATAAAAATAAAACACAAATTACATTTTCTAATGCAGGAATGGATTTATATGCCAAGGGTGGCTGTAAGCAGACAACTTCTTAGGGACCCTATGACATTACTATATTTTGTATCTTTATGGAAGTGTTTTAATTTTTCAATTTACATAAATCAAATAAATAAAAATATTCATTTGAAAAGAAAATGCAAATGTTATACTTTGTTACTTCTATTGGGGTTCCCTTGACTCCCCATAGAACCCTAATTGCAGAGCTATACAATAAAACAAATAAAATTCCTTTGCAGTATCGGTATGCATACCTTAAGACTAGTTTCAATATCCAGAGAATATCTACTTCTCCCATATTCTCCACTTGAAAACTGCCAACTAATCAACCAAAGAAAGTCAGATACCAACATCAATGTCAATAAATTCTTTGGAAACTAATAGCAAAAACCAGAAGAATCAAAATTAGTTGGCCAAGTTATACTCCAACAAGTCTTAGCATGATTACCAACAATTTGCCCTACCAAAGTAAATCTTTTCTTCTGCTGCTCAAGGTTCATTCGAGGGATATTTGACCCCTTATAAGCATAACACAATTATTGCAACTGATATGTTGAAAGATATGAATAAAACTAAAATAGCGGTCATTGATATCAAGGAGAATATTTCCTATGCTATGGTTGCCCACAAGATTAATTCAGTTTTCATGGCAGAAGCTCTAGCTATTGACATAGCACTTAGTAAATACATCAAAAACAGACTCTACATTATAATGTCCGACAGCAAGTCCATTCTATCGGCACTTTACCACAATAATAGGAAATCCCCCTAATGTGATTTTAAAAATAAACAATAATCTGATCACGGCAAAGAATGTAACCAGCATTCACCTGATATGGATCCCAAGTCATGTAGGATTTGGAGTTAACAAAGTTACTAATCAGCTCGCAAAGTCTAGACTTTTTACAATCAACCCATACCTTCCAGTTGCTGTATAAGATATTAAACACAGTCTTTATAACAATATCAAAACTGATATAAAAAGCAAGTAGAATCAGTGCAAATACATTAATACTATGAATTATCTGGGTAATACGCAAAATGGATACCTCATAAAACAGAGATTATTGTCTAGCAACTTCTTACAAATAACTATATTCTCTATATAAATGGGTATCAAAAATATCCCTCCTCTGTAACATAGCTCACATTGAAAACAGTAATGAGCACATTATTTTTACATGCAGTAAGTTTACTTTACCTTCATCCATATCGGTAAAGATTTTTCTTATATGTGTTATCTAATAAAAAATTGGTTTAAAAGATTCATAATGTATGTTTCTGCTGATGGCAAGAAATAAGTTGTCTTCATGTTGGTTCATCGGTTTCAATTTATATACAAGATTCTAACAGTTTCGGTTGCAGTGTTTTCTAGTTTGGCTAAAAGTTGTAGTGCTTGCCATGGTCGATTAGTAAATCTGCTTTAAGTGATGCATTATTTGGACCCCTAGCCGGAAGTTTTTCCCTCAAGTTTTCTTTCAGTTTGCTCTTGGGCTAGGTTTATTGGTCTAGTATTTCATGTTTTGTCTATGTATAGAAGTGTTCCCACTGGGTTCTATATTGTTTTGGATCATTAAAAGTAATGCTGACTACATAGCAGCACCAAAACCATGACCAAAAACCAAGCAATAATCCCAAAACCTAAACCTCAAAGTAATTTTTCTCCAGAAAGTAAGGGAGACAATCAATCAATAAAACAATCTTTCTCTCTGCCTTTTATATAAATGAAATGAAATTGTGATAAGTAATTTTTCTCCGGAAAGTAAGAGAGCCAATCAATCAATAAAACTATCTTTCTCTCTGCCTTTTATATAAATGAAATTAAATTGTGATAATTCTTTGGTGTAAACGCAAAATGTACACATTTTCATTTAAAATGCAGCATGACCTGTGCCCATTTATAAAACATTTAAAGAGGTTATAAACTATGAAAACAGTATTTTTGAAAAAAAACTGATTTACATATTTCTTTACTATAGTATTATGTTCATAAAATAAATTGTACTATTAAAAAAAATTAATATTTTACAAAATAAAAATGGATAGAAACAGATTAGTGTATTTGCATGGGATAAAACTTTAATTTGGTACTGTGTAATAAAAAACAATTAAGCAAGACCTGTGCTCATAGGCTTTAAAGGGATTACAAACTATTAAAACCACATTTTTGAAAAAAATATTTATATATTTCATTACTATTATAATTATAAAACAAATTGTGTTATTACGAAAAATTGATATTTTACAAAAGAAATATGGACTGAAATAGATTGAGTTGCTGCAAATGATAAAATTTTAATCTGATAAACTTATGCAATAATAAACATTATTTAGTAAAATATTGAATATTCTAATAAACCAATAAAGATGAAATCTTTATATATAAAAAAATTCCAGTTTTTAGCCTTCTGCTTCTCCAACGATTACCAATGAGAATGAAGCAACACTAGCACCCTTAGCAACACTGCTGTACATACATGATAAACATGCTAATCCCCACCTGATGGACAAACCCCATGGAGAAGGGATTAGTCCCTAATCATTCCTCCATGGACAAACCAAAATAACCAGGTCAAACTATAATTTTTACTTGAACTTCAGGCACAGGTGATGTACTTGTTGGGACTGGAATTTTCCCTGTTCCTGCCAAAATAGATTTTTAAACTTAAAGGACTTTTAGAGATAACAAATAATGAAAAGAGACTAGCTCCTTCACTACCATAGATGCCAACTCTGAATGGCTGAAAATTGGTAGATTTTTACTCACAAAAAAATTAGCAACACTGAAAAATTATCGTAATGTGAATCCCCACCATACTAAGAAAAGAGAAAAAAAATAAGCTAAAGTAAGGAAAGAGTGAAAAATAAAGCTAAAATCAGGAAAATGGAACTTTATGGATTATTATTACTCTTTACTCTTTTTTACAAATGCTGTCAAACAAAATTTTGCTTTTACAAGATTTTTTCAAAAACAGTGTCAAAACATTTGCAGGGCTCATACCATTTTTCAGAATGAAATTACCAGTGTTTTTCAGGCTTTTCCTGCTATTTTCAGTTAAATTCCTATGTTGAAGTTCAAATAAATGCAGAATTTTTTCCATAGCAGTGATTAATCAGAGCGTAATTTACTTTTCTGTACAAGAATAAATAAGGTTTAAGACATGAAAAGTATTTATTAATTCAATATTACTATTTTATATATTGTTTCATGCAGGGTTCTCACTGCTGATCGCCACTACACCATATTGAAATAAAATGTTTCATTTGGCATGTAAACAAGTGACTGAATTCGCCAAATTGCAATTGGTCTAATTATGGATAGTTATTTTTTTCAAACCTTCTTAAGTATTTTTGCTATTATTTTAAATGCCCAAAATAAAAACTAATAGAAATAGCTTTCAATCATGATCGTAAGGAATATAGTCAAAATATTAGCAATTGCGACTGTTTTAATTTCATTCTTCTGTTTAAGTTTCTTTTCTTCCAAAATCATAACTTCATTAGGGAATTATATAAGTAGAAAAGAAAGAATTAAAACGTTCTCCTTCTTCCCCTGAAAAAAAAAGTAGACAGAGAGGCTCGAAGATTGTTGAATAGTGCTCTCTCCTTTCTGCCACATAAATTATTATGGATTTCTATTTTCTTTACAAATTTAAAAAATTTTCTTCATTATTACTTGTTTGGTGTCAATTTGGGACAAAATGTTCTGAAAATTTGATCTTTATAAAAATTTTTGCTTTAAAACCAATATCTACAAATATAGTTATTGGGACTAGGATTCCTTTACATTCCTTTCTCCTTCATTTTCATAAATATGAACAAAGTTTTCTGCTATTGATCAAAACAACTTAATTAATGTTTACGTTCTGTCAGTAAAATTAAAACACTGAAGGGAAGAAAAAGTTCTGTCTGTGATTAATGATGTGATTATTATATTCTTTTTGCATTAATATAAAACTTACTTCCCATTTTTTTTTCTTTTTTAAAATTTTCATAAGGAAATGAAAGCATGAGTCTTGATTTCATTTTGCTGTGAATCCTACAGATTGTAATCTATTATCATGCATGTTTTTTCTGTTATATTGATATTTTTATGAAATATTGTATTATTCCCTGTCATAATGAAATTGAAAGAGGTTTCATGAATTCGGTAAAATCTAGCCCATCCACAAGGATGGCTACTGAGATTTTTTGCCCCTCTTCCTAATAATTTTTTTTCACATTATATTCATTAATATATGTGCTGAAATACATCGCACAACAATAATAAATAAGAACCAACTGCCTCATGATAAAGTGTGATAACTGCATATTCGTGCATCCCCCCCCCACACACACACACACACAGCATTTAACCTTTTAACATTTAACCTTAAGATCAAACTCTCTGACACAGAGTCTCTGATAAAAGACCGGACCTGGCAGAATTCCGATCTATGGGTCAGTGCAAAGGGGTGAGACATGAAAGGAATCTTTCCTTTATCCAATGTTTGGTAACTTCAAGGAGTGCTAAATAAACAATTCTATAAATCCGCTTGTCCCTAAGCTGTTTAAACCTCACTGACACTCTAATTTCTAGAGAATGTGACGGAATCAAGATTTAAATCCTCTTAAACTGAATAGATTGGTCCACGGGCTGGGCTTGAGTTTTCTAACACAGTTTCTGACCGGGCAAAGTGTATTTTTAAAAAGTTCAGTATGATCAGGGCCGAACATATTTACTTCGAAAAATTTTTCAATGAATTTTAATTGAATACATGAACCTATAGGGTATCAACTATGTAAAGATAAATGTTTAAGAAAACAAACTGTATCTCAATTCTTGGTACAAAATTTTCACAAATTTATATTTTTAACACATTTGAATACAAATCATTTTGAACCAGACAGGGCAGGCTGAAGTCATTCTACATTTATAAATTTCTTCGGGCTTAGGCCAGGTTTAAGCATTGGTGTTGTTGGTCCTGTGAAAATCGAAAATTTCGGCACATGCAGACCTCTCAAAGGAGAACGGAGCATGTTATTTTGCTCTTGAGTGAGCTATCCCCTGCCATTTTCGTTCGGTCATCGGATTCGCTGGGTGGAGAATGAGGGGAAGGAAAATAATTATGGTTACAATGCAGACTTGATGGCCCTCCAAGAAAGAAGGCCTTTATAATGCGTAGCAGCTAAGTTTATACTTAAGCAGAGGGGGAGAGGAAATTCGCATGTGAAGACATTTCAATTTTCATTCAGAACTCATGATAAATGAAAAGGCAGAATTTGCCATAATTTTAATGATGACGATCATTTGTTATTTATTTTTTGTTTTTATTTATTTACAGAATCACTCACCTCAAGGCCGTGTGAGAGGAGGGCAACTGGTGAAAATTGTCTGTCCTCACTGAATTTTAACCCAGCTATAACAGGAGAACAGGCGATTTCCGGAAGCCTGGACTGAAATATATACATATTTATCAAATTCAATGTTTATTCTTTAACATTTGCTTGATGTTGTTTAAACATTAATATGATACTTTCAATCCCGATCTATTTTCATCCAATTTAATCTCACTCTATGCATGTCAGAACCAATAAAAAATGAATTCAAAAATATAAATCTAACTTGAAAAGTATTTGTTTCACAAAAATTCTAATGTAGCAAGTTCATGGCTTACATTAATCCCTACAAACTCAAATTTGTTCGCTAAATAATTTTTCATCCAAAGAGTGTGATTGCATAATTCATTTCGTATTGTTGTGCTTTGAGAGTCCATAACCATCTTTTACCATCTATCTCAATCCTCCAATTATTGGACAATAGGCAGACTAAACTTCTTTATTTTCATGTTTAGGTTTGTCTAAAAGTAATATTTTACAAAATTAACCAAGTGGTATAAGAGTTAACTATGATGAAAGAGTAAGACGATTCTTGCAGTTAATATCCTAAGGCAGTGTTTTGAATCTTAATTATTTCATAATTATTCTTAATTATTTCATATTTTCAAACTGTAAGTATGTGAAGTGTACATGGTGAAGTTCATTCTAAAATATTGTTTTTTAATTGACAATGCATTAAACATTAAAATAAAAATAAATTTTGTGAACATTTATTTATTCTTATGCAAAAAAAGTTAAATTATGTTCAATTTTTTAAGATTCAAATTTCCTTATCTTATTTTACCTCTAAAAACTAATATCATTAAAATCTACAGATTTTCTTTCCAAGTTAGTAGATATGGATACCCATTTTTTCTTTTATGGGACTCAGTTTTAAGTTCCTGGGGTCCAGAGTTTTCTATATCCAGTAAATGCACATCATAGAATACATTCCAAAAGTTGACATTTAACAAGTATTTTATCGTAAATAATATACATTTATAATAATCATTAAAAAATTAGAATAAAGTGTAACACTTATACGTAAATTTGCAACAAAAGAGCCTTTAAATATGAAATTTCTATAAATAATACATAATTACTATAAAACTATTTGCTAACTGAAAAAAAAAAAATCTTAGATTTATCTAATATGGATGACATTAGAATGAGTGTGATCCCTGCTATTGTAAAACATCTATTGGAAGTTAATTCTGACTGGTCTCTATCACAATTCAAACAAAAGTAAATAGTACATACAATCAAAATTGAGAAAAACTAAAGAATTTTTATAAGTAATTTACGATTTAGCTTTTTTCACAACTCTTGTTTTACATAACGATTTGGGAATCACTGCTTTATTATGAATCTGATTCGCTAGCCTTGTTTTCATTTAGCTACAGTTTTTTGATACTGATTTGACAAATTGCTAAAATTATTTAAAAACCAGTGAGAGCCCTGTTTTATGAGTTATAAATAAAAAATATATTTTTGAATAAATTTTAATATAATAAAAACAAATTTATAATTTCAAAACCAGATATTTTTAAAACAGAAAAATGCCTTTAAATTTACAGCATAGCAAGGGTGTATAAATTGCTAAATATAAGAATAATCTTGTTGCTAAAAAAAAGAGTTAAAGTTTATACTATTTGGTAAATTATAGAAAACGTTTAAGATATTAAGATAAAAAAATATATATTTGTAAACTCTCAGGATTGCAAATTGAATTGCACAATCACACTGTTTCTTAATAACTAAAAAATTAACCTTAATCAGTAACAAGAATAGGAAAATATGTTAGTTTAGTCAATCTAATATGCAATATTTAGAAGATGGAGATGGATGGGAAAAAATACTAGTGGACTCTTGGCAAAACAGAGAATACAAAGTGAATTGCGCAATCTCACAATTTATGTAAAAATAAACGAAATATTACCCTTAATAATTAACCAAAATATAAAAATAAACTAGTTTAGTCATTCTACTATGCCATAATTAAGGGATGGGGATGGTTGGAAAAAGATACTGGTGGACTCACGGTAACAAGCGAAAATACAAACTAAATAGTGCAATCACACTATTTATGCAAAAAAATAATTTGGTTCAGTAAACATTTAGCATTTGACTAAATGTTTTATTCAGTTTATTTTTAGCTTAAAGTGAAGAGAATTTGCTAATCATTTTCAAAGACTGAAATCAGGTTCTCTACAGGATATTCTAATGTCTACAGGAATTTGCAACAGAGCATAATAAAAATGTTTTTCATATTTGGAAAGCATGAGCCTACCTATATCCACTAAAAATTATAAGGGTTACAGATATCGGTACAATAGTTATATATCACATTTTCTTAAAAGTAAAATTAAAAACAAATAGACTCTTTTCTTGTCAACCATCACATTTAATAAAGTTTTAACATATAGAGAAGAAGGGATATGTTTTAAAATACATTTCAACAATACAATTTTGAAAACATTTCTCAGATTCATATAATTTATTTTGTATTAAAAATTGATTCAAAGTAAAAGATTAATAATCACCCATGCACTATTGTGAAACATTTGAAGGATTCCCACGATGTATCTTATTCAGAGCAAGATCTGTCCACTTCTGCTCTTGCTCTCGTAGTGTTTCTTGGGGATTACCGTTATCTGGTTCTGGATCTGGTAATTCAACAGCAGGAACTGCAATAAGCTCATCAGGCAGTTTTTCTTCACGCCAACTCCGATCCACAATGTCGATCAATCTGCCATTTCTGCTTATGTTGCTGTCCATACTAAAATATGTTTAATAAAAATTCTTGGTAAAAATATAAAATGTACAGAATTTTTCATTCAGAATTAACAGAGTACTTCTTAGTATAATAGCAATATATTAATGAAAAACTATAAATATATGATATGCAATAGGCAGCTTGCAGGCCAAATCCAACCGCGATATTACTAAATGCGGCCTACAAGCATCTGATTTTGCCTGAGAACAAAAATTCTCTTTTACAAATATTTATATAATAAACAAAATAAGAGTGCCAATCACAGGCTCAGTGATGTAACTACTGGGGCACAACCTTAGCAGAACCCTTTACAAAAACTGAAAATGCATAATCTATAGTGGAGAAGACATACAGAGGCTCACAACAGTGTCTTACACTTAGACAGCTACACCAATGCTCAGGCTAGAACTGAATAGGTTTATTTCATAAAAGAAAAATAAGAGAAGGAGGCAGTTTCATAAATATCTGAAGAGGCCCACAAAATATGTAGGACATGCTACCATCCCACTTGAAGTTCATGACTATCAACTGAGACTATAAAATTGAAATCGTTAAGTAAATTTATTATCTTTGTCATCAAACTGAAAATTTTCACATAATGACAGATTTTCACCATTAATAATGGTAAGTAAATTTATTATTTTTCCCACAACTTTGAAAAATTGGTATTTGTAAACAACTATTAACAAAATAACATTATCTAAGATGACAGACAGAACATATTTCATCATTTCAACTCTGAACTTAAATTTAACAAATAAACTAGTAAGTACCATTTCATTATTTATTTGCAAATGCACTCTGTTGAAAAAAAGATATGCACCCATAACAAATTGAGCAGTTTTTAAATCCAATAAAAACAAGAAAGATCAATCATGTATAAGCATTGATTATGAAACACTTTCCAACTGAAATGCAATTTCATTTAAAAATTTCTAAAATGTGATACATTCACTGGTGATATCTTTTACATTATCACAGTACTACAGTAATTTATTATACTTAAATATTTAAAACTGTATCGAAATATAAATCATCTGATTCTCTAGGCAAAATCAATGAATATTTCAGTCATATAACTTGTATTCCAGACTCCAGAGCTAAATAATTTTGTGTGAAAAAAATTCAGCAATTCTTATGTAACTCACCTTACAATCGCTTGAGATATTTGCATTCTGCATAAGTTAAAATTAGGCTTCGTTGAAGAAATAATAAAAGTTTAGGGATCATTTAAAATCACAACTATTGTAATTGCATAGGCACGGAATTTAGATACACAGATAATACACAGATACACAGATAATATATGTGTGTGTGTATGTATTCAAAGTATTGGAATCGTGCCGAAGATCAGAACACGAATTTTCGAAGGATCTACATGTTTTGGGACTTCTAGAACATGAAAAAACTATTTTTAGGAAGACGTCTGTGTGTGTAAGGGTGTATCTGTGTATGTTTCTGTGTGTCTGTGAGGATATTACATCCACTCTAATTGAAAAACTAATGGACCGAATTCCATAAATTTTGGTAGGTATGTTTTTTGTGGGAAATCCTGATGCTCATTAGATTATAGTACGATTCGTAATAAAAGAGTCTGCCTTCTTTGCGAAATGGCCTGCAGAAATTGCCTTTATCCACTCTAGCTAAAAACTAATGGAACAAATTTAACAAAATTTGGTGTATAATACTTCAATAACCTACAAGTGATTTATACCAAATTTAACAAAATTTAGTATATAAATCATTTGTAGGTTCTTCTAGTACGATTTGGGAAAAAGGAACGGGCTATTTTTGCAAAATGGCCCGCAAAAATCGTTAAATATAAAAATAAAAGACTATGTGTGCTCAATCATATCAATTAATTTCCTATTTTATACATGATTTTTGACAACAAAAAAAATAAGACTAACCCCATTACTCTAGGACTAGCCATTCTTGAGATATTCTAGTTTTTTCGCATTTTCACTACGCCACCTTTGACAATACGTCCAGCTATCAAATGAGAACCAAATTTAAGTTTAACGTTCAAATTCAATGTCATCTAAAATACTTATGGCTGTTATTTTGTGCAGATAAACTCAAATTATTATTGAAGAAATAAAGAGAACGTGAATATGAGTCTGCAGGAAAAGACATGTGCTGTCCACATCAGAATTTTTAACAATATTACAACAATGATTTATAGAAGTGAACGGGGATTATTTGCAGGACATTTCGAAAAAAATGTATGATCTATATTTAAAGATCCACCAAATTTTTGTAGAATAAAATGTTCAACAAATTTAAGCTGTGTACCAAATTTTAACTCTCTAGGACGTAAGAAAGTGCATTAAAAATGCCATCAAATAAGTATATCATGAAGAGTTATATAAAATTAAAAAAAAAATTTGAAAAATTGTTATCTACCAAATTTATTTTAAAATGTGAAGTATCTCACATATACAAAATGATTAAATTCTTGGAAAGATATTTGTTATATATCTCTTTTTTCTTTCTGGAGGATATCCCAAAAGTCAGAATTTAATTGAATTTGTTTTTTTCCCTATATTAAATAACTTTTAATTAAAAAACTACTAAACATATTTTACTGAAATTCTTTTTATATATTTTATGGGACAATGTGAATATTTCCTAAAAATTTCGAAGCAATTTGTGAATTTTAAATTTACTTAAAAAATGTTTGAAAAATTAGGTCCCATAGGGTTCAAAGTATTTCATTTTTTCAACCCAGGTTCAATAAAAAACTAATTGGGTGATATTATTTATTTATATTCCCATAGGTCCCACAGACCGTCTGAAAAACATACTAAAATTTCATTTTGATAAGGTCATTTTTACGGCAGTTATCGTGCTAACGGACAAACAGACAGAATGAACAAAGTCATAAACACTTTTCAACTATGTTGTAAAGTGTTAAAAATTAAAATGGGAATAAGAAAGGAGATTTTAGAAATTAGGAATTCAAAAAGAAGCACCACGGTTGCTGCAATAGAGAGAAAATTTCTCCTACTGCCATTAATAGATCCGTTAATAGAGTTTCACTGTAAAAGATATTTACATGATAATATTAAAAAATCTATGTTTTCGACAATTTCAGAATCCGATACCATACATATCTCATCGAAATAACATAGCTTTGAACATAAAACTGTAATACATATACAGTAAATTATGTTTAGTTGCTTATTTACTGAATAACTAAACAAACAAAATTCATTTATGAAGTATTCATATTCAGCCTTTTGCAAGTTCATATTTAAGTTACACAATTTTTAAAATGCGCAAAATCCTGATAGCATTCGCCGCTTGTGTCAAGCTGTTAATTTTGTTTTCCTCTCCAATCCAACTGACGTCAAATTCACCAGCCAATGAATACACACATAGCGAAGGGCTCAGAGCATGGATGTGAAAAAAGCAGACGTTAAAACTATTTTCGGAAAACAACAAATCATTTGACACAATAATTCAGGTGGGGCACTGAAGTCTTACCCATGAAGTTCAAAAAGATAACTGGATGGATAATAAACCATTCTAGGTGCTGCAAAAAATTGCAGCCCACAGAAGCAACAACCCTGAGGCATGGCAGGGCTTAATCAAGTCAAAGTAGGGCCCTCATACCATCACAGTATATGATACACATGCAAAACATCAACATATAACAAATTTGGGGCCCCAGAATCATAACCCCGAAGGTCCTTTTGTACATGCAGAAAACTGCTAAACCTTTTACATTAAAGTAATATATGTATAATATTTAAAACTATTAACATATTTTAAAATTTAAAATAGCAATTAATACAAGTCTTAAAAAAATATTTTTGCTCAAATTTTTTATCATGTACAAAATTTAGGACCCCATAAAATTTGGGGCCAAGGGCCACGTCTCGTGGGTTAATCAGGCCCTGCCCAGTGGACGGCATCAGCGACTTGTCTATGGTAGCGATCCTATAGATATTTATTTAATATCACATTTATTTATTTAATAAAAGCACCAATTCAAAGATCAAAATTATCCATGTGTGAAACTTAAGCAGGTTGATTACTTTCTTGCAAAATTATTTAAAAAAATAATCAATATAGTTAAAAAATAGCTAAAATATAAAAAGCTCAATACATTTGAATAGCTACATTTTATGGTGTTCCGTCAACTGTTGGTCAGTGTCATCTGCTAGGCTTGGCTGAGTTTTTTTTATTGTGTAATTCAATATCCATCCAGTTCTATGGTCCCACAGCATTGTATGTATTTCTATCGCAAAAATCTGGTACGAATAAAATAATATTTATTTAGACTGTTAATTTTGAGGAAAAATTATCAGTGCAATATGCATAATTTGCTTTTCTACATAGCCACCGAGAATTTATGAGTTTTGCTAGTACTAGATACATGTTACACGAAGTGTCTGTGTTACGCCTTCTAATTGCAAAAGTAACAAATTGCTTCAGATTACATTTATGTAAAAATGTCAATTTTTCTTCTTATTACGTTTATAATCTAAGTTTATTCAAGCTTATCATTTAGCTTAAACTTCATATATTTTTTACAAAATCACAAACATATCCCCCATTTTGTTTATAAAAATATTAAAATAGTAGATTGCAAAATTATCTTAAATAAAACAGTTTGTTATTTAATATTTTGATAGAAATGGTAAGCTTGACATGTTGCAAGTATGTTCTTAAGAATTAATAAAAAAGCATAAAGGTAGAGAAATTAATATATCTACTTAAACTTCAATCCAGTATTTTTTTTTATTTCAAATGTCGATTTAATGAAAAAAAAAGTTTTAGTAATTTAATAACAAGGTGTTGTTATATCTGTTACTTTTCTCTTTCATTTAATTAACAGGATTTTTTTTTTACAAAACAAATCTGTTACATGAATAGAATAAAATTAAATATTAACTGAATTAGTAATTCAGTATGCATTTAAACATGTAAAATCTTTCATTAGCTTGTATTTTTTCTTATTTGTAATATACACTGACTGTCCATTTTGTAATACATACTCTGCATTAAAAATCTGGTACAACAATTTTTGAAAAGTCCCATAGTATTACTAATACTAAAATTTCAAATAAAATTTAATTTTTAATTAAAGCTTTAATGCATTTTGGAGTGAATTCAATTGCAAATTTCAGTTCATAATTTTGAATACAACATATTTCTTTTTAATTTTCATTGTAATGCATGAACTAATTATTTTATTACGCTGTGATCTAATTTGAAATACTGAATAAAATATATAAAAAATAATATTGGCATTTGAAAATATTACTATTGACATTTTTTTTAACACTTAAAGTGTAAAATCATAGAAAAATAGTTTGTTTTTCAAATCCCATTAATGTGAATCAATCGATATTGCAATTTCAATATTTCGAACTATTTATAAAGATCTCAGCACTAGACTACTCTAAAAATATTTTGCTCAAATCAGTTTTTTTTTAATAAGAACTCAAGTACAGAGTCTTTATTCACCAAAGTTTAAAAATTTCTTATATGTATTCACTTGTAACTAATATGGTATCTGAAGTACTTCAGTTTATCCATAAGCTTATTTACATTATCACTTATAATTGTGTAATATAGGTGGAAGCCCTAGAACAAGACACTTTGTTACTCAACAAAATAACATGTTCCTATTGGATGCTTATTCATAATAGTATTCCGAATGTGGAAAAGAAAATTTTGCTTAACTTCTACACTAAAGGCCATATCATATTCAAGAACTTTTCAGGCAATTTTTCGAACAACCAACGTTTTGAACAATTTTTACCCCGAGTTAGGGGATAACGCGTGTGTGATAAGCGCAAAAAGTTGGAACAACTCTGAACAACTTTTTCTGGACCACGTAGAAAAAGTTGTTCATTTGCAACAATTTTTCAACAGTCAGCTAATCAGCGATGAGTAACAGAGAGACGACGTGTAGAGAACAGGTTAGCACAGCTGGTTTATGGAGTGAAATCTACGAGCCGAGTAGAAAAAGTTCTTCATTTGAAACAATTTTTCAACAGCCAGCCAATCAGCGATGAGTAGCTGAGAGACGACGTGTAGAGAACAGGTTGGCGCAGCTAGTTTATGACATGAAATCTACGAGCAACATGGCCAAACAAGAACATGAAAATTTGGTATGAAGAATTAAGCCGATTTTGCTTCACTTATCGAAGTAATACTTTATTTATCAAAAGTTTTAAGATGAGCATTTGGAATACACTTTTTAACAGGTATGTTTTGTAAATTTTTTGTTTATATTTTGTTGTATGATCATAAACTGACTTATGGCATATTCATGAAATTTATATTCACAATACTGAACGCTTCTGGGATTATGTTAAACGTACAAAGTTGCAGCACTTTTATGAGAAATTAACGTGTACTGCAATATTTCTGCCAATCTGTTTATTATACCAGATATGCTATTTTATTGCTGAACCCATTATAGAAATTGCCCTATATAGTAAAAGCTTGATTTGAAATTATCATATATTGTTCCTAAATTCTTCTTGTTTCTGAATAACATTCTGTTTACAGTTTTGTTTGTATGTGACCTCTGAAATTGCAATTTTAAAATGTTTGCAATTTACTTGAAGTTATGCATTTATTTACAAAACTAATAACTAAAATATGAGCACTGTCTGTATACATGAACACTGTCTGTAACAAACATAATTTATGTATGGATACAAATGAGTTTAATAAGCAAGAACAGTTGTTTATTAACTTTAAACCTAAGTATTCAACAAATTTTGATGATTTTGAGGATAGCATTTAACATTTAAATTTAACTTCCTGTGCTTTTTTTTTAGATACAAAAACTTTAAACTTTGAAAATTAACGTGTTTTGAATTTCATCAGAAATATAAATTTATGCTTTTTAAATTTTCATACTACAAATTTGTACTTGATAATACATAACACTGTACTGATCAAAATATTTTCAAGGTCTGAATATCAGTTTTTAAATTGTAAACAATGTTTGAATAAAATATTCAAGACTCTGAAATGTAAATAATTTTAAGTTAAAACATCAAAAAAATTTTAAACACAATAAATGTATTTTATTGTAGTTAATTGAGTAACGTGAGCTATGAAGAATGATAATAATTGAAAGCAAACTAGTTCATAGCTTAATGGTTAATATAAATTTCAGCAGCTCATTCAACTTCAAAGTATTTCATAAATATTGGATATTTCAACAGATATAGTGTTTGCTGTATAGATTATGTCGAATATCAGTAAAAATTAATTTGTAGCCATTCAACGAGTAATTCAAATTATAACATAGTATATATATTATATATTTATATAAATACCTTTATATCTGTGGTTAAATACCTGCTATAAAATAATCCAAAACCTATAAGTGGATGAAAATAGAGCGCAAATTCAAATTTTAGAGATTTCAATGCAAAATCGATCTATAATATCCATGTAATGTAAAGCAGACGAATCGTCAAGCGGTAAACACAGGGTCTTAACCCTAACCACAATGTTGCAAAATACACAACTGTATATTTCTAGCCAAAATGGTGATAAAAATACAGTGCTTTCACTCGCAGTTTTCCTCATTTAGCACAATTCCTTCAATTATCCGACAACCCTATAACCAACCTTTTTGCCAGAAAATTGGTGGAAAAGTTGTCTGAACTAGTTGGTTGTTCCAAAAGTTCTTGAATGTGATATGGCCTTAAGAGGTCTACACTGTAGTGTAGAAGTCTGTGCAGTTCACTCCTTTGATGCCACAAGAGACCCTATGAGACTAGAGTGGAGTATTCTGCTTTGAATTTAAATGTGTTTGCCACTCAAAAGAAGTGCTAGAAATAAAATGCTAACTCTTTTATAACATGTTAATTTTAAATACTAGTTTAGAAAAAAAAGTGAAAGTCCCAGATTACAAGAATTCCTTTAGAGAAACATGATAAGCTGAAAGAAAAGTGCATGTTAAAGATAAGCAAATTGTACAGATTCGGGCAAAATACCCGAATAATTTTACCCAGTTAAAACAAAATGCAATATGAGGTCATGTCCTAGAAGACTCTCTTGAGAGTTGTGACAACTCTAAAACTAAAGTCACAATTCTAGAACTCCAATTCATATCCCTCAATTCTTGAGAGACTCAAGTTCTTTTAATTAAATTAATCAAGACGTAAGAGAGAAGTCTATAGGGCCTTTTTGCAGCACTAATAAATTGCAAAGATCGGAAAAAATTTGGATTTTTTGGAAAGGAATTTTGAAAGTTCCCAATAAATGGGAAATTTCAGTCATTGCATTTTACATTGTAAAAGAAATGTGTGATTTATAAATAAAACTAATATTTATTTTCTACATTCAGGATTACAAATAACTGAAGCATGGAAAATTTACGGAAATTTGTTAACCCAAGAAAAAATTATGCGACTTTCTTAATAAAATGAAGGATAATTCTGCAAATAAAATGCAATTTAATTTGTAAATATTTTAAATGTAAAAAAACACTAAAAACTATAAAATATTTACAACATACATATAAAATACTTATTTCAAACAAAGTGACTAAATTATCCTATTATTTAATACTGAATAGTAATAAGAAATCTATATTAATTCCAATAACATTTTAATAATTTTGTGACTAATATAATTTGCACATTTTCAATAAAATTTTAGTAATTTCAAATTTTCAAAAAATATATTTCAAGAGATTCTACTTTTAAACTAACAAAGATTTAGTAAATTTTAAAAATAGTTTTCCTAGTTACATAAAGTCACAATCTGTTGTCTGTCAATAGAATGCCCACAACAGTTTCAATGCCGAATGATTCTTTTCTAAATTTAAAAACATGTTATACGATAACAGACACTTCGTGACAGAAGAAAATCTGTTATGTACAATATAATGTATCAGAATGCTGTCCACATAAATGAAAATCTTGATCTCATGTAACGACATTGATAATATTGCAAGAATTTAAATAGTTCATAAATGCAAGTATTAGTTTTAAAACATGTATAATATAATCTGAATTGATTTGTAAAAGTAGTTCTTTGTATTACTGCTTAGGAACTAGTTTGATTTATCTTAGAAGTGTTAAAGTAAATTCTCAGCAACTAATTTTCTGTATAATTTCGTGGTTAACCTAATGAATTTGGACTTTATTTTCTGCAATAAAATAACTGATCTATGATAAATAAAAAAATGAAAATTCCACCTCATTCAGTACCAATTGTTTGCTAAATATGTATATATTAGCAATCAAAAATGTTGATGAGGTACTCCGTTTATTTATATATTTTCTTTATTTCCCAAGAAAATTGCTGAATTTGGCATAAATAGACGGATGAAAATGAAGATTGGCTCTCAATTAGAATTTACTGAACGTAGGTATATCCACTTTTCATTTTCACAAAATTCTGTAATTAACATTATTAAAATATTTTAAAATCATGCTCTCATTACAGTAGCCATCATCACTGAACTGGTTTAACATATTTTAACACTCTTTAATACTACTCCATAACTGCACTGATAGCAAGAAAATTTACATATTTCAATTTTGAGAAATCCTTGAAAATTTATCAAAATTGCTTAAAGTACCATTAATTTTATAATAATGCGAATGTGAAATTTCATGGTTAACCAAATCAATTTTGACTTTATTTTCTGCGATAAAATAACTGATCTAACTATGATAAATAAAAGAACAATCATGCATAAAGCATTGATTATGAAACACTTTCCAACTGAAACACAGTTTTATTTAAGCATCTCTAAAATGAGATACATTCAGCGGTGACATTTTTAAAATTATCACAATACAACAATAATTTATTATATTTGAAAACTTCATCAAAAACAAATGAACTTTATTCACATAACGTCATCGAAATATAAATCACCTGGCTCTCTATATAAAAGCAGTGAATATTTCATTCATAAACTTTTTTCCATTCCAGTCAGTCAGTGGCGATATTTTTAAAATTATCACAATATTACAATAATTTATTTTACTTAAAATTGTAAAACCATGTAGGTAAAATTACTTTCTAATTCCATGCTTAAAACTTCATCAAAAAAGCAATAATATGGAATCGTCTGCTTCTGTATGTACAATCAATGAATGTTTCATTCTATATTGCAGACTCCAGAGTTAAATAATTTTGCGTTTAAGAAATACAGCAATTCTTATACAACTCATCTTACAGCTTGATGTGTTTACATTCTCCATACGTGAAAGTTAGGCTTCGCTGTAGAAATGATCAAAGTTTGATGGTCATTTAAACTTCAAAATATTGTAATTGCGTTGGCACAGTATATAGATGTACAGAAAAAAAAAAAAAAAAAGCAGTTTTAGGACAATATACAACACTAAATATAAATTAAAAAGAACTTTAATAATCACGATTTTGACACAAGATAGATGCCATACATTACTTTGAAGTAGGTCAAGTGATCTATCTTTTCATATAATATGGGTACAAATATTATTTTAATTTTTATTTAAAAAACTACAAAATATATTTTGCTGAAATTTTTTTACATATTTTATGGGATAATTTGAATATTTCCTAAAATTTTCGAAGCAATTTGTGAATTTTAAATTCACTTAAAAAATATTTGAAAAATTAAGTTTCATAGGGTTCAATGTATTTTATTTTTTCAACCCAAGTTCAATCCAAAACTAATTGGGTGATATTATTAATTTACATTCCCATATGTCCCACAGACCGTCTCAACAACATACTAAAATTTCATTTCAATAAAGTTATCTTTACAGCGCAGTAATCGTGTGAACGGACAAACAGATAGACAGAATGAACAAAGTCATAAACACTTTCAACTATGTTGTAAGGGCACAGTAGCAAAGTGGTTAGCACGCGGGAATTGCACTTGGTAGGCCCGGGTTCGATTCCCACAGCTGCCAAAACTGCCGCCATGTTCACGCAGAGTACGATCACGTTAAACATATAGGTCCGTAAGACCTTCCGAGAGGTTGGTGGTAGGGGAAGGAGGGTACGGTCCCTGTGGAAGACTTTCCCACTGGATTCCAGTCTAAATTGGGTGGCACTTCCCAGCCGTCCAGTTACATTACACCTATCTGGTAAGTCCGACAGTCTGGGTCTAAACAACAACTATGTTGTAAAGTTTTAAAAACGAAAATTCCACCTCATTCAGTACCAATCCTTTGCTAAATATGTGTATATTAGCAATCAAAAATGTTGATACAGTGATTTATATATTTTCTTTATTTCCCAAGAAAATTGCTGAATTTGACATACATAGACGAATAAAATAAAAACTCGACTCTCAAATAGATTTTACTGAATGTATATCCATTTTACATTTTAACAAAAATCTGCAATTAGCATTATTAAAATGTTTTAAAATCATGCTCTCATTACAGCAGCCATCATCACTGAACCAGTTTAACGTATTTTAACACTTTTTAATACTACTCCATAACTGCACTAGCAGCAAGAAACCTTACATACGTCAATTTTGAGAAACCCGGTTGAAAATCAATTAAAATTGCTTAAAGTACCATTAATTTTATATTAATACAACACAAGTTAGATAATATAAAATGGTACTAATATCCTATACTAGCATACCATATGAAAAATCTTAATTAGTTTATATTAAAAGTTAACTCTCAAGAGATTAAAATCAACACAAATTAACTCAAAGTACATAAATTGTAAAATAAACATTTTATTCTCACATTTTTCTACTAACATTTATCAAATTAACAGAGTAGACTGAAACATTGAGATTCAAATCATACTTTTCAAAAAATCTGTCAAAAAGATCTTAATAAATTCAGTAAAATGGTAATATTCTGCACTTAATTGACTACCAACTACTTTGTTAATTGAGTATTTTTAATCCCAGACTGAAATAAATAAAATATTTATGAGAAAACAGCTCTTACAATCTGTTTACGGGACTTTTCATTTTTTTATGGTAAAAGCAATATAAAACAAGAAATCTATGAAGGAGTCTTTATAGGATATCGAGTTGATCGACTGATGTGAACACTTCATTTTCGATGAAACTATTAAGAATTTTTATATTCTTTTGCACACTTATTTAATACTAGCCACCTTCGGTGACCAGCCTATTCGCTACCCTTGAAAATTCTGACCGTGGCAAACTCGCTGGAGCCATAACCCCGTAGAGTTGTTGTTGAGACCCAGACCATCCGATCTACCAGAAAGGTGTAAGATAACTATTTGGACAGCCAGGAAGTGCCACCCATTTTAGACAGGAATCCAGTAGAGGAGGCATCCACAGGGACCATACTCTTCTTCCCCTACCACCAACCTCTCGGAAGGACTTATGGACCCACATGTTTAACGTGAGTGTATTCCATGTGAACACGGAGGCAGTTTTGGCAGTGGCGGGAATCAAACCTGGGTCTACCGAGTGCAATTCCTGCGCGATAACCACTGGGCTACCGTGCCTTCAACCCCGTGGAGTTAGCAAAGTTTGGTTTAGTTTAATGACGTTAAAACTAATAATGAAATTTTAAGATGAAAAATAATGTTCTAGTGGGGGGTTCTTGAAAATTGATTTGTAAAGTGAATTTATTCTAATGTTTGTGAACTGTGAGATTCTGAGTTCGATGCTGCTTTAACGATGCTGCTCAGCAAAAAAAAGTTTTTTTTTTAAAGATTGTCCCCACCACCACCCGATGCATAAATGCACCGTAACAATCTCCATAACTTTCTTTTAATTTATTTTTTTATTTCTTCAATGTTTAAGTTTTTTCATTGTGGTCCCAACTACCTCCCGATGTAAACAATACATCGCCACAATTCAATCCAGCTTAATGAGCCAAAAACCTTATAAAAAGCAAACACTAATTCGGTTTTTAATTGTCCCTAGGCCAAAAACCATACAAAAAGCAAACACTTATTCAGCCAAAAACCGTATAAAAAGCAATCACTGATGACATTTGCAAATATAATTTAATACCCATGCGAATATACCCAAAAACCGTTGCCATAGCAACACTGTGCGTCTGCGAGAGCATGTGGGTAAAAAATAGAACTTCTTTGGCAATTTCACCGAGAAATTGAAAATCATGACTTCCTTAAAATTCGCATCGGGCAGCTATTTTTAATTATTTCTTGACCAGATTGGGCTGGTAAGAATGGCTGATGTTTGAGCTTTCTAAAAATGTAAATTATTAGTCGAAATTGTCAGTAGTTTTCCTGATGCGAGGATTTAAAAACGAAAGTTCGTTTTCTTGAGCCGAAAGTGACTTTTGTTTTAAAATCTTTAAAATATTGGAATTTGAAATTCATATATTTTTACTCGCAATTGTCTGCTCTTTCCGGTCATGTGATTTGTCTTTTTCTACGACATCTGGATGGTGGAGAAAAAAGGGGAAAAAACGGTCGAAATCATATAAAACATTAAATAACAAAAAAAAATAATTCAAATTTAAAAAATTGGTTTTCACGTGCCACCTCCCCCTCCCCCCCCCCCCCCCCCGGGTCTCCGTTTGCCAAATTTTGTAGCTCTACGATGCATAGTCGCTGAGCCTATAGTGTATATGACAAACACATACACACAGACAGACAGACATTGCCTTTTATTATTTAAGACAGTCATGCATATTTTTGGGAAAAATGGACGTGGATATCCTTAGTGAACCCCTAAACCCCCAAAATTCAATTCTGAATCCATGTTAGTCATCATCTAAGTTAAATCTATAGCCAATCCTGAAAAATAGATGTTGAATGGAAAATATAAAATTTTAATCCGAACTGACATCTCTAAAACCATAAGTGAAAATTCCCTTCCCCCACTAGAATTTAATGCTGCATCTATATCAGTTATCTATAGGTACACATGTTTGTAAAAATTGCAACACCATGTGCTGTCACAACCTGCAAAAATATGAAACCTATTAAAAGCATCACAAACATTATTTATTCTACACTGAGTAAAATTAAAATTGCAACACAGAACTGCTTGTTTAATTTGTCTGAAATTTTGCATACAAAAATGTCATGGCAAAATATGCAAATGATTAAAGTTTTGTAGTAATTCTGCAAGGAAGCAACACCTGTTGTAAGGTAAAACCTAGCCAGTAGAAACTTAGATGTTTTATGATTTTTTCTATTGAACAGCTACTTTTTGAAAAACAAATTTTAAATAAAACTTGTTACCAAAGAGTGGTTATGCCTAAAATCTATGTTCTCCAGGAATACAATCAGCTAACAGATTTTGGGACAGAGCAGATAATTGACCTTCATGGGGCTTTATAGTGAACTCAACATATAGAGGCACATAGTCATAATACCACAACAGTCCAACAATATGTTCAGAAATCATTGAGAAGACACCCATACCTGTAAAGTCAAGACTAAAAAATATAGGGTGACTAGTCAGAATGATGATCATATCCAATTTGCTAGTAAGTCTTAGCTACTCCTACAGCCACGCTATCGGCCATCAGACACACAGTGATATTTACCTCCAGTGAACCCAGCACCCATAAGACAAATTCTTATGGAAGTAGAGTTGTATGCTTGTTATTCATTGCAGTGCTTAAAATTTACCTCCACTCATTGTTGGCAGCCTTTGGATTGGCGTTGTTCCCGAATGATCTGGTATGCAAAATAGTGTCATATCATCTTTAATGACAAATCCTGCTTAGCTTAGACTCTGCTTACCAGATGTTCATATGGAGACAACATGACAAACAGGACCATCCAACCAACTGTGTTGAATGGCACACAGCCTGAACACAGAGCATTCTGGTCTGGGAAACAATTAGCTATGATAGATTTTCCATTTTTGCAAGTATTGAAAACATTAAGTTTAATGGTATGCTGCTGAAATATTATAACTGGGAGCCCATTTCATAGATAGCATGAATAATACCTCATATTAGCCTAATAATTCCTATGCAAATATGACAAAACAAACATCTCACAGGAATGTCTATGAGGTACTAATACACTATCCTGGCCTGCTAGATCCTCAAATTTATCTTTAACAGAAAATGTTTAGGATAGCATGGTATGTCATATACTGATATACATGCTCTGATACAACCAGCGTACAGAAAATATTCTTTAACAGGTTAAAAAAGCATAACAGGCACTATCTCAAGGCTGTATAAGGAATCCATATGATTTAATATCTTAACAGGTAATAAAATGCATCACTAAGAATGGAGGTCATTCTTTACCAGTATGGGCATACAATTCATTTTTTGAATAATATACGCTTTTTTTTTTTGTTGCTCTACAAATTTTATCATGTTTAATTTGTTACCTTATCAGTCTGTAAGATGACTCATACCCTGCCTTCTTGGTATTACAATTTTAATTTCATTGAGTGTACTTACTATTTGTGTAATATCAATGAAGTATACAGGGTGTCCCACAAAAAGTGAACCATGGAAGATTTTTTGAACTGTTGGTTGTAGACCCGCAATTCCAATCACAAAAATGCTTTAAATAAGGAAGTTATGAAATAGTAATTTAAATGCTGTTCCATATTTTTGTAAAAAGTTAAAATTAGCTTTTTATACAGCACTTCTATAAAAAAAAAATCACATTACAAAAATGTTGTCAATACTTCATTTAGTCAAACTAAAGAAAAATTTGGTTTTAAAGTTTAAATTTAGGACAAAATAAATTGTTAAATTTCCTGACTTACACAACTTTCTCATGCTTTTCTGCTACTCTTTTAACCAGCAAAACACATGAATCCAGGGGCCGTTTACAAATTCAATTGATGCACAAAAATCATTTGGTGTGATTTTAAAACAATTTTTTACATGGTTTGTTTTGAAACTATTAAAGACAGGCAGACAATACTGGTTAAAAGTTATTTTAACAAGAGACACATCTGAGAACACGACCCTGTGCCATTCACGTGGCTCTATCCCGACACCATTGCAAAAGGATGCATCTGTGCTGTTGGGTCAATAGCAGTCTTAACAGGAGCCATGAGTGCAGTTCACCAGAGACGAATCGGTGGATAATGGTCCTGGTCGATATGGGAGCATCAAGGGTCTGTACATGCTGTAAAAGGGCGATGGAAGTGGCCTGCGAGACCACCAATGCTTGCCGGTGGATGTATCAGTCCATGCGTGCTGACGTTGCTCTGGCCATACCGGCACCCCTCAAACATGCCACATTCCCTTGTTCCAACCATCTTTGCCACAGCCTGTGCACTGTGGACATGTGTAAGTGGCTATCTGCTGAGATTTGACGTATGGACCAACCTGCCCTTCTGAGTTCGATCACCATACCCCTCATGAAATCGTCCGTCTTTTGAAACTGCCTCAGTTGGCGGTGGTCTGGCATTCTCTGCTACAACACGTTTCCTCTGAGACAAAAAAATTATAAAATGATTTCCCTGGCAGACAGAGCGAAGCGACTATTGCAGATTCTGCAAGTTCGTTCCCTTATATCTCACTCAACGTGCGTAGAACAGCTGCATATTTCGCATAATTTACATAACTCGGTGAGCTGCATCTACCCTGCACTTTGCATACTTTTATTAATGATAAGTATGTCAAATTGGATCACTTTACAGCCAAATATTTTTTAGTTACACTAAATGGGGTATGGATAATAGTTCTGTAAATTGACTTTTCGATAGAGGGACTGTGTAAAAAGTTTATTTTCTTAACTTTCTACAAAAATATGGTGCATCATTTAAATTACGATTTCAGAACTTCCTACCTTATTTAAAGCATTTTTGCAATTGGAACTATAAGTCTACAACCAACAGTTTAAAAAATCCTTCAGTGCTCACTTTCTATGGGACACAATGTATAATATAAACCTTTGATGACACATGATAATATAAACATTTTTTATTTTATGCTTGCATTCATTGCTGCAGACTAAATGTCATCAGTCACTGAAGTACATATTAAGATAGAGATGCGTGTAATAGCATTCTTGTATCTGCTATTTCATGATAACAACATGGCATCACCGAGACATGTATTTTTTAACCAGACAACAAAATATTTTACCTGTGTCGATAAATTAGTATCACACAAAGTTATCCAAGGAATAGGGAATCACAACGTTGTCGAAGGTCCGCCAAGCTGGTATCAAATAATATAGATTCTCAATTTATAAAATTTTCTCCCATGCGCGATGCGTTTTCAAACGTACCGAATTTGTTTTGTTTTTTTAAAACAAGCGGTATACGTCAAAAAATTACAATAACCATATCAGGTGGCGCTATCTAGTGCCCTGAATGAAAGCTAAAAATGTTACTAATATATCCGTATACTCACAGAATTCCACTTCAATTTTGATTGGTTACTATTTTAGTCAATACTTGAAATACGGTCTTAATTCAATATATGTATTTTTCAATCTTTATCTGACGTCACGTTCGGGATTCTACTGCACGGCGTCCATGTTTGTTGTCAAATATTAGTTTACATATTACAAATGATATTTAGAAATTTACAATCATTTCGTACATAATTTCAGTAGGATCAAGATTTATCTTCTTTTAGGATTATTTAGCACAAATATTGATAAAAGGATGTGCTTTAATGACTTAAATTTCATGTTGCTGCTACAAGCATATATGCACAATATTTGCTTTTGGAGGTTTACTAAAGGAATGCATTATGTAATCATATCTGTGCCATCAAAGTTTGTTTATTTAATTGAGCTATTTTTATTTCATGCAATTAAATCACCCATATTGCAAGGCTTTTATTAGTAGTATATATTGTGTTGTAAACTTGTACAGTAATATAGCAGCTGGCTCATTTATATATAAAGAAGGTCGGTGGTTCTGTTGCTGTATTAGTTATTACTGAATATATGCAAGAGAAAACAGGCATAATTTCTATAACATAAGTTAACTCTGTAGTAGTGATCTATTTGTTTTTTTTTCTTGAATACATATTTCCATTGAAAATCTCTATTAATATTCTTGCACAGTTATTGATATACCACATAAAGCTAGCAATCGTAGAAACCAAACCACACAATAACTTGCAAAAAGTCTGCATATTCAGCTTTATTTAATACAATTTTGTCTTCGATAAAAAGTGACAGACAGATTATGCAATGTTATTTATACTGGTGAGGTAAAAGCTCTTTTGGAAAGTGAACTCTGAACTGAAATTTCTTGCCCTGCATATAGATTATGAAACTAGGGAAAGTGCAGCAGTTCATTTATAATCCTGGGGCTTTTTTCTATATTTTTAAATCTATATACTAAAATAGAAAAGCATATGTATTTTCTGTTTAATACATATTTAGTATTTGTAATATGAAAACTTTTTAAAATTGTTGTGTAAAATTGTTTATACAAGCATATTTTTATATCTGAATATATGTGATGTCGTACAACGGATGTAAGAGTTTGAGTTTAATACATAAGGAAAGTATTGTGACTCGAATCAAATATTTGAATACTTTTCTATTGATTTACACACTTTTAGCATCACATAACATCTGGAAGACACACCCATTACAGATATCAGCATCCATGGACCAGTTTTGCCCTTATTATATTGTCAGTTCTCATGGAAGTTAACAAAAATTGTGACTTATAACAAGTTTTTTGCTGCCATTGCAGATATTGGCTATTCCATGTTGACGAGCACATAATAAGTGAAAAACCGGTCCATGACTTCTGGTATCTGCAATACAAGTGTTTTCCAAATTTTAGGGATGATCCTTATAAATCAGTTTTGTGATTATATACAGAACATATTCCGCTGGCCACACAAACATCTACTGAAAGCCACACTGTCCCACCCATTGGTTTTTCCCCCAAAACTTGTCAGAGGTTCGATCACATACGCATCAACCTCGTGGGCCCATTTCCCCCATCTGAAGGAATGACCTATGTACTGTCTATGATTGACAGGTTCACAATATGGCCGGAGGCAATCCCAATTTCAGACATCACGACTTCTACATTGGCACATGCTCTGTTCGACGATTGGATTTCAAGATTCGGTGTTCCTTCCAGAATCACCAGTGATCAAGGCCGACAATTTGAATCTAGACTTTTTCAGTTTTTAGCACAGTGCTTGGGAGCCCGGCGAATACGCACAGCTGCTTACCATGCTTCGAGAAATGGCTTACCATGCTTCGAGAATTGAGAATTTCCACCGGCCGCTAAAAGCAGCCTTAAAAGCACACGATAATAAACAGTGGACTAAGACACTGACAATAGTTTTGCTAGGGCTTCAATCTACAATCAAACCGGACATAGGTGTAACGACAGCGGAGCTTCTCTATGAAGAAACGCTGCGCCTGCCAGGCGATTTTTTCCCCAATAAATCCTAAGTCTGACTTCATAGTGCAGCTAAGAGAGGCAATTTTGGACCTTCGTTCCCCCGACACCTCTCATCATCGGAAACCGATGATTTTTCTTCCACCCGCTCTTCACACAGCGTCGCATTTGTTTTTGCATAATGATGCGGTTAAAGCTCCATACGATGGACCATATCAGGTTTTAAAGAGAAACAATAATATTTTTGAAATCGAGATCAAAGGTAGAAAAGTGAACATTGCACTTGATTATATTAAACCGGAATTTTATGTGAATGATGATGAGGTACTTGTACCGACAACAACCAGCCAACCAGTTTCGACCACTCAAGCTTCATCAGTGCCAAAAATTACGACACGCTCAGGCCGTCGTGTCCGTTTCACAGAGCGTTATGGTTTCACTGGAAACCTTTAAGGAGGGGAGTGTGTGGCGGTTAACTATCGCCATTTATGCCACCTTCACCAACACGAACTTGAAGCGGTGTTTCTCTGTCTATCTAATAACTGAGGAAACCGCATACGGTGGCGGTTAACTAGCGCCATTTATGTCACCTTCACCAAAACGAACTCGAAGCGGTGTTTCTCTGTATATCTGATAACTGAAGAAACCGCATACGGTTTCCTGCTTTGGACGCCAGACGTCCGAAGACTTCCAATGGGGATTTGCACATAACTTTAACGCCGATGACAGTATGTTGGCATTTGAAAGCCATAATTTTCGTCACCGGCATGTGTGAAAAACAATATGATGGTGCACATTGAAAACACGTAGCGTACATGGGGGACACCCCCTTAAATGAGCCCCGGACTGACGACGACCAATGAAATGGTCGGTATCTCCTTCTGGGGCGTATACAAAATTGAGTCCAGAGAAAAACTTTCATCTATTGGGACTATACTTGCTCTTGAAATCTCGAATTGATCGGTCAAACCTCCGTTGACCTGTTCTCGAACTTTTGGCACTCCGCAGTAGAAACCTCCGTTCGACTGCTGCGAACATCAGGACTCATCCGCCGGCCGCAAAATCGCTCTGCAAAGATGTGCTTGCAATGATTATGATGTATATATCTCTTGTAAATTAATGTAAATAAATATTCTTTTATGCAACGTTAACGTTTTGCCTAGAAAACAACAGAACATGTCGGGGGATTGTGCCGGGTATTGTTGTTCTTAGTTTCAGAGGTTTTTATTTTCCAAATTATTAATGTTCAAAATTCATAATTTTCCTCCTTCCCTTTGAAATTCTAAATTAATTTATGGTTATTTTGTATTTCGGCAATTTATCTCGTATTAATGTTTAATTATTATCCCTTTCATGCATTCCTATATTCTAAATTATGCGCGCGATGTGTCTACAAACGCTGAATATCTTTAAAGTCTTTTGCTAATTCGCCCGTGTCCCTGTAATTTTCCTTTCATCTTCACTTTCGAACGACAATTATATTTACCCGATCATGGAAAAAGTATACTTTTAAGCTCGAATTTGGCCGTTTCTCGGCTTATCAGTTAAAACGATGTCGAAACCAAATGTCTATGGGTGCCGAGAGGCATTCTGTAGGGTTGTCTTAACGGGGCAATGAACTTTGGTGGGAAAACGTGGTAGCCAGCTTGCATGCAATTTCGCGGTTCTTGATTTAGCATCATTTTTTTTATTCCCCTGGGTGTACATAGGCGCTCTGTTTGAAGCGCATGTTTTTACTCGCCAATATTGGCGGCTCTTGGGAAGCGAACATTCAGTGGCGAGGTATTCGAACCTAAGCAGCAGATCAGAGAGGTTGAAAGAATCTTGAGGGCCGCGACCGGGGTTCACACTGAGCGCCCGTGCCCGCTGTCGCCAGAAAATTTTTCTATTTCATTCATGCAAGCTAGACGTTGCTGCAAGTGTTCCTCAGTGAAGAGTTTTTGTTTTAATTGCCCAGACAATTGTCTTAAAAACCAGTTTATTCAAGTGTTCCTCAGCAAGGAGTTTTTGTTTAATGACCAGTCAGCTTCCGTGCCCTGCTTGCTGAGATGAGTTTACTCCTTCACGGAGTCCGGAATCGCCGTCCAGCCGGGGACTGATCTTGCCATCGAACAGCGTTGCCTCTCCGTCATCAGCGGGACCAAATTCCGTGCCCTGCTTGCTAAAATGTGTTTTCTTTAGTCCGTTGTTGCCTTCTTGACATCGCTGGGGTGTGCCTCCCAAGGCCACCTAGAATGTTTTAGGTAGCCTTGGTACCTCCCCACCGCCAGACGACGTGAATCGTTCGTGAGAAACCGGGCTCCCCTTGTGTCCAAGTGTAACATCTCCGCAAAAATCTCACAGCCAGTGCATAAGTTATGCTGAGGTGATCTTGCTATGCTGAGGCTCTACGTTAATGAGTCCTCTGTGTCACAAAATTTTTGCAGTGGTGGTGACAAATAATGCCAGTGCACCTGATGTGTGATCCCTGAACATTTTTTGGTTTTTAATGGGACTTGTTCCTGATAAGTGGTACTGCCCTCTAGACAGTAACGCGAAAGTAATTCTCACACACCATCAATAATTTACACAAATGTTATACAAATGCTTTCTTTTATTGTTTGTAAGAATTTAATTTTTGCACCTCAATGAATTGGAAATTTTTATTGAGTTTAACGTTTTTTTTTTTGTAGTGAACAGCGTCAGACAGATCAAGCTCTGGGCATCAGACCAGAGTAGAATCTGAACTTGGGATTTAAATTGATAACTGGATTTGTTTTGATTTGGGTTTAAATTGTTTTTCTGGGTTTTAATTGTTTTCTTTTCTGTAACGCAATGTACTAAATTATCCACTATACAGTTTTTAAGTTGTAACAATTTGAAATATGTTTTTGTTTTTGTTCGCAAGTTAAAGTGTTGTTAATAAAGAAAGTTTTATATAACATAAATTGGTTGTGTTTCTTGAGTTTTGGGCTGTGCTCATTTTAAATTTGGTATAAAGGTAAGTGAAATTTATTTGAGTATGAGATGGTGGTTGGAGAGTATTTTAAAAGATAAACAACAAAGTAATCTGCACAGGCCAAACAGTAGGAATAGGAATTTAAAAGAAACAATAGTATAAATTAGAAACTTTAATATGTAACAATCGATTAATAGGTAACAAACAGTTGTTGAAAATAAATTAATTAATATTGAAAAGATTTAATAAAAAGAAACAAGAAAGAAAGAAAGAAACTTTATCTATATAATAAAAGGCAATGTCTGTGTGTCTGTCTTATACACTATACGTTTCGCGACCGCGCGTCGGAGAGCTACGAAATTTGGCAATCGGAGACCTGGGGGGGAGGGAAGGGGACACGTGAAAACCGATTTTTAAAATTTTAATTATTTTTTTATTTATTTAATGTTTTATGCGATTTCGACCGTTTTTTGCCCTTTTTTCTCCACGATCCAGACGTCGTAGAAAAAAACAAATCATACCATCGGAAAGAGCACACAATTGCGAGTAAAAATATATCAATTTGAAATCTGAATTTCGATTTCTAATATTTTTTAAAGATTTTAAAACAAAAGTCACTTTTGGCTCAAAAAAACGATTTTTGGTTTTTAAATTCTCGCATAGTAAAAAGTACTCATAATTTCGACTAATAATTTACATTTTTAGAGAGGTCAAACATCTGGCATTCTTACAAGTCCAATCTGGTCAGGAAATATTCCGTATTGCCCACAGGATCGGGATTTTAAAAGTTTCCGAATTTCAATTTCTCGGCGTTCCGCTCGGCGTGCCGCTTCTTAACCGGCTTTTCTCCCCCGCAGAAGGAGGGAAGGTGGTGGGTGGGGACGTCAAGGTGGAGGTGACGTCACGGTTCTGAATAGAGCTCCGATTTATATTTCGATTACGTCATTTGAATAAAGTTCCTTTGTTTCCGATGAAGTTTTCAAATATAATAAATTATTGTAGTGTTATGATAATTTTAAAAATATTACCGAGGAATGTAACGCCTTTTAGAGATGTTTAAACCAGGCAATTTATATTTCAATGCCATCATTTGAATGAAGTTCATTTTCTTCGATGAAGTTTTCAAATTTAATAAATACTCTCGGTAGGTCCGGGTTCGATTCCTGCCACTGCCAAAACTGCCGCTGTGTTCAGGCGGAGTACGATCACGTTAAACATGTGGGACCGTAAGCCCTTCCGAAAGGTTGGTGGTGGGGGAAGGAGGGTACGGTCCCTGTGGATGTCTCCCCCACTGAGTTCCGGTCTAAATTGGGTGGCACTTCCTGGCCGTCCAAACAGTTACCTTACACCTTCTGGTAGGTCGCGCCAGCGAGTGTGCCACGGTTAGAATTTGCCACAATCAGAATTTTCAAGGGTAGCGAACAGGCTGGTCGCCAAAGGCGGCTAGTCTTAAATAATAAAAGGCAATGTCTGTGTGTGTGTGTGTCTGTCTGTCTGTCTTATACACTATACGTTTCGCGACCGCGCGTCGGAGAGCTACGAAATTTGGCAATCGGAGACCCGGGGGGGAGGGAAGGGGACACATGAAAACCGATTTTTAAAATTTTAATTATTTTTTTATTTATTTAATGTTTTATGCGATTTCGACCGTTTTTTTGCCCTTTTTGCCCTTTTTTCTCCACGATCCAGACATCCCCGGCCATACGCTCAATTGCCGTAAACCCCTGGGTTGGCTGTATGGTCTGGGCCTTTAACGATCCAGACATCGTAGAAAAAAATAAATGACACCATCGGAAAGAGCAGAGAATTTCGAGTAAAAATATATCAATTTCAAATCTGAATTTCGATTTCTAATATTTTTTAAAGATTTTAAAACAAAAGTCACTTTTTGCTCAAGAAAACGATTTTTGGTTTTTAAATTCTCGCATCGTGAAAAGTACTCATAATTTCGACTAATAATTTACATTTTCAGAAAGGTCAAACATCTGGCATTCTTACAAGTCCAATCTGGTCCAGAAATAATGAAAATTGCCTTCAGGATGGCAATTTTAAAGACGCCATGATTTTAAATTTGTCGGCTACCGGCTCAGTTTCTCAACGGCATTTTCCCCCCATCCGCATTAGTTTCTTCCCCGTCTCCATGGAGACCGCGCTTTCGGTTTTAACTGAATTACGAGCATAAGTGTTGTATACATCGGGCGAAATTATTATATTTATATGATATTTTAAATGGATATTTTTAAGGATATTTTAAATAATTTAAATGATTGAATTGTGGTGATGTATTTGAAATTATTATATTTATGGATTGGTGGAACGATATGGTTGATTTTTTTATTTTAAATGGATATTTTAATTTATGGATATTTTAATTTATAGATATTTTAAATGGATATTTTAATTTTATGGCTATTTTAAATGATGGAACGATGGAACGAGGATGGTGGAATTAAGAGCCTAGCATATGGTCGTTATAAATTTAAATTAGCGCGCGAGAATTGCACTCGGTAGGCCTGGGTTCGATTCCCGCCACTGATGCGGAGTACGATCACCTTAAACATATGGGTCGACAATTCCTTCCGAGAGGTTGGTGGCAGGGAAAGGAGGGTACGGTCTCTGTGGATGCCTCCCCCACTGGGTCCTGGTCCAAATTGGGTGAATAAAAAGAAAGTTATGGAGATTGTCGCGGAGGGCGCGGTAGCCCAGTGGTTAGCGTGCGGGAATTTCACTCGGTAGGCCCGGGTTCGATTCCCTCCACTGACAAAACTGCTGCCGTGTTCACGCGGAGTACGATCACGTTAAACATGTGGGTCCGTAAGTCCTTCCGAGAGGTTGGTGGTAGAGGAAGGAGGGTACGCACCCTGTGGATGACTTTCCCACTGGGTTCCGGTCTAAATTGGGTGAATAAAAAGAAGGTTATGGAGATTGTCGCGGAGGGCGCGGTAGCCCAGTGGTTGGCGCGCGGGAATTGCACTCGGTAGGCTAGGGTTCGATTGCCGCCACTGCCAAAACTGCTGCCATTTTCACGCGGAGTACGATCACGTTAAACATGTGGATCCGTAAGTCCTTCCGAGAGGTTGTTGGTAGAGGAAGGAGGGTACGGACCCTGTGGATGCCTCCCCTACTGGGTTCCGGTCTAAATTGGGTGAATAAAAAGAAGGTTATGGAGATTGTCGCGGAGGGCGCGGTAGCCCAGTGGTTAGCGCGCGGGATTTGCACTAGGTAGGTCCGGGTTCGATTCCCGCCACTGCCAAAACTGCCGCCGTGTTCAGGCGGAGTACGATCACGTTAAACATGCGGGACCGTAAGTCCTTCCGAGAGGTTGGTGGTAGGGGAAGGAGGGTACGGTCCCTGTGGATGCCTCCCCCACTGAGTTCCTGTCTAAATTGGGTGGCACTTCCTGGTAGGTCGTTCCTTCTGGTAGGTCGCGCCAGCGAGTGTGCCACGGTTAGAATTTGCCACGGTCAGAATTTTCAAGGGTAGCGAACAGGCTGGTCGCCAAAGGCGGCTAGTAAATAATAAAAGGCAATGTCTGTCTGTCTGTCTTATACACTATACGTTCAGCGACCGCGCGTCGGAGAGCTACGAAATTTGGCAATCGGAGACCCTGGGGGGTGGGAAGGGGACACGTGAAAACCGATTTTTAAAATTTTAATTATTTTTTTTGTTATTTAATGTTTTATGCGATTTCGACCGTTTTTTGCCATTTTTGCCCTTTTTTTTCCACGATCCGGACATCGTAGGAAAAAACAAATCACACCATCGGAAAGAGCTGACATTTACGAGTAAAAATATATCAATTTCAAATCTGAATTTCGATTCCTAATATTTTTTAAAGATTTTAAAACAAAAGTCACTTTTTGCTCAAGAAACGATTTTTGGTTTTTAAATTCTCGCATAGTAAAAAGTACTCATAATTTCGACTAATAATTTACATTTTTAGAAAGGTCAAACATCTGGCATTCTTACAAGTCCAATCTGGTCAGGAAATATTCCGTATTGCCCACAGGATCGGGATTTTAAAAGTTTCCGAATTTCAATTTCTCGGCGTTCCGCTTCTTAACCAGCGTTTCTCCCCCGCAGAAGGAGGGAAGATGGTGGGTGGGGACGTCAAGGTGGAGGTGACGTCACGGTTCTGAATAGAGCTTCTCCATATAAATTATTATATTTATATTTTAAATGATGGAACGATATGGAGTTTTTAAATGTATATTTTAACTTTTGGATATTTTAATTTTATGGATATTTTAAATGATGGAACAATGAAACAATGGAATGAGGGTGATGGAATTAAGCATATGGTCATTTTAAATTGCAAATTAGCGCGCGGGAAGTTAGCGGTAGGCCCGGGTTCGATTCCCGCCATTGCCAAAACTGCCGCCGTGTTTACGTGGAATACGATCACGTTAAATATGTGCGTCCGTAAGTTCTTCCGAGAGGTTGGTGGTAGGGGAAGGAGGATACGGCCCCTGTGGATGCCTCCCCCACTGGGTTCCCGTCTAAATTGGGTGAATATATAGAAAGTTATGGAGATTGTCGCGGAGGGCGCGGCAGCCCAGTGGTTAGCGCGCGGGAATTTCACTCGGTAGGCCCGGGTTCGATTCCCGCCACTGCCAAAACTGCAGCCGTGTTCACGCGGAGTACGATCACGTTAAAAATGTGGGATCGTAAGTCCTTCAGAGAGGTTGGTGGTAGGGGAAGGAGGGTACGGTCTCTGTGGATGCCTCCCCCACTGAGTTCCTGTCTGAATTGGGTGGCATTTCCTGGCCATCCAAACAGTTACCTTACACCTTTCTGGTATGGATATTTTAATTTATAGATATTTTAAATGGATATTTTAAATAATGGAACGAGGATGATGGAATTAAGCGCTTATCATATGGTCATTATAAAATTTAAATTAGCGCGCGAGAATTGCACTCGATAGGCCCGGGTTCGATTTCCGCCACTGACACGGAGTACGATCACGTTAAACATATGGGTCCGTATGTTTTTCCGAGAGGTTGGTGGTAGGGGAAGGAGGGTACGTTCCCTGTGGATGCCTCCCCCACTGGGTTCCGGTCTAAATTGGGTGGCACATCCTGGCCGTCCAACCAGTTACCTTACACATTTCTGGTAGGTCGCGACAACGAGTTTGGGTCAGTTGGAATTTGCCACGATCAGAATTTTCAAGGGTTGCGAACAGGCTGGTCGCCAAAGGCGGCTAGTTAAAAATAATTTAAGCTAAATAAAAATAAAATAAGCTTAATGTACCCAACAGCATTAATACCGCAAGTCAGGTTTAGCCCACACAATCAATCAGTAGAAATCCTGCAACTGTAAGATCTCGGTTCTTCTTAGTGGTGTAAAAAGTAATGAATAAACAATAATATTAGAGAATATTAGAGTTTAGAATTTAAAAAATAGATAGCTTTAAGTTGATAAAAAAAGGGGGAGGGGAGTGAGATAATTAAATATAGGAATGAAAATCAAAATACAATAAAAATATTTGACTTGAGGCCAATAATTAAGAATTTGTAGTAGTACTCCTCAAGTGTATATAATTGGATTTTATGTTGAGCTCTTAATGTTCGAAGTAGAGTGGTTACATTTTCGATATTTTAGTATTTTAACCTAGATTTTTCACTGGGTGTGAAAGCTGTAATATTAAAAATGTCATTAGTGTTGCAATTCAATGTGTTTACTTACTCCTTAGTGAAATATGGGTGCACAAGTGTGAGGTATTTTGTTTGTTTTAATGAAATTAAATGAACTTGGGGATTCTAGAGATGATTATTGATTGATAAGTTTTGAACAGAATAGATGGAAATATACATATTTAAGTACACATTTATATGTTGCCAGGTAAATTTATACATTAACTCAAATTTAAAATCTCATCAGATGTATTAAATTTATGCACCATTAAGCAAGTTAGTAAATTAGTTTGATATTTTGACGTGAAATCTATGGTCAGATGAAATTATGGTAACACTCCTCCAGCGATTTGCATAAAGACGTTGATCAAGCGATTAGCATAAAACTTTCTTGCTCTCTACAGAGACTCTAGATTTGCATGTGCCGCATGCGCAACGCTTCTACCCTGGCTCTTATAAGCGAGCCTCAGAACTTTATCAGCAACATTCGGGCCGACTCAAGGATATTTTCGTGTGTGGGCAAAACTGTTTGGGGTCGCCCTTCATATATATATATATATATATATATATATATATATAAAATATTAAAATAGTAAATCCGAAGGTAGAATGGAAGAAGTAACTCATAATACACTATCTTAAAAATTTGCCTACAGAATACAATGAAATAAAGTGAAATTTAACCATAAAGAGGAAATTATAATATATATTACAGTACAGAAAGCTAAAGATAATCAACAAAATTAATGGAGAGGAATCGAAAAAAGGAATACCAAAATAATCAAGTATTAAAGCTTGGACGTGGAAGAGCTCAAGGCTTAAGAATAGTTCATTTCGAAAAAATTCGTCATCAGGTCCTAATATTTAGACGAAATGAACTCAAAAATGCTTGTTTCTGAAACACAAGATAGATTTTATCTATAAACATGTGTTATTGGGACGACAAGAATAAAGATTGAAAAAACAAAAAGGAAACATAAATACCTTAAAATACACAACAAATGTACAACCGTGACGAGCAAAAAATGATGACTAGACCAATGTTGCCATTTGCTGAAGAGTGAAGAAGTGATTTACTGTTGCCAAAGTGAGTAATAAACACCGTACTGCGTATTGCATGTTCCGAAAACGTACCCGCTATACCCCCTGCTGTGAGGCCGATTCTTCGCTATTGGCTAAGTTAAATGACGTCATGGGCGGAGCCTAGTATGCACTTTGAAGTTTGACAGTTTAAGACAAAATCTGTCGTCTTCGAGATTATACGTGTTTACATTTTCCTTAGATACATTTCGTCATGTATTTTACTTCATACACACATATTTATTTGCTTTTGATATGATTTTAAACTAAAGAATTAAATAAAATATATTATTATTATTACTACTTGATCAATGATAAAAATGCTTCATTTACGGGGAAAAAATTATATACAGCATACAGTTTAAAATGCTTGTGTTATAGGTATTGTGTTTATTAAAGGTACCTTATGCCCATTTTATATTGTATTCCGTACGTGTATCGCAACTTTTTTAATCCTATTTTTATTTTTCATTGATGACTTATAGAACATGAGGCAATTTGTTTTATTTTATTAATGTTTTAACTACAAAAAAGCAAGTTACCTATCCAAAACAAAATATATAACCGTTTAAATATGGGTTACCATAACCTTTTTCGAAGTCGGTTTCAAATATTTATGCAAGTTTGTAAACAAAACTATGTGTTTGATTTAAAAGAAAAAGCCATACAATGGAATATTTTGGACAAAAAATGTGGAAATTTTTTTAAAAAATTAATCTAAAATTAATAAAAATCCAACCTTACAATGTAATCCTGGGTAAAATATTTAGTGTAGAGGGTGGGTAATCCATCCCACTCTATATACCCAGTGATGTGCTAATAATTTCCTATGCTAAAAATTTTTAATAACTGATATGCTTCGAAAATTATATATATCAATTGTTTGCAGTTCCCATTAAATTCTAAACAAATAGATATGCATATTGGTTTCTTTACCATTTGAATAGGTGTGAGCAATGCTAATGCTATGCCACTATCACTAACCGAAAGAAAAGAAAGTAGCAAAACCAGAAGAATGACATACCTATATTTTTATAGAACTGCGTCAATGGATTTACAATTAAAGTACTTCAATACACCTTCTTCTGGATTATGATGAAATTTTTACACACATTAACAATTACAATATGATTTGTGTCTTGATTTAGTGTAATTAAAAAAAATTCGAATAGATTTTTTCCTGTAGTTGGGAGGGGGGTATCTTTAACCAGGTAAGTCCATCAGTCACAACCAGTGCATACTTTTAAATATATAAGTTAATTTCGTGGCATTCTTTATTAAACTTTTATTTACTTCAAGCATTTTCAATGCAACAACTGATACTTGAACATTGAAAATTTTGACAATCAGTATGTACATACTGACTCTAGTTCTCCTTTAATGCTCGCTCCTTATTTCTATGTGAATAAAAGATACCAATTGATCAAAATAAATAAACTGCTGCTTTTGAGAATATAAATTTGTAATACTTTCTTAAAGAATCTGATTTGTCACCTAAAATTTTTATGTCTGGTTTCTTTACAAAAGTATTAAAAAGTTATATACCAATAGAATAGATGCTATGGGTTTGAATTGATATCACCAAAAATAAACAAGTTGGTTGAGATTTGCACTCTAACTTAGTGTGTTACCTGAAAAATTTGACTTTCAGAGGAATAGCTTTTTTTTTACATTAATTCAAATTTCATGTTAACTACTTTATATGTAACAAATAAATATATAATAGAATATATAGTAGACACTGATAGTGCCTAGCCTGCAGTTCGTGCTAACTGATATTTCACATAAAGTGGTTTCAACTCTTCAACTTTTCTTAGACAGCAAAACCCTCATATAATTCCATATTTTAATATCAGAACATTCTAAATTGATATTTTGTCTCTATGATAACCATCTACGTAATATATGTACACGTAATAGGTGAATGGAAACAAATATGAGTAAATAGATACAGCTTTCCGAGTACATTCAAGTTAGTTTTAAATGCCTGAAATATAGCTAAAATACTTGTTCAAAGACGTCATGTGAAATATATTAGCTGCAGCCCCAATTTCAACTTCAAAATAGATCTGCTATTTATCTTGCTTATATTTGTTTCTTCAGTCATAATATTTTTTGTGAAAATAGCTTGATAAAACTGTTTTGCTCTTATAATTTTGCAACATTCTAATATATCAATTTGTGAATAGGATATGATGGAGAAGACACTCCTATTGCAGATAATAGCATCCATGGACTAGTTTCTCACTTATTATATGCTCGTCATCATGAAATAATCAAAATTTGCAGTGGTAGCATGAAAGTTAGCATGCACCACAATTTTTTAGAACTTCTATGGGAACTAACATTTACCACGTGGCCGGCTCAAAATTCATATACAATTTAGCTCAGGCCACATGAAGCTGCAAAGGCAAAGATTATAAACACAAAGCCCATCTATAAGAGGCATTCTAAAAAATATGCGTGATGTTTCTATTACAATACCAGCATGAGCATTCTTGGACTGGTTTCATGCTTATTATGCATTCGTCAATATAGAATATCTGATATCTAGAATGGTAACAAGAAACTTAATGTAGAACCAGGTATGGGTCATTGTGGCAATTAATCCCCTCTTTTTCAGATACATGTGTCATTTATTGTGATTTTATAGATTCACTTATAAAAGTTTATTGCAATGTCATAAATCCCAAAATGACATAAAATTCATTTTATCAGGCCAGTTTGCTTCATTTTATGATTAATCAAAAAAAATTTATCAGTTTCGATAACTATTTACTGATATACTACAAAAACAAATGTTCAATAAAAGATACATGTCGAAATAAATCCCTTTTTATTTCTGCCCGAATCTGCCCTTGTAATGTACTAACTGTAAACTTTGCAGCTACCTTTTAAATTTGGTTAACTGTACCACAGCCGGTCTACACACAGGCCGTGGCGCCACTGAGGAGAAATTGTCGTGACGTCACGGTAAGAGGGGAGCATTCGGAAAGAAGAGAACAAAAATCCAAACGCGGTCAGCTTCCCTCGTGGAGTGGTTGATGATTGCAAAACATTTTTGAGGTTTTCGGAATGTTCTATTAGTTTTATAGCATCGTGTTTTGTGCATAATAAATTGCTCTTATGCTTTATTATCATTTAACTAACGTTCATGGGTGCTTTAGAGCCATTTTTAAATAGTTTATATCTGCGTAATTATCAATGCTTCGCAAGTGTTTCGTTCCCGGTTGCCGGTCGAACTATACGGCAATTTCTAAAAGTATAATGACTTTTCAACAAGAGCAGCAAAACAACAGCTTTCCAACTTTAGAAGATATCAAGGTTTATTTTTGTACTATTCAAGGAGAAAATTGGACCCACATTTCAATCGATGACAAGCTGTATCTTTTTAAAGTTCGCATTAATGCATCATCTGTGCCATGTGTTATTGCGAGTATCAGCGTATGCCAAAAAAAACTTTCGATGTGTTTTTTTGAAAATCTCCAGTGCAGTGAGAAGCAGCTACAAAAATGTGGAATACAATTTAACCTAATTACAAATAAACGTGATCTGGATTTATTAATAAGTGCATGTGAAACTGTGCATTTTACTCCATCACAACTTAATTATATCGAAGCCACAGTGAAGCTGTTAGAGAAACAGAAGCAGGTATGTTTAGAAATTTGCACCGCCAAATTAGACTTTTTAATTGAACAAGTAAAACTGCTAGAAAAACCAAAAAATCAGCTTCGATTTTCACAAGAACTGTTTATTCTATGCTTTAAAATATACTTATCTAGTTCTTCGTGCTATAAGGCATTTAGAAATTCAAAGGTGTTGACATTGCTTCATGTGAAAACATTAAGTAGAATTTCAAAAAAGTTAATTGTGGATTCAGATTTTTTTAATCCGTGTAATAGTTATTTAAAACGTAGGGTACAATGCTTAAACGATGACCAAAAATTTGTCTCTCTCTTAATTGATGAGATTTATGTTGATCCTAGGTATACGTTTAAATGTGGTAAAGTTACCGGTGATTGTTTTGATAGTAATGAAAAAGCAAAAACTGCCCAAGTATTTTTGATTACATCTATGTTTTCGAATTATATAGACGTAATAGCAATTGCCCCAGTTTCAACATTTACGGGACAAAAGCTCTATAATTTGGCATCTATGTTAATTTGCAAGTTAAAAGAACTTGACCTTATTGTATTGTCTGTTATTACTGATAACAACAATATTAATAGAAGCATGTTTGCTTCTTTTAAGAAACACGATAAATTTAATGATGCTGTATATAATCGAAGTATTCCTGATATACCTCTGTATTTGATGTATGATCCTGTTCATTTATTAAAATCCATAAGAAATAATTGGTTAAATGTAAAAGACCGCAGTACCCTGATTTCCAAAATAATGAAAACCTTAAAGAGGCAAATTTTTCTGATTTACGGAATTTATACAACTTTGAAAAAGATAAACTCCTTAAATTTTCTCACGTGTTAACATTAAAATCATTATATCCATCTAACATTGAGAGGCAAAAAGTATCCCTTGCATTAAAAGTATTCAATATTCAAAACTCTAATATTTATTAAAAATCAATTGAAGTGATTTTTCTCATCAGCAATGTGAAAATATTTCAAATTATATGTAAAAATAGAATTGTCACACAATATTTTTTTGTTATTATACATATGGTTGTAGAAATTTTGATGTCATATTAGTTGCATTGTTTACAGTAGTAGAAAAAAAATGAAAGCTACTTAACATTCATTAACACTGGGTTTGTAACTGTAAAAGGATCTAGATTATATATAATTTTATAATCATTTAGACAGAGTAGTTCTTACTTTGTGGGAGCTCCAGTAAAAAAATATACCTCCCCCCCCCCCCCCCATCTAAGTTTAGATAATCTTTATGAAATTAACTATGCTAAAATTTAGGCATAGAAATGAGTAAAAATGTAATTATTTTGAAATATTTTTTAACTCTCAATTTGCAAGTTTTCCCGAGTTAGCGAGAGTTCCCCTTCTAGCGTCACCTCATGATTTTGGCGCCACGGCCTGAGTGTAGACCGGCTGTGACTGTACTCACGATTCATTAAATAATGATCAATTTACAAGGACCTAATTAATCTTCAGCTTTCTATACGAAATTCGGATTGGCTAGACATGGATTAACATAAACACTATGTAATAAAAATTATAATGTTTTAAATTTGATTAAGTAGGTACCAGTTAATCAGGTTCAGTTGATTAAATATTTATAATTTTTCAAGATATTGTTCACCGGATGAACTAAAATATGTTTTTTAGGTAATGCATATGGTTATCTTATTTGTACTAATTTTTTCCCATCAGTAGTACAGATAATAGAATTTTGATGCATAAAAGTGAATTCCTGCCTTAGAGTAAAGGTAAAAATAAATTTCAAAAGTAAATAAAAACATCCCATTTAATAAACTAATATCCTTATATTGCAATTGTAACTGTAGACGAAGAAATTGAAAAGCAGATTTAGTTTTAACTAGAATCATTGTACTATTAGAAAGAAATTGTATATATAGCTTGATTCAGTACTATCTTATTATATTGGCTCCCATAAATCCGATTGAGCCAAGGTCGCAGTTAAGATTTCGCCAAGGTTTTTGTTAACGGAAAAGCAATATGACAATAATATAAACACGTGCTGTTTCTTTAGGACTGCAAACGTTTGGTGAGATTTTACAACCTACCTTGGCGATAAATCTCGGACGCTTGGTGATTCATCCTCGGGGGCCGCTATAATAAGGAAGTACCCTTGATTCTTTAAAATTATAGAAATATATTTAAGAAATATTTTTTGTCTCTACACACCAATAGCACATTACCAAGTAGGGAAATCATATTCCCTAGAAACCCATTTAAGTTCAGAGAAATGATATTTAACGAAATGGGAAGCAAACTGTTTGGTTACCAATTCACCCCCTCCCCCCCTCTTCTTCCTCAAAAAAAGAATTGCCTGGGGACGCTACGCTACTGTTACACACATAATACTAACCCGGCCATTCATTAAGTTGCTCTAAGTCCTTGGACGAGTCGGATGGTCTGGGCTTTCGACACATAATACTAACGTTAAAGGAAAATATTGTAATAGGATCAAATATTTGAACTATCAATGAATTTACATGTTTTTGTTTTAAATATTCTTATTTTCAAATGAATGCTTTTGAGATAAGCATGTGTACATTTATAATCACTGATATCTCACAAATGATTCAAAAGTTAGTACTAATTTTCTACTACTCAATTGAATGTATCTTCAGGTAATGAAATATGGATAGTTATATTTTAATTTCAATATTTGTATAAAATTCATAATTTGTTGTCAAATCAAAACAAATTTTAATTTTATTTACATAAAAATGTTTCAAATATTTTGTTAAATCTTATATAGTCTTATTTCCCATTCTAATCAGTGAATATTAAATTTCAAATATTTGAAATACAGTACATACATCATTTATATGCATTTCTACATAGCTCATCAAACATTCCTATCCAGTGACATTAATTTCAATTACATATTTTCACAGGTATACGCTTTACTTCACTGGTCCCTAGAGTAGTGCATAAATAGTGCTTTACTATAGTTAAAAATATGCATTTTCTATTTAAGAGTACAATCTGTTTGAACAGCTTTAACTGCATAATAATGTTGCATGATATTACCTAATTTCAATTTATAACATGTTTATAAAGAAGGAGTTTATTCAACAGATACTTTAAATCAACTTACTGAATGCTGTTTTTTAAAATAATAGACAGTAGTTACTAATTTAATTATCACTGCGTCCAACCGATGCTAAAGTATTTCGTTAACATTAGATAGTAATATATTATCTAAATCGAATTATAGTTGTTGAAGTAATAAAGATATTGAAATTAATATTTGTTTCAAATAAATAATTTCGGGTTTAGAAATTAATAGTATTTTGACTAAATGTTTCAAACTGAAATTATTCAAGAGATTGAAAAATAAACTTCAGGTTTTATATTTCAGATGTGTTATACAGTATAGCAAGTGTAAAGAGGTTTTAACTGAATTAATGTTGAGTTAAATTCAAAATGTTCTGAAAAATTTGAATGATGTATCAATACATGCCTTAAAAATTTGAATATCAAAATTTTGTATATTCAAAATTCAAAGTGTAGGATAATACACATGTAATTGTTATTAAACATTTCCAAAGTTTAAATATTGGTTGTTAAATTTCAAACATAATTTGAAATAAACATATTTAAGAGTTAAAATATCCGTGGAAATCAGGAGGTCATAAGAAAAAACAACAACAACAGAGTTAAAATGTAAATAATTTTAACTCGAACACCAAATGAATTAATTCTAAACGCACAATAAATGTATATTATGTTAGTGTGAACTGCGAAGAATGATAGCATTTGAAACTATAATCTTGCATAATAGCTTACTGACTGTTAAAAATTTGGCAGCTCACTATTGGGGGTACAGATCAAACTTCAAAGTATTTCATAAACATTAGATAATGGCTATTAGTGTTTGCTTTCTTCAGAATGTTACTTTATATCAATAAAATCTCAAAATCAATACCCATACAATTGAAATGAAACTTCATATATATGCTATTTAAGTTACAACTTGGTATATACATATAGAATATATATTAATTTTATTAGTAATTTCATTAATTTGTATAACATCTTTACACTCTTATACTATATAACACACTGTGATAAACAAATTAACTTTGAATCAGATTAAAAAATATATTGCTGTCTTCTACACAAATTTAATTAGCCTAGAAGGAAATAAATCAAAGTTTCTCCTTTAATTTTACTGATACAACAATAAAAACATCTGACCACTTAAGTTATTTAAACAGGCCAGGTGATATATTGCAGTACAAGTTTTGATATATTCATATTTGGTCGGCGATCTTCTATCTAAAATTAGGTACTATAAAAAATAAGTTAGAAAATCATTCAATCGGATTATTACAGATGTATAAGGTATAACGTTCCAGTGTCAGCATTTTACTCGCAAAAATTGTAATAAATATATCATATACTACTTACCTAAATTTAAGACATTTTTTTTGTTTTACGAACGTGTATATATCTCCGTATATTGTCGCACAACGTTATATCTCTGCACTATTTTTTTCTATCATAATTTTCTTCCCGATTTAGTAACAAACATTTTTTTCCATGTATAATCTCGAAGACGACAACTTCAAAGTGTATATTAGGCTCCGCCCATGACGTCATTTAACTTAGCCAATAGCAAAGAATCGGCCTCACAGCAGGGGGTATAGCCGGGGCCGGCGGGATTAGTTCTGCTCCCTATAAGAAGAATATATCCCGCATGCCCCGGCTCATCATCAGGGAAGGCGAACCCTGGGGTAATATTTATTGAACGACTATTATACAGCATAAACTTTTACATATGTATTTACACGGCTTGATTCATCTCCGGAACTTATACTTTTACATTTACATGTGATTACGTCATTATATTTTCCCTCATGATTGATGATTCTATTTTTAATACTTCTTTTTAATTTGTAGGCATGTTTTAAGTTAGGGTATTATGAGTTACAACTTCTCTCTATTCAATCTTTGAATTTTCATATTTTATATATATATATATATATATATATATATATATATATATATATATATATATATATATATATATATATATATATATAACAGAAATATATATATATATATATAATAAAAGTTTGAAAATCCAATGAAAGAGTAGAGAGAAGTTTCAACTCAAAAAACCGCAACGTTAACAAATGCCTTACAAATAAAAGTATCAAACAGGCAATCATCAATCAAGTGGAAAATAAAATGCAAACCTTTAGTCATCAAGCTGATGGCAAACAAAAAACATCAATGGAAACGAATCGATAAAATAAAATAAAATAAAATCCAAGCATGAAAGCTTTACACGTGGACAAGCCCTAGGCCTAATAATGAATGGATCATTTCGATAAAACTCTTTATCAAATCCAAGTATTTTAAAAACACAAAATGCATGTTTCGGATATCAGTGATAGATTATATCTATAAACACTGACAACTTGGACAACATGCATATATATATATATATTATTTTTCTTTCAAAATTTTAAGAAATATGGAATGTGCTTCGATTGATTTGTATGTACAAAATTGTAAAGTATCTATGTCAGACTATTTTGTGTGCATCATCATATTTTAATATTGAATTTTCTTTGTTACATATAAAGTACGTTAAATGTGGCACTCACAACCAGCTGCTTTTTGATTTTAAAGTTGAATACAATTTTGTAAATTGTCAAACTGCACAGTAAGATATTTTTTTATAAAAATACGGTCATTGACCATAAATTGAAGTTAGCCATACATATTATTGGACAGTTTTCATTCTTAAAAATAGTTATACACAGTTATTACCTTATATTTACGTTGCCCGTAAACTACACTGGACATGTTGTGGTTCGGTGCGAGTCCCGCAGCTAGTGATCACTGTTTTATGTGTCTCTTAGAAAAACGACAGTTAAATGAAAGCAGTTATAGCTGAAGGTAAATACGTAGTGGGTGTACAAAATGCTTTTTCTTGAAAAAGAAAAAAAATGTATAAGTTCTTAATAGTGCATTTCACAGTGTTATCAATACATGATGTTGAGACCCAGACCGTCCGACCTACCAGAAAGGTGTAAGGTAAAATCAATACATGATGCGAAATACCAGACACAAGAGTGACCTTTATATAGCTTTTGTGCTCTGTTTTAAGCAGCAGAAGTAATAATAAATTATTATAGTGCCGTCATAGTTTTGTCAATACCACTGCTACGTTGCATTATAACATTTATGGTTAGGGCCGAAAACAACACAAAACATAGTTACAACAATGTTGCAGTGTCATCAATGAGCGATGTTATATAGAAATCACAACTGTTACGTCTCATTGTAGCAATAATATTCAGTTGTATAAAAGTCACAAAATATAGGTACATCAATGGCATAATGTAACCAATATGCAATATTGCATACACGTCACAACTATGACGTCATATTGTGACATTTATATTTATTTGCAGAAAAGTTACAAAATATAGTCACAGTAATCTCACAGTGTCACTAATTATCGATGTTGCATATAAGTCACATATGTGACGTTGCATTGTTATGTATTTATCAAGTGGTTGAAACGTCACTAAGCATAGTCCCAATAAAGTCCCAATGTTACTAATACGCATCGTCGTCTAGAAGTAACAACTGTGACGTCACATTGTAGCATTTATGTTTAGTTGCAGATACGTCACAAAATATAATCACAGTAATGCCGTGGTGTCACCAATTAGCGATGTTGAATATAAATCACAAATGTGACGTCACATTGTGACATTTATGTTCAGTTGCAGATACGTGACAAAATATAGTCATAGTAATGTCATGGTGTCACCAATTAGCGATGTTAAATATATATCACAAATGTGACGTCACATTGTGATATTTATGTTCAGTTGCAGATACGTGACAAAATATAGTCACAGTAATGTCATGGTGTCACCAATTAGCGATGTTAAATATAAATCACAAGCGTGACGTCACGTTGTGACATTTATGTTTAGTTGCAGATACGTGACAAAATATAGTCACAGTAATGTCATGGTGTCACCAATTAGCGATGTTGCATACAAATCACAAATGTGATGTCACATTGTGACGTGTTAATTAAGGTGCAGAAACTTCACAAAATATAGTTACAATAAGGTCACAATATTACCACTGTGCAACGTCACATAGAAATCACAACTGTGATATCACATTGTGACTCATATGTCACGTGATTGCAACGTCACTGTCACACTTGGGACAAATTTTGCTGTATGGGTGGTTTTTAGTAGAAGCACCCATAGTGGATTGCCCCTCTATCTTCCTCTTTTTATTTGGATTTTCAACAGTTTTAAGTTTATCTTCATCTTTAATTTCCTTAATTAAGCCTAGTTCTATCATTTTACATTTAATTACATCACTAGAATTACTTCCTTCACAGTTATAAATCTCATTTAAATTACTAGCATAAAACCTATCCAAATTCTGGACCAACAAAAAAGAATTTGCAGAAAGAAACGAACCCAGAATCCTGGAGACTTGGTCCTCGTCCTGTCCGAGTAGTCCATTCGTCAGTAGCTCCCTGATGTGTAGCGTCAGAGTGTAGATTTCCAGTGCACAGAAGTTCACGGCGTTTTTGACTTCTTCCTTCCAAGCGGGCATCAATCCATCCTTGGGCAGAGTATCACAATATTCAATCATGGCATCCCTGAGAGGCCGCAGTCCATCTTCGTCTAGCTCACCAGCAAGTCCGCGAGTAGCTTCCGTGTCGAATGCATCCAAATCCATGTCGTCAGCGTAGAAACGATCTAAGCAATAGCACTTCCCTCGTGGGAAAAACACACGTGGCACTCCAAAGTTGAAAAAGCACGAATCCCAAATGGCGAGAAATCCGTACACAACAAAGCTGTAATTGCTTAGCCCGACGTGCTCTATCGTAACTAGATATAACACGCCCAAACTTAAACAAGGAAAGTCACCACAATCAAAAAGCAGCAGCTTCACAAAATCACAACCTCGTAGCTCGGAGTCTGGACTCCGAATCTGCCGCGAATGCTAAATAAAAACTTCGCTAACCAGAATCAGCTAAACTGTTAGAGTTAGGACTAATAAATGAAATTAAACATGTTGACAAAACTGAAACGGTTGAAAATCCATGTAAAAGGGCTAGGTCTGAGGAGTCTCCCACTAAGGGAACTGCTAAAAACCAGGATGGAAATTTAAACTTAAAATCTAGTGATAGGGTTGTAAATGAAAAGGTTAGTGATAATGTTGTAACTGTAAATGAAAATGTTAAAGCTAAGACTTATGCTGAAATTGCCGCACAACCTGTTCAATTCAAGAGTGCACCTAAACCTAAAGCGGTTGAAAATAGAGTTAGAGAAAATATTATGGAGGTAGAAAAAAAGAACCAAAAGCAGAATGTTTCTTCATTAAGTTTAGAGACAACTACCAGGCTCTCCTTAAAAAGTTAAATGAAATCACAGGCAATAAAGTATCTGGCAAACTCTCAGGAGATATGCTTAAACTTATACCCAATGACGCTGACTTCTATAGGGTTGTTCAGCGCCATTTGACTAGCGAGAAAATCCCCTTCCATAGTTTAAACCTGAAAACTGAAAAGCCAAAAAAGGTAGTATTGAAGGGGCTACCAACAAACTATCATATTGAGGAGTTAAAAATGACGCTAACATCCAATGGATTAGATGTAGTCCGGGTTTCTCAACTGAGAAACACAAAAACAAGATTACCCCTGCCGATCTTTTTAATCAGCCTTAGGCCTACGGAAGACTGGCAGAGGGTTTACAGACTCACAAGATTAGGGTGCTTGGCTGTGAAGGTAGAGGCCTTTAGAGCTCGGGGTTTTAAAATTTGCTACCGGTGCCAGCAATTCAACCACTCCTCTGAGAACTGCAGTATGCCACCAAAGTGCCTGAAGTGTGCTGAAGGACACTTCACACGGGACTGCCAGAGACCCAGGACAGAGAAGGCAACGTGTGCAAACTGTAATGGAGACCACCCGGCGAACTTCAGGCAATGCCCGAAGAACCCCTGGAACAGAGGAAAGGCTCCGGGGTATGCCCCCCCTCCCCCAAAAAACCAGATACCCCCTTGGAGGCAAAAGGCCCTCGGACCAAACCCCCAGGCATCCCCTCAGGGCTCCTCGTACATAGTGCCACAGGTAAACAGGCACCAACCTTCAGCACCTACCAGATCGGTGCAAGAGCAGGCCCCAAAACCATCGACCTCCAGAGAATTGACCCTGGAGGAAGTAAGAGCAGCTACAGCTGCCATTAAAAGGAGATCGGAAGCAGAAAAAGCCAGACAGGCAAAGGATAGACTGGATAGGAAAGTTCAGGAATTGAAAGCAACTAAACGAGTCAGGGAGGAAGAAGAGCTCGCGCAAACCCAGCTGTTAGTTAAAACGGGTGGAAAAGAACAAAAGACTATCGAGTTCCAAACGGACACCACAAAAAAGTGCAACCCGCGGTTGAGGCTGAGGAAATGGAAGCTGAGACTGAACCGACTGATAAATCTGATGCTGAAAAGATGGAGGATATCCTCAACCTCATCAGAGGATTTATCAGCATGTTCAATCTAGACGACATAAAACATCTGTTGATGCAGTTCGCAGAGTTAGTCCAAAAAAAGAGCGATCCTATGGTAATGGTCTTTGAGGCCCTTAAAATAATCGCGGACATTAAAAGTAACAGTGAGAATCAAACCCGTCATGGCTAGGTCCCAAAAAGAATCCTTTAAAATAATATTTTGGAATGCGAACGGCATATCTCCAAGAATAAATGAACTTAGGAATTATGTAAACGAAAATGACGTAGACGCCTTATTAATTCAGGAAACTAGAGTTAGAGAAAGTAAAAAACATAGCCAACTACTCAGGTTATCATAATCTTAGCTCAAATACTAATGCTAGAACGCCCCATGGAGGAACAGCAATATACATTAAAAGAAATATTCCCCACGAGGAACTAAAAAGCATAAATCTTCAAAGTATAAAAAATACTAGTATAAAAATTAAAATTAATAATACTAGCCCGTTTATCCTAACCTCAACATATGTCAACAATATGAGTAGAGTAGACGTAGCTGCGCAACTGGAACTACTTTTCTCGCGATATCCAAACACGATACTCGCAGGCGACTTCAACGCACACCACCGAGCGTGGGGTTGTAGGAAAGCCAATTCACGCGGTACACAGATACATAGAGTGCTGAACACCACAAACACTAACATTATTGCACCGTCGACACCAACCTGCTTCTCAGGCGCCAGCGGCACATTCATAGATTTTGTCCTAACGCGAAACATGGACTACGCTCACAATATTAGTACCCTGGATGAATTCGACTCGGATCATCTACCGGTACTGGTGACATTCGACCTGAACACACCTCTTCCAGCCTCTTTGGGACAAGAGAGGGTCAACTGGGAAGTATTCAAAAGAGCATTCTTCGAGCCGCACTTAGCAGTACCTAACATAATGAGCACGGCGGATATTGACTCTGCCACGCAGACACTCACAACAGAAATCAAGAGAGCAATTGCCTCTGCCACAACACATCGTGAGTCTCCAAAAATGCCCACACTTTCCCACCATGTCAAACAATTAGTCAAGCATAGGAATAGAATACGTAAGACATGGCAGGCTAACAGAGACCCCGCCCTTAAAAGGGAGCTTAACAGACTCGGTGCAAAGTCAGGGGAAAAATTGTCGCAGAAAAGCAGCAACAGTATAAAGAACTAATCGAATCCCTTAGCCCAGAAGACGTATCGCTCTGGCAATTCGCAAAAAGACTCAGGAAACCTCAAATTAAGCTCCCGCCTCTAATGGATGGCGCTAAAATCGCGTACTCAGACGAGGAAAAAGCCGAGGCGCTCGCAAGCCATTATGAAAAACAATTCCAACCAAACCACGATCTAATGTGTCAGGACACCCTAAGAATGGTTAGACAAACTTTAAATAACTTCAGGAATTCCCCGGTAACGGCTGAGATTAACCCTGCTATCCCGCAGGAGAAATTATCAAAAACCGTAAAAGCCCGTAACCGTAAAAAGAATCTTTGAATCTTTTATGAATTTACCCGGCGACTTATTATATATGTTTTTTTTTTTAATTATTTCAAATCTCATTATTTGCTTTACGTATTCATCAGACAGTGAGACACTTTAGGTTACTTCATTTTTAAGATATGGAAAAAAGCCAAAGTTGAAAACATAAATCACAGTTTTGCTCCCAAGTTTCTGCAAAAAACATCCTCATAGCCCCACTGACTGTTAAAAAAATTCCAGCCTTTATAAAATACTAGGCATAACAAATAATTGTTTAAAATGACTAAACGTTAACCTTTTTTCATTTAGCATATTTTGATGCAATTTAGCATATTTTGATGCAATGTAGCATATTTTGCACATATAGCACAATTTAGCATATTTTAATGCTTAAAACTTTTCTCTTTTCAGTTGTGTTTCCCAGATCTTTCTTCATCTTTGGAAAACTAATAAAAATAATAGAAATTAGCTAACATTTTAATAAAAGTTTTAAATACACAAAAACTGAAGTGAAAAATATTTTAGTATATTTTATTGCACTTATCATAGATAAATATTAGGAATTTTATATGGTTACTTTATACATTTCATAATCACAAAAGAAATTTCAAATCACATTTTAATTGCTCAATTTCATTTGATACATTACATATACAGTTAAGGACTTTTTTGAAATTTTTAACGAGTATTTTTTAATGTACATACAAAGACAGTTAATACTAAAAGAAAGTGTAAAAAGTAATTGTTTCTGCTACAATTCTCAAGAAAAAATTATATTTACGGCCATATACTGCATTAATTTTTTTAAGTCTGGAAAAATATAGCTCCGCAAAAAAAATCAATTTTAAATGTGCACTACTGATATTTATATAAATTTCTTGAGCGTTATTAATCATTTCATAGCATTATATGGCATGAAAACATTGTCAGGAGAAGAGTATGAAAATGTAAACAATCCAAGTTGGCGTAAAAAAATGTCGCCAAGAGAGAAAATTAGGCGTATTAAAAGTTTCACCTTTATTTTATTTTTTTCTTCTAATTTTAAGCATTTATAGAGGTACAGTTTATGAAAGTACACAAACATATAAAAAATATTTTATTTAAAAAATAATTACAAGACTATACATTATTTACAGAAAAAAAGACAGAAAATCTACTTTTATTATAGGACGGCATGGTCGTACATGCCAATTAACTCTTTATTTTATATAAAATATGTTTTAAAATGAATGGAAACGACTTACCTGTGAAACGTAGTATCTCCACCTTTGATGTACATCGATATGCAGTGCAGGACATTGCCATATTTTGCTTAAAAATAAAAGCAAACGTGTGATGTGACTTCTCACTTTCGGAAACGTAATGCAATTGCAATGGAAGGACAGATGCGCAAGAAAATATGCGCGTAGGGGAGTGCCTAAGTCATGTGATTTAGTTCAGTGGTCACGGAAAGGTTGCCATAAGTCTCTCGACCTATATTTCACCTCGATGGTCTCTCCACCCAACGAGTAGGGCATAATTTCTTCAGTTTTTTGGCACTGATTTCTGTCTCTCCCTGATTAGCTGCATTAATTTTGCTGGTGAGAACAAGGCTTCGTTTTGGTGTATTGAAAAAACTAGGGATTTTCCCTATTATTCCAAAGCTGTTTCGGATATCCGGAACTCTAGATGAATAAGTTACGGCTAAGTTCAAACAGTGTGATGCACAATGAACGTAGGGGGCTTTGGGGTGTTGCTCATATATAATTGCTTGGGCGCCATTGTACTCCCCACTCATTGCAGAAGCTCCATCGAACCCTTGTCCACGGAGGAAAGACGTATCAATGTTGCAGTCTGCAAGACCTTTAAGAACAGCATCTGCAATTGCTCGACCTGTAGTTTCAGTCAGGGGTACAAACTTAAGGAAGTTCTTCACTGTCTTAAATTCAATTTTATACTTATCATTTGTATCAAACCGTTTCAAATAACGAACGCAAAGTGTCATTTGCTCTACCGTTGCAATATCTGTGGTTTCGTCACATAAAACCGCAAAATATTTGGCCTCATTCACCTCAGTTGCTATGTGCTTCACAATGGAATCATTGTATGTTGAAATAATCTCATTTTGTATATTCCAACTTATGTAAGTTGCATTTTTTGCACAACCTTGTAGGTGAGTTTTCAGTATTTCTTCTCCTGCATCAACTCGGAGTCGCAAAAGGGCTCTAAAATTTCCTTCGCTTTGGCATGGTTCTGACAATACGTCCAAATCCCCATAGTCTCTATGCCCTCTCATAGCCCTTGTCTTCCACAAAAAATCACTGTTTTGATAATAGGTTTAAGAATAGCCCTATTCTGCAAAACTTGTTTTTGCTTGCCTCTGTCCATTACTTGATCCACAGGAACCATTTTTCCTTCCGTGACCCTTAAGAACTCATCGGCTTTGAGAACTGAATCCTTATGATAGAAAAAAGTTTCATGTTGACTGAACTTCTCCAAGGTCTTCTTCCAATTATTAAATCCTTTTGAAACAAGTTGACCTGTAGCTTGTGTCGATCTTAAACCGACTTCATTTGCAATAGGCACTGTCCTCTGCCTTTGAGTAAGCTAGCCAGTTATGCTTACTCAGCCAATTTGAGCAGAACTTCTGAGTGTGGTGAGGTTTTCCTTGACTTGATACAGCACTAGTGACAGTGGCAGGAAAACTGTAATTTGCATATGGTTCCCACAGATTTTTTAGCGCTGTTATCCTATCTTCATCAGTGAGGTTAGATTTCTTGACATAATTAGAAATATCTGCAGACAGAATTTCCATTTCAACTGTGTTTGATATTGTGTTTTGGCCTACCTTTACCTCCTCACAAGCGTTTGAAGACAGCCCGGGGTCACGGCTGTTGCTTGCTTCGACTGCAGTCTCATCAATGTAACCAGAGCTCAGGGAAACGTCGTTGGGAACGTCACTATTTTCAATCTTACTTTTTTTTTAAAAATAACTTCCCAGTGTTTGTTGGCCTAGCCCTTTTTGTTTTTCACTCATTGTCGTTTTTTTGACCTTGCTCCTCAGTTATTCAAGCACAAAATTTGCTATATAGCCGAAATACGCACATAAACACACACACTGATCGTTAAAGGTGCATTTCACTGTTATCACCCTGTGTCGTAACGTCGCACTTTATTTCAACTCACAGCAACACTTAATTCGCGAAGCGTTGGCACGATCTATTTATTCACTTCCACAATTTTCTCACTGGGTAAACGAAATCCTCGAGTTTTCGAGCGAACAGCTGCTTCCCCGCCGTTCACTCTTTATATAGGGCCAGGGAGGTGCCTGTGACGTCACTCTTCAGAGTAGAGCTCCTTTACTACAGGCTGACTTATCAAGCATATTGAAGCCCAGTAAGGTTTCTACAAATACATGGGTTACCATATTTGGCGGTTTAACACGTGCTCCAAATATTGATTTTTACAGGTACGTATTTGATTATGTTAAAAAAATTTACAATTGATTTATATTTTTATAAATATGAATTAGATTGAAGTAACATTTGTAATTAAGCAACACTTATTAACAAGAATCAAAGTATGATTCTCACTCTGTAAGCAGATTAACAAATAGATGGACATTTTTTTTTTACAAAAATCCGGTCTTGTGTGTCAATTACCCGGGATGGGGGGGGGGGCTTTTAAATAAAAAGGCACTAAATTTAAAGGTACTAAAATTTTAAAGAGAGGCAATTTTGTTATAAACCTGTGGATGTATAGATTAAACAAATACAACATTTAAAATCTTAATAATAATAATAAATTATATAAAACGATATATTTTTTATGCCTAGTACAAAATAATTGAAGTACTTAAAAGATAATATTGAGAAAATCCTCTAAACTGGATCCTCTAAACATAGCGCCAATGTTTACATCAGATGATTTGCGCCAATCATCGCCTTGGCGATGAAAATATCAGTGCCATTCCAAAGTAAATTCTAATCATTCAGACATAATTTCTATCAGTTTTTAGTAAAACAAAATCTTATTTGATCATTCATTATCGTTTATGATAAAGGCAATTCTATTTATTTACCATTTTAGCTTATGTTTACATAATTATTATAATATGGTAAGATTTCCACTTGGCGACAGTTTGTTAACAGTAGGATTCAACAATTTTATATTTCATTATACTCTAAAAATGCAATAAAGTGTATAAAACTTGAAAGATATTGGTGTAACATGAATAAATCTTTAATATATATAAAATTTGAAGCAATTATACTTTTAAGTTTGGAAGAGAGAATAACAGGATTCAGGATAATATTCAGGATTACAAACCACGTTTACTAAGATAAGACTATAGCAAATAAAAGTCAATAATAATACATACTACAGTTACCGAAATTATAAAATGAGTGTTTAAAATAAATACATTATATAAAAATAGAAGTTTCAATTACAATATTGTAAAATTTAGCTTTCACAAGTATGCTTCTGTACAGGAAATCCAATGATTCTGTCGACTATTTATAAGCCATTTTTTGTATTCCCTCTTCATTTCTGGGAAAGCGAAATTACCTAAATCTTTTTCAAGTATGTTTAGAGTAGTTTGGTGAAGCACACCCACCAAAAATTATGTCAATAGTACACTTCCTAAAGTGAAAATATGAATTGAGCTAATGTTAATGGATTACGATTTCAGCCTCGGTGGGCTTCAATATGCTTGACGAGTCAGCTCGTATATAGAGGAGCCTTACTTCAGAGCATCTGGTACTTTCTCGAAGGCAGACCTAGTTCCCCCTTGCGCTAACAGCGCCCTTCGCTTTTTGCTTTGTCAGTTCAAGGTGCCGAGGGGAGCCCCCCGTGGGTGCGCCACTGCTCTGAGAGCCTGTAAACAAAACCAATGTGTCTGAAAAAATCGAATAAACTTACTGAACTTAACTAGAGTTTTATCTTACACAATGTTATTCACAAAAAAACCATTTCGGTTCCATTGGACTTTAGCCACTGCCTATTTTGTTTAATTTGAAATTTATATTTATGATATGCACATCCGTTATATTGTAGGTATATTTTGTGAAAATGCACACTAGTTGCTGGCATCTTTTGTGATAAAAACGAAAACACTTATTATTGTAATGTAACATTTTGTAATAATGCACACGTGTTATTGGAATATTTGTGATAATGCACCACACGCCTGATTGGTATATTGTGCTATAATGCTAACGCTTGATTGTCACAATTAGTCATAGTGCTTCAGATTATCATTTTCAATTTAATTATGTTTGGATTCTCACTTATAGTACTTTCTGTTTTAGGTTTTACTGTCTATATCAAATAGCTTATTTCTTTTTGGGAAAACTTCATCAAGTGGGATTCTAATTTTTCTGAAATATAGATTTGATACAATATGTCGTATGGTAAAAGAATTAGCTAAGAAATCTAATGGATTTAGAAAACAAAATTTTGAAAGTTTGAAATATTTTTAATTTTGTTGATCCACTTGACAATCCTTTGCTTTTATTTCCATAATTTTGTGAAATTTCATATACAAACCTACCGTGTTTGGTCTCTCCATACATTTGGAATAGAACGGCCCAACATTGAATTTTTGATTATTTATGAAGTTTTGGTTATTTATCTTGAGTGTGGCTCATTGCTATCAAAATAAATTAAAGCAATAAAAAAAATATCAAACTATAAGTTTGGGGGAAATAAAATCACTTCATTAGAAATAGAACAAGACACATAACGGAATCAACAAATTTCAGAAGCAAAGAGTCTACTTTGTCAGGATAAATGAGACTAGAAGTTAATTTAGTAAATGGAAGAATAAGTCTTCAGAGAATGTATTCCTGCTTTTGCTGAAGAGATTGCTTATTTCATTTAGCCTGACGAAGTAGAATCTTTTTCGCCTCCGAAAGCATTTGATACCTTTATACGCATTACAAACTGATACAAATGATGTGTTTAAAGATTTCTATTTATTTAGATATCAGTTTGAACAAATTGTTTTTCTTTTAAATGCTGAAATGTAAATAATTTTATACTGTCTTAAAATAATTTTATACTGTTTAACATTATGTCAAATCCATATTTCCATTTCCATTTTTTTCGCAGAAAAACAGAACTCATTCTTTTTAAGGAAGTTTTCCTTGTGAGATTTGTTCATTATATTTTATGTTAATATGAATTTTTGTTCCCATAACGAATTGTTAAATAAATAATAGATACTGAATCTGCAATGTGTTTTTTTTTTCTCAATTTTTGTTTCTAATGAGTAAATTTGCAAAATAAAATTTCATTAAAAAGTAAATATTAAAAATTAAGTGCATTCAACTACTTTTTTGTTTTCTATATACATTGAAGGAGGTAATTATTCAAATATAATGGATAGATGCTATGCGCTATAAAGAACAAAAATATAATTATTGTTATAAGTTACTTTGAGGTTCTGCTTTTAAGTAATTGGTCCAATTCAACACACTTCTTTAGCTCTTTTATCAAAATTGCTATATATACTACAAAGGTATGCACTTAGAATGTATATGATGGGAAATAAACAATAGGATAAGAAAACAATAGAGCAAAATTTCCTCTGTTTCCAGGGCTGATGTGGTTAAATCCAGCACTGTCTTCTATAGCCCTGCAACTAAGTTTGAGTCTTTGTGAATAAGCCAATAAGCTTGTTTATACAAGTGGACTTTGCTACACCTCCTAGAGTCTCTGGGCCCTGACTAAGTCTCCTAAATATACAGGCTGATGCAACAGCGGCTATTTTAACTCCCAGTTAAAGCGATAGCTGTACTTTTTATCCTTTTCTTCAATCTTAAGTAAATCAAAACATTCTAGACTATATTTATTTAATAATTAGTATAATTTTTTTAAAGCAAAAGCACCTATTTTGCAGCTAAATTGCATCAAATTTCAGTCATGTAACGTGCATGCACCTTTAAAATAGCACAGGCAGACAATAACTAACTAGTCAAAATTGCGGTTTCATAAGCCTGTATATGTAGAAGCTTTAGCAGCGACAGGAAGTGACATCACACCAAGCAAAGAATCGGTAATTGGTACAGCCCTATATCTGATCTTCCTTAGTATTCACATTAACGAACTCTACTTTCTTACCTTTAACATGCTTTGTATTTTACCATATGATATAATAGTAGAGAAGCAAGTAATAAAATATTTTTTAAACATATCATTATTTATTTTTTATGAATTTAAATTTTGAACTGGATTTTATAAAACATAATTATATTTATAAAATGTGAAAAGTAAAAAAGTTATATATGGAACAAAAATAATTCATGTATTATTAAGGTTTAACATTGTTTAAAAATTAGTTTTCTGTAATTTTAATATCATGGATAATGGTTAATTATAAAAGTGACAAAATTTTAATTCACGTAAATATTTTTATAGGCATTTATTTCTTACCTAAAAGTATGATATGTATATTTATTATTTTTTAAAGTTAAATAATTTCAAATTTAGCACTTACTAGCAGCATACCCGTTCTTCGTACGGAGTATATAATATAAAGAAACTTATAATTCGCAACGATGTGCAATTCTGTTAAAATATTAAATTTATTGCTCATAAAGAGAAGTTTAAGAATATCTGTTCTCACTATGCAAAATTATCTTCACGGGCAGATCTGAAGAATAAAACATCCCGGCCCCTTTTGTAAACAAATTTACAAAAAAAAAAAAAAAAAAAGGAATTGAATCAATATATGCAACCCTGTACTACTTATATTGTCGCAGATTAGAAAATATGCCAGTGTGTTAGTAGAAGATTACCTGTATTACAATATGAGTCTCAAAAATATTTGCCAAAATAAAAGGGATGACGTAATACATTGAAAATATCAATAATCCCCGTAATCTTTATATCAGAAGGTCGTAATTGATTCTAATATATGTCAATATATATATCAAAGTATATGCCAATATACCTGTACTACTTATATTCTCGTAGATTAGAAGATATACCCTTGCATTTGTAGAAGATTACTCATACAACGTACAATATATGAGTTTAAACAATTTTTGTCGTAATAAAACAATTGCATAATAACTTGAAAATATCAATAATCCCTGAATCAACATCCCCGAAAATATCAATAATAATAATGTTTAAACCTGAAGACCGTAATTGTTATTATCCAGTCAAAAATGCAATGTCAATGAAATTTATTTTATATACATATCTTTATTATTCAAATCGGAAAAGATTTAATATAAAATCGTATGCCTCATAACACATTGGATCCGTTGCTAAGCGACATAATATCATTTGCTTTAAATAAATTGATGGAAATCATATCGTCTGAATAAAGCGATCTCCATGGAAGGTTTGGCGACATTTTAGTCAATTTAGCGATAACTTAAAAAATCGCCAAACTTATCGCCGAGTGGGACTGTAGAACTGATAGTCCCATTTTGCGACAAATTGACGAAACATCATCACAATACTATCCCCTAACAAAACACAATTAATTTCATTTATTAATCGCGATTTTATCAATTCCATGATATTTTTATGGATTGACAAATATTTTTATCAATTTGGTGATATTAAAAAAATTCGTTAAATGTGTTACTAAGTAGGATGGATGGACTGACCGACAAATGTTACCGAAACATCATTTCAGTACTCTATTCTAAAAAAACAAATTGCGTCATTTTTATAAATTTGGAGACATTTCCGCTAATTTGTTTAAAAAAATTTACCAAGTTATTTAGAGATATCCCGCTAAATTCGTAGCTCTGAATTTGCAGATTTGAAGAATAAAATATCCCGATCCCGTTTGTATATACTAAATGAAAACACTAAAATTGTATTATAAGATACACTCGTTCTACTCTTTTTCTGCTTCAACAATCGGCTAAATGAATTTATTGGGTAAATACAATATATGAGTTTATTAGCTAAACACAATATATGAGCTTGAAACCTCTTTGCTAAAATAAATGAAAGTGATGTACACAATCCGCAATTTATATAATTAAAAGAACAATCAAACCGTTCATTTAAAATATATATATTTACATTCATTTATATATTATTCAAATAGAAAAAATAATAATAAATATTAACAACACAATTAATTTCATTCCGTTGCCCAGCAACATGATATAAGATAGAATCTTCCTCATAAAATGCGAAATTAAATAGCCATTTTGATTTCTTTATACTTTTCCATTTAAATTCATGTTTCAAACAATTAATGTTTTCCGATAGTGACTAATTAATGCAAAAATCCTGCACCAAACTCGGAAATAAAGTTTTATTTCATTTCGACGTTTTAAACAAACGATTTTCATCCTTTCCGTTTGGATAAACCACGGAAGAGTTGCGGAGCGCAAAACCGTTCTTGCGAACGTTGTTATATGCTCCAGGAGCCCAAAGCGGGTGACCACCACCACCACGGAATTGGAGAGTAGAACTCCTACGAAAAAGTTCCGTTTTTCATTAATATCTCGACAACCCCTGGTCTTAGAAACTCGAAACTTGGACTAAATTTATGGGGTGCTATTTCAAGGCTATCCACAAAATTTCATTAAATTCGGTTCAGCCGTTTTTCCGTGATGATGAGACAAACGGAAATTTCGTTTTTTACTAATATCTCGAGAACCACTGGTCGTAGAAACTCAAAACACGGACTAAATTTTAAGTGAGGCTATTTCTAGGCTACCCACCAAATTTCATCAAATTCGGTTCAGCCGTTCTCCCGTGATGATGGGACAAACAGACAGACAGATTTTCAATTTTATTTATATAGACTTGTAAAATGAGAACTTCGATTCTTTTAAAATTTTACTATGAAAGATTTATTAAGAAAAGGTATCAGCACTTATGTGCCACACAGGTAGTTGGCATTCAAATCCCATTAGCATAGGAAAAGAAAACATGGGCATAAAGTAATTAACTGCTGATGAGCAGAATCTATATAAATAAAATTGAAAATCTGTCTGTCTGTTTGTCCCATCATCACGGGAGAACGGCTGAACCGAATTTGATGAAATTTTGTGGGTAGCCTAGAAGTAGCCCCACTTAAAATTTAGTTCATATTTTGAGTTTCTACGATCAGTGGTTCTCGAGATATTAGTAAAAAACGAAATTTTCGTTTGTCTCATCATTACGAAAAAACGGCTGAATCGAATTTAATGAAATTTTGTGGATAGCCTTGAAATAACCGCCCCATAAATTTAGTCCAAGTTTCGAGTTTCTAAGACCAGGGGTTGTTGAGATATTAATGAAAAACGAAACTTTTTCCTAGGACTTCTACTCTCCAACTCCGTGGTTTATCCAAACGGAAAGGATGAAAATCGTTTGTTTAAAACGTCAAAATGAAATAAAACTTTATTTCCGAGTTTGGTGCAGGATTTTTGCATTAATTAGTAACTATCGGAAAACATGAATTTAAATGGAAAAATCTTCCGCCATGGCTTATCTTTCACAAGCATTTGCTCAACGATGCAAAGTATAAATAGATCAAAATGGCTATTTCATTTCGCATTTTATGAGGAAGATTCTATCTGATATCATGTTGTTCGGTAACGGAATGAAATTAAATGTGTTGTTAATATTTGTTATTATTTTTCCTATTTGAATAATAAATAAATGGATGTAAAAATATATTTTATAAATGAACGGTTTGATTGTTCTTTTAATTATATATAAATTGCGGACTGCGTACATTACTTTCATTTATTTTAGCAATGAGGTTTCAAGCTCATATATTGTGTTTACCCAATAAATTCATTTAGCCAATTGTTGAAGCAGAAAAGGAGTAGAATGGGTGTATCTTCTAATACAATTTTAGTGTTTTCATTTAGTATATACGCCGCCGTGTTCATGCGGAGTACGATCACGTTAAACATGTGGGTCCGAAAGTCCTTCCGAGAGGTTGGTGGTAGGGGAAGGAGGGTACGGTCCCTGTGGATGCGTCCCCCACTGGGTTCCGGTCTAAATTGGGTGGCACTTCCCGACCGTCCAAACAGTTACCTTACACCTTTCTGGTAGGTCGGACGGTCTGGGTTTCACCAACAACAAACGGGATCAGGATATTTTATTCTTCAGAGCTAGCAATTTTGCGGAATATCTCTAAATAATTTCTAGGTAACTTTTCTTAAGCTTCACCAAATTAACGGAAATGTCTTCAAATTGATAAAAATGACGCAAATCAATGAAATTAAATTTGTTTTTTTAGAATAGAGTACGGAAAAGATGTTTCGGTGGCCTTTGTCGGTCAGTGCATCCATCCTACTTAGTAACCCATTTAACGAATTTTTTTAATATCACCAAATTGATAAAAATATTTGTAAATCCATAAAAATATCATGGAATTGATAAATTAAAACGCTTAATAAATGAAATTAATTGTGTTTTGTTAGGGGATAGTATTGTGATGATGTTTCGTCAATTTGTCGCAAAATGGGACTATCAGTTCTACAGTCCCACTTGGCGATAAATTTGGCGATTTTTAAGTTATCGCTAAATTCACGAAAATGTCGCCAAACCTTCCATTCCATGGAGATCGCATTATTCAGACGATATGATTTTGATCCATTTAGTTGAAGCAAATGATATCATGTCGCTTAGCAACGGATCCAATGTGTTATGCGGCATATGATTTTTATTAAATCTTTTCCGATTTGAATAATAAAGATATGTATATAAAATAAATTTCATAGACATTGCATTTTTGACTGGATAATATAAATTACGGTCTTCAGATTTAAACATTATTATTATTGATATTTTCGGGGACTGTTGATTCAGGGATTATTGATATTTCCAAGTTATTATGCCATTGTTTTATTATGACAAAAAATGTTTAAACTCACATTTTGTACGTTTTACGAGTAATCTTTTACAAATGTCCGGGTATATCTACTAATCTACGAGAATATAAGTAGTACAGGTATATTGGCATATATTGGAATCAATTACGACCTTCTGGTATAAAGATTACGGGGATTATTGATACTTTCAATTTATTACGTCAATTCTTTTTTTTTGGCAAATATTTTTGAGACTCATATTGTAATACGGGTAATCTTCTACCAACACACTGGCATATTTTCTAATCTGCGACAATAAAAGTAGTACGGGGTTGCATATATTGATTCAACTCTTTTTTTTTTTTTTGTAAATTTGCTTACAAAAGGGGCCAGGATGTTTTATTCTTCAAATCTGCTGCTGCAGATAATTTTGCATAGTGAGAACAGATATTCTTACACTTCTCTTTATGAGCAATAAATTTAATATTTTAACAGAATTTGCACATGATTGAGAATTATAAGTTTCTTTATATTATATACTCCGTACGAAGAACGGGTATGCTGCTAGTGTTAAATAAAAATAGCCAATCCGAGAAGAATTTTGACACATTCTTGTCAAAACTACAGGGGCAAAGTGAGAGTTCAGAATGAGATGTTACTCCCTAGATTTCTACTATTGTGAAAGATTGGAAGATTCCATCTACTATATAGGATATCAACAGACTGAATGCATTGGGGGTGGCAACCACATGGTCTGTAACCTCCTTGTTCATCCCCTACTTATCACTCCTAGGGTGGACTTTTGGACATACAGATTTATTGTGCCCATACTCCGTGTAGACACAGAAATAGTTAGGACGTGGTATGGATCTAACTCGGGTCTTCCTTGTGCAATTCTCTCGACATGACGACTAGGCTATCCCTGCCGTGTAAGTCAATAAAAGTTATACATCAAATGTTCATAAAGACTGTAAAGTTAAAACTTTATTAAAAATACAGCTTATAACAATTTAGTAATGGTATCATCCGTTTTCAGAGGAAAATACAACCTTCTTTCGTAGGATAAAAAGACAGAGCAACCATACCATTAAAAACAGAAAAAGTCTATTTTAATTTGAAGGATCGATTTTTGTAAAAAAATTGCACTCCTATTGCTTTCAGTATTTGTAGAGAGTTTTCACACTTTTCTGCACTCTTCACAGAATAGTTGACACCAGCAATGTCAGCAAGAAAATTTGTTACATGCCGTATTTGCATTTTTAAGCACCTTTTCGGAGGATAAGAAATTCAGTTTTAGTCTATGAAAACTCCTTTTGGCGGGTTTTGCGAGTATGACTTTTATAGAGCTTCAAAAGTAAAAGTATTATTAATACTTTAGAAAATGCACTCACCTCCATTAAATTACAAACAGGAAATAGAAAATACTTTATAGCACTAGCAAAAATATGAAGTATAATATAAGAAACAATTACAGTATTTCCAAAATTTAATGTTTAAAGCTCATTTGCAATAGAACTTAAAAATTCATATTTAAAAGCTAAAATAATAGAATTTGAACAATAATACTAATTACAATATTTAATGATATTCTTTTAAAGCAGTAGCATTTTAGCTTTTTTGAAGATAATTGGGAGCACTTTTTGGCATATCTGCTTACATTTTTCAAAATAAAAAAAAGCATTCAGCGGTGCACTTTAAATATTTTCTATTACATATAATTTCATCAATAACAATGTGAAATAGAGCACATTGCCAAACTTTACACTAAGCAGAATGAATAAAATTGAAGAAAATGCATAATATTAACACCAACGTGTATGATTCAAACTTTCACCGAACTGCCAATTTGTGCTTTGCAAGACAACAGCAATTTGATCTGTTTCTTGACAGAGTCCCAGAAGTAACTGTTAGCATCCGTTTGCAATAATAGTTGTTCATTATTTTTTGATAAACAGTTGAGTTTTATCTGCCCATCAGATTCAACCAACATGTTTGATGATACAGCTGACAAGCTAATTTTTTGCAAATTTTTAATATGGCTCACAAATAGCAGCCTGGCGATCCCTTTAGTAGTCTAAGTCCCTGAAACAGAAGCCCTTTAAAAGGTCTGTGATTTTGATTGAACGTGGTGGTATGACTATTTTTCCCAGGAGAATATACATAAGAGAATGGCCTACATTTTTTTTTATTTAATAGAATGAATTGAACCTTGCTCAGGCCCTAAATAAGTGCCCACTATTTTAAAAATCTGTTGTGGACAGCACATGACTTTCTCTGCATAATGCAAGTATTGTACTTTTTTCAATGCAAAATAATGATGAACAAGATCCATAGCACAATGTTTTTGGTGATTTTCAGGATAACAACATGTAAAACTATTTTGAAGCACAAATATAACTTAACAATTGGAAATGTTGCTAACATATGCTAAGCAATGTACTTCAGTTTTTAAAAATATGTTAATTATTAATTTGGCATCATTTTTTGCCAATTTGAAGACCAAGCATTTGTAGAACTGATCAAACTTAACCCTTTGCAGACTGAGGCATTCCAGAACTGCCGTGGCCCAAAGAGCTGCACATTTTTTGCCTAAGCCTAACTCCGGAAAATAATTCACTAAAAATTGCCCATTTAACACAGCATTCTACTTTTTTCAGGAATGATAAGGAAATACTTATTTTCCATTAGATGTACATGTTACATGCAAACTATCTTTTATTTAAATGATCAAATATGATTAATTAAATGGATTAAAATAGTTATTTGTTACGAAGGAAAAATATCCAAATAATTATACTCAATACTTTATATAGCTAAAAGAGATTATGTATAATTTTTAAGAAGAAATTAGCTTTGTTACTAATTAATATGCCTTTTACGTATAATGTATTTCAAAACATGGATACACGCAGAGACTATCATTGCAATCTTTGCATTCATAAAAACTGTCCATGCTCTCATCAGAAATACCAAAAATCCATTAATCTTCACAATCTGCATTAATTTCATTTCATAACTATCCTGTTCGATTACCATGCAAGTATATTCTTCTGTACGTAAAAACATCTTGACCCAGACATTCTCGTATCTGAAATAACCTAATAAATTCACTACTGCACATTCTTCTAAAACTCAGACTTGAAAGAAAATACTCTCTTACATTCCAATAATTCAATGCAATCATTAAACTAAAATTGGAATGAGAGCCCATACTGAATTATAGCATAGCCTGTGAGAAATGAACTGTTTGTTTATATTATAAAGCCATATTTTACCGCTCTAACTGAAGTGATGATTCATAGGGGCCACCCATACAAAGGTCAAGTATTAGCAGAATATGTTGCAAATGTTAGAATGGACATTTAGCGACATCTAGTACTCAAATAAATTCAAACGGAAACATTTCACATGAAAGCGCAATTAAAATGTAACTAGTGAAATTGAATCCTCAATATTTTTATGACCTTCTAAAAATTTATCAGAAAATCATGTACAGTCATTAAAAAAAAAAAAAAAATTAAACATTCGACTGCAAATGCAGTTTATATCACAGAACAAACTAGAGGATATATATTGATAGATAAGGACCAATGTCTTCTACAAATAACAATATTTAAAATCTGCTTCAGGGGCCATCTTCATATAGTTATTTTAGCATTAACTCCTCCAAAATTTTCAAGAGCAACCTCCATTGATCATTACATATTCAGATTCTACAGAAAATTTCAAGAAAAAAAAAAAAAAAAAAAAAAAAAAAAAAAAAAAAAAAAAAAAAAGCGTTTACCATTTTTAAAGAATTTTTTTATCAATTTGCAAATGTTTGAAATTTGTTGATCTTAATGCTAAATAGGTTTTTCAGTTTTATGGATATATATATTTGTGATAAATAAATTTTCCTAGAAAATTGTTTGCATACTTTTCTACTAAAAAACTTAATAAAATTCTTTTAACTTTTTATATTCAAACATATTTGATTATCAGATCGGAATTCACTCTTTCAACTGCAGAGTTCAATTTTTAGATGCACTCGTAATAGTTTTTAAGAAATATCTGAGTCAATGTTAGACCTTTTTTCATTATTCTTTTTTAATTTACATGAAAGTTTTAATGCAACGAAATATATAACGGTCAAATGAGGGTTGCCATTGAAAATTTTGGAGTTAGTACCAAAATAAATATGAAGAATTTTCATTATGCAAATTTTATATAATGATATTTGTAGAAGACATTAATCCCTTTCAAATTATATATTCAGGCTTGTTCTGTGAAATAAATTGTGTAATTGTAGTCAGATGTTTTGCTTTTTTTTTAGAGCTATACATGTTGAATCTTCTGTATGCTATGTAAAAATGTATGATTTTTTTTTATTACTGAGAATATAAATTAAATTGCATATTACATAATTACAAGAAGAATTAATATTTTTAGAAAATAATTATGTTCAAACATAATATAAAAATATGATAGTCCTGTGAGTACAAATCTCGATTGTCGGAGGATTAAAATGGACGACAAAGGCTGTTTCGGAGGATTAGCAGCACTGCATGACAATGTGATCTGTTTGCATTTAATAAAATTTAATATTTTATTAAAATATTTATTAGTAGTTAAACAAACAATAAAGAAATGGAAATTCTGTAACCTTTAATTAAAAAAAAACACAAAAATGGTTGTTTTTGGATACTCAGCAATCACGTTTTAGAACAAAAGTTAAACTTTTAAACAAGTACTCTACAATAATGAAATTCCTAGATTCATCATAATTTGAAAAATTTACATGTAAAGGGGAAAAATAATGGTTTATTTTTATCATGCTATAATTAAAACCAATCAAATTTTTTTTTTTTTTTAAATAAATGCAAAACTGAACATGAATGCTATATATTGTAAAATATTAAAGAAATAAATGTTAAATAAAATATAACTATCCTCCATGGTTATGCCACTATTCATCATTATTAATTTTAAATTAAATGATTTTAAGATGACAATATTCAATAAGATGCAGAAAGATTCTTTTATCAGAAGCTGAAGTCCGGACTGTTTAAAAAAAGATGTGGCTTCATTCAATATTCACAAATACATAAAACTACATTTGGAATATAAAATATCTTGCCTTTTACACATGATTTAGGTGCTAATTCTCCCATCTGTTAACATCAAAATGGTTTCCAAGGACATGTCAATGAATTTTAATGATTTTTAAATATTTTTCTGTGGCCTCCAGTTTGCACACACACACACACACAAACTAAATATCAAGTACTTTTCAAGGATCATAAAACTCTGTTCTACACTTTTAATCATTAAGATACTATTTTAATAAAACATACAATTTTTGTATGATTGTTTTAAATATAATGAAAGAGAAACAATTTTTAAATGAGAATTTTATTGCATGACAGAAAGTTTACACTAGTCATAAGTTATCAAAAATTTTGACCACACTGGTCTACTTGACCAATACATTAGTATACTTGAAGTTTTTTTTATTTTGAATATTGAAAAGTTTAGAAAAACTGGACCACATTTGGTCCTAAAATACTTTAAAATTGTACTAGAATTCATTTTTAAGTAACAGTCCAGACATTTGAGCTTTCTTGACTTATAAACTTCCTGTAAAAAAAGAAAGACCCTGTAAAAAAAAATATATTTCATCACAAAAAATATAAAACTTTAAAACAATATTTTTCAAATGGCAAACATTAATAATTAGTAGCTGCAGTCCCTTTTTTAAGCAAATGGACAAAAAATATTCATCCATTACAAGGGCATTTAGGCTTTTAATTTGCAATAACTGCCGACTGCATAACCGTCTATGCAGCAGATGCATATAATATATATATGGAATCTGCATAAGCCTTAAATAAGTACTACCTTTAATATACTGCACAGACATATTGAGATCTATCAAGAACCGGTTCTTCCTTCTTGCCTCCCTGATAATACCAAACTAAACACGCAACTTTTGGATCCCCTGTTCAAAGAAAGAATTGGCAGATACCGTCAAAGGAGCTAAAATGATTGAATCCTTTTCTAGGGAGACTCTTGTTCATGCCTATACTGATGGCTCCTCTGATGAAACCATTTTAAATGGAGGATCTGGAATACACCTCATTTTACCAAATGACAAAATTATACAGAAAAAAATTGCAGCGGGCCTCATTGCATCCAATTATACCAGCAAACTTATTGCAATACAGGAAGCTCTGAATATCTATATCTCTCTTTCAGATTCCGATAGGGCTATGGCCTGGTTATCTTTAGTGATTCTAAGGCTGCCATTTTGATGCAATCCAATTGGGATGCTCAAGACTTGCTGGTGATATACATCTCCTCCTTGACAGGATCAAACAACTAGAGAAAAGTTGCACCCTGCAATGGATTCCTGCATATGTTAATATCGAGGGAAATGAGATTGCCGACAATCTGGCTAAAGAAGCGAGACACCTAAATAGTGGCCATGTAAATTGCACCACCTTTGGTGATGCGAATGCAATGGCAAGATTCAGATTTAGGGAATGCTCAATTCGAGAAAGTGACCAAATCTGTGAAATAAATGAAGAAGGAATCATCACAAAAACAATTGTAAGGCTTCGTACACGTCACTACAGGAGTATGAAAATTGATGAAAATGGAGCTAGGGTCTACAGGAACTGTAGAAACTGTCCCGAAACTGAACTCTCTCCTGAACATGTCTTTACATGTCCTGCCATTTTGGCAGCACTTCAAAACATCATGGAATTTCCACAGGAGATACTCTACTCCCATAGCAACATTGCGATCACCAGGGCCGTGGTCTTCACTCATGGATCTATTTAAGCGACTGACTCGTGTGGACATGACACCACACACCACCACATAGGCCACTTTGGCTGCTTCTCAGCTTTTGTTAATAAGCACCCACTTAACAGGTACATAAGACACTAAGTGGCTAAGATCTAAATAAATGCCCAAATTGAAACTACATATGTGCGCATACATCCAACATAAACATGGAGATTCAAAAAAGTACAAAATAAAACTGGAAAAGTGAGTAGTTAGTGTATTAGCAGGCTCACTTGAAAGGTTAAAAGGAAGGGAATTGAGTATGCCAGTGAAAATTACATATTAATTGAATCAAGAAGGGCTGAGATAGATCTAGAGTTGCCAATTTCCAAAAGAGGCTCTCAGGAGCAACATGCCATACACTGGACATAAGCACACATAGTGTTTCTTTTAGGATTTTTTGACTGGGGTGAATGCAATTTTTAGGGAGGCAAGTTTTCTACTTACCATATATAAATATATCTAAATGCTGTGTCACATAAATAGAAACTATTTTAGTTAATATAAAATGCCTCCGGGGGGGGGGGGGGGGGGTACTCATCTCCTGGAAGGCTTCAACCCCCCCCCCCATCTGGAGGTATGTGATCAACTTAATGTTTTCGAATTTTTTAAACTTCTTAACTCATTTAAAATAAACAGTTATGTTCTGAACCAAGCATTAGTTTTGAAAACTGTGGGACATACATAAAAACACACATACATGGTTAGACAGGTTATAATAGACTAATTGTGGTGCCAACAACTAGCAATCACTTTTATTAACAATAACTTTTATAAGCAAATGAACAAAAGGTACAAGCCCACTGCATGGGCACATAAGCGACTAGGCAACTATGCACTAAATAAATGCCTTTAACCTGCTGTGCATTGCTTTGACCACTATGTAGACATTATTAATAAGCACTCATTTAGCAGGCACAGAGGCTGCTCAGTTTAGACCATAGTGATTTTCCCTCTCTACTCTCTTACTGGGCTCACTGTTTGTACAACAAACTTCCACTTATGAGTTTGCTATTATACAATTTTATGCAAATACTTTAAATGTTTAGTGAAATCCCTCTAAAAACAACTAGAAGACAAAGCCATCTGCAATAATTCTTTTCTGTCCTAATCCGTTTACCATGTATAACTGCAACTTAAGGTACTTAACTGTAACTCACCACTGTTTTCATAACTCCATAATCTCAAAACTACCCTTCTTTCCAAATTATCTTATATTTTTAAGGAAAAATATAAAATTTACTTTATTAATTCACTGATACTTTTTGTTAATTCCTTTATATGAATGTAAAAACTTTCAGTTGATCTTGAAATATAAAACAATTTAACTAAAAAAAATTTTAACATTAAGACTAGTTTATGTGTAGATAATAAAGAAAAAAATCTAAATTTATACCATACATTTTCATACTATTTTCAATTATATATTTTTAGCTATAACTATCTTTTGGATATGGAATGCATATTAATAGGCTCAGGACAGACACAAAATACTGAAGATGAGAAGTTATTGCACTATAAAATCTGTTTTAAGTAGCTAATAGGAAACACTTCAGTGAAAATAAATATGAATGACAAAAATAAAGATGAGTTTCAAAAATATTGTATTTATAATATAAATAATGTATTTATAATAAATAAAAATAATGTATTTATAGCATACATAATGTATTTACAATATACATAATGCATTTATAACATGCATAATGTATTTATAACATAGATAATGTATTTATAACATACATAATATATTTATAATATAATAAATATTATATTTCTTCCCAACATTTAAACCTATTAGCAACACTTATTCAATTTAAAAAATAATTCTCTCTGGCTGGGCTTAAAAATTGAACCTATAAACAGTCTTCCTGCCCATCCTAAATAAACAATAACTTCCAGAACAAACGAGGATTACAGCAGCATAACAATGAAGATACTAAACAGGAAAAGACCAGATAAGTCATAACAAAATTAAAAAATACAAGCATTTGTGATAATTTACAAGAAAAGGGTCCAGTTGTCAGTGGTTTCAAAATTGAGTTTAGGACCTTGTAAAGTACAGCTTTTCTCAGGCTGATTCTAAAAAACAAAACTGCATGCTTATCTATTCAACTAATTCTAATGTAAATCTATTCAACATCATTAAAAAATATATGTAAAAATGTAAATAAATTACCAAACTAACATCTATATATACTAATTGCCAAGTGTCCGTCTGTCTGTCATGCTTTTTTTAGGCACTTCCTGAATAGATAGACTTGCAATTTGGTACACTGCTCGGTTGTTCAATAAAACACCCTGGAAAAGTCGAATTTTTCGAAAACGTACTCTAGAGGGGGGTGAGGGTGCTGCACACCAAAACGTTTAAAAACTGAAATGATAGAAAAGAATGTTTGCGATAAGATAGAGACTTCAAATTTGGTGTATGAATAAACCGTTTGAAAGGAAGAAAGTGTGCAATTTCAGATTTCCAATATTTTCTACTTAAGGAGGTGCATCACACCAAAATGTTCAATTTTCCGAATAAATGAGAAATGGCTCCTTTAAAAATTTGATAGACGCTTGAAATTTGGTATATAGACTATAGACTAATCATTCTTGATGAAAACACCCAATATGAATATAGTTTTTCAAAAATGTTCGTTTAAGGGGGTGCTTCAGAGGAAAACGTTCAAAAGGTGAATTGATAAAAAACATGCTTCAGAATGAGATAGAGATTTCAAATTTGGTGTACAGGTAGATAGTTTGGAAGGATGAAAGTGTACAATTTCAGTTTTCCAATATTTTCTACTTAAGGGGGTGCCGCACACAAAAATGTTCGATTTTCGAAATAAAGGAGGAACGCCCCTTTTAAAACATGATTTAGATTTGATATTTGGTACATAGGTGAATCATTTGATAAAAACACCCAAGACAAAAGAGTTTTCCAAAAATGTTCGTTTAAGAGGGTGCTCCAGAGAAAAATGTTCGAAAGGTGAAATGACAAAAAACTATACTTCAGGATGGGATAGAGACTTTGGTGTATGGGTAGATAGTTTGAAAGGAAGAGTATGTGCAATTTCAGTTTAACAATATTTTTTAATTTAGGGAGTACCGCAAATCCAACTGTTGGATTTTCTGAATAAATGAGAAATTCCTCCTTTAAATTTTGATAGAGACTTGAAATTGGTATATAGAATAATCATTTAATGAAAACACCCAAGATGAATAGAGTTTCTCAGAAATGTTCGATTAAAGGGGTGCTCCAGAGAAAAACGTTCGAAATAAGAAATGATAAAAACATTTTTCAGGATGAGATAGAGATTTCAAATTTTATGTACAGGTAGATAATTTGGAAGGAAGAAAGTGTACAATTTCAGTTTTCCAATATTCTCTATTTTAGGGGGTGCAGCACACCAAAATGTTCGATTTTCTGAATAATGGAGAAATGCCCATTTTAAAACATGATAGAGGCTTGATATTTCATATATGGGCGAATCATCTGATAGAAAACCCAAGAATAATAGAGATTTTCAAAAATGCTCATTTCAGGGGGAGGGTACTCCACACAAAAACATTCGAAAGGTGAAATGATCGAAAAAGCATACTTCGCGATGAGATAGAGACTTCAAATTTGGTGCATGGGTAGATTGTTGCATTGGAAGATAGTGTGAATTTCAGTGTTCCAACATTTGCCATTGTAGGGAGCACACTAAAATATTCGATTTGTCGAACAAATTAAAAACACCTCCTTTACAATGTGATAGCGACTTGAAATTTGGTATATGGGCTAATCATTTGATAAATACATTTAATGAATAGTTTTTCAAAATGTTCATTTGAAGGGATGCTACACAGAAAAACGTTCGAAAGGTGAAATGATAGTAAGAGCATACTTCGCAATAAGATAAAGACTTCAAATTTGGTGTACGGGTAGATAGTTTGAAAAGAAGAAAGTGTGCAATTTCAGATTTTTAATATTTGCTACTTTAGGGGGTGCCGCACACCAAAATGTTCGATTTTTCAAATAAATTATACACGCTTTCTTTTAAATGTAATAGAGGCTTGATTTTTTGTATATGGGCTAATCATCTGATTAAAACCCCAAGACGAATAGAGTTTTTCCTAAATGCCCATTTATGGCTGTGCCCCACAGAAAGACGTTTGAATGGGGAAATGATAAAATAGCATGTTTCGGGATGAGATAGAGACTTTTATTTTGTGTATGGGTAGATAGTTCAAAAGAAAGAATTGCGCAATTTAAGTTTTTCAATATTTTCTTCTTTAAGGGGTTCTGCACATCACAATATTCGATTTGCTAATTAAATGTGAAATGCGAATTATTCAAAAATTTACATTATTCAGGGAGTTTCTTATTACGAGACCGTTGATTTTCAACGGGTATTCGTCTAGTAATATATTTAAAAGCAGAATGAAAATATCATCACATATGTATAAATTATTGGATATGGCCAAACTAGTTTATCCTTGCATTCAATTAAATCCGAAATAGATTAACAATTTTAAGGAGTATCTAAGCACCTGTAGACCTCAGTTTATTTAAGCAATTATAATCAGGCATACAATAATTGAAAAGGTGTTCCAATTGAAAGTCACAAGAAAGATGCAGATTTTAGAACATTTCTTAGTTGCAGTTTATATACAAAAAAAATTGGTATCCTTAAAAATTTTGACAAAAATGAGACATTATAGTTTTTTAAAACACCTCTTATGATGTTTTTGCTAAGTGTATCAATAAGATAAATAAGCATTTTTGCAAAAACTTTGGGAAAATTATGGAGTTCTTTTTGCATTTTTAAATTTCACCAACTATTCCAGAAAAAAACTTTCCTGACTTCTCCGGATCACCAGGCACACTGTTTTTATGATTATATGTAAAATATTAAGTTGATAACAGCATTTGCTTTATCAACTTGATAAAGCTAGCTAAAATTGCAGCATATTTTAATAAAATACTGAAGAAACTACAACCATTTAAACACTGCTATGGAAGACTTTCATTATTTTAGTTTTTATTAATAGATTATATTTACATTTTTTGCAGCTCAAACATTAAGTTTAATATAATTAAACCAAAATGTTGTAAACTTCAGCTTCCTGTATTAATCAAGTAACAATTATGCTCATTTTTTAATTTTTTAAAAAGTGAATTAAACTTCCAATTCACATTTGACTCATCCAAAGAAAGTTGTATAAGTTTATCAGACAAAAAGCCACTGTTACGAATAAGTTCTTCATATTTTTCAAATAACATATCAGCTTCTGCATGGCCTAAAAATTCAGAATGGAAAAATTCCTCTACTAGTTGAGAAGTGCAGTGAACTTTCCCTTCTTCAATTACAGAAGTAAGAATATCTAATGAATTGCTTACCCACCTCCTCTGTAAAAGCAAAATTTCTTTCCCCTACTGAAAATATTTCTGTTACTCATTACAGCCCTCCCCCAAGGCCGGAGGCAGAACCCTTCTCCCTCCTATGTTTAAGCTCTTAGACCTTAACAGCATTTAAAAAACAAAAACAAAAAAAAACCATCTGCTCTGGCAACTGGGGAGTTGTTGTTGAGACCCAGACCATACAACCTACTAGAAAGGTGTTTGGATAACTGGAGGTAACTGTTTGGATAGCCAGGAAGAGCCACCCAATTTAGTCTGGAACCCAGTGGGGGAAGCATCCACAGAGACTGTACCCTCCTTCCCCTACCAGCAACCTTTCTTGGAAGGACTTACGGACCCACACGTTTAACATGATCGTACTCTGAGTGAACACGGCGGCAGTTTTGGCAGCGGAGGGAATCGAACCCGGGGCTACTGGGGAGTTGTTGTTGTTGAGGCCCAGACCGTCCGACCTACCAGAAAGGTGTAAGGTAACTGTTTGGACGGCCGGGAAGTGCCACCCAATTTAGACCGGAACCCAGTGGGGGAGGCATCCACAGGGACCGTACCCTCCTTCCCCTACCACCAACCTCTCGGAAGGACTTTCGGACCCACATGTTTAACGTGATCGTACTCCGCATGAACACGGCGGCAGTTTTGGCAGTGGCTGGAATCGAACCCGGGCCTACCGAGTGCAACTCCAGCGCGCTAACCAATGGGCTACCGCGCCCCGGGGCTACTGGGGAGTGTAACAGTTTGAAAAATTATATTTATAAACATTAGTTTTAGTGCAAAATTTGTTAAAGAATTAAAATCTTCAGAACTTTTTACTCCGGATTAACACCAAATGTTGAATATTTGAGAACATTTTAACTTCATAAAGATAAAGAAGTTTGTTTTTGTCTCTAAGCAGATGCCTCTAGGGAATTGCGACTGAATCATTTTTCTTTCTAAGCTCAGGAATATTTGACATCCGGAAATAAAGACGGAGTTGCCCACTTTACTTTGATGCATATGTGTAATGACTGGATTTAATGATTCTTCCTGCAGAACTTTCCCCTAAAACTTTACAGTGGGAATTTAAATTTAAAAAACAATATCATTAGGATTGCAAGTGATCAAATTTATGTTTTCAATTAAAAATGCTTTTTTCAAGCACTTTCAAGGACTTAAAAAATGTGAATTTTCAAGCACTTCTCTAAATAAACAGCCACACCATATTTAGAACCCCAGGAGTAGATGGTATTTCCAGCAAGGTTTTCAAGATCTTTACCCAATATTGGGCGAAAAACAGAAACATTCAAGTTAATCCGACGGAACGAGCGCTATAAGTACTTACGCGAGGACTCGCAGTCGGTCTATCAGACCCGGTCAGCCGTTTTTGTTAAATAATACTACCGAGAATGTCTTTTACCACATTAAATGCATTTTCTATGAAACACGGTGACCACTCTTCGGACATATTGAAATTCCCTGACTTTTCCAGGTTTTCCAGGTGAATTGAAAAGAAATTCCAGACCAGTAATTTTAACGTAAAACATGCATACGTCCCTATTTAGTTACAAATTTGATTAAAGAATCTTAACAATTCAACTCCACTTTCCAAAAAAAGTTATATTAAATCAGGAGAAAAAAATACACATTTTTTTTGTTTTCACAAATAAATTTTGACATTTTTAATAAAAAATACATGTAAATGCAGTAAAATTGGACTAGTGAAATCTTTAAAAGAAGTTAATGGTTTTCATTAAAGACAATAAAAAGAAATAGTCTAAACTGATGTACTTAAATATGGGCATTGCAAATTGCTCGCAATGACAGAGATCATTACAGATATGCAATAACTACATTATAACAACCCACAGCCATTGGAAAATTAATGTCAATTCATCAATGTCAAAAGAATGTCATTAAATAGAAAAAAATATAGTAAAATGTATATAATATACAAAGATGCCAACCTCTGAAAGGAATCATCAGTAGAAAAATCAGGAGTTTTCAATAAAACCGCATCGACCATCAGTAAGATATTATGTATATTGACAATATATATTTTAAAACCTTAGAATAAGTTCAAAATGTAGTCTTGCTAACTTAACTGAGTTAATTACAACTGAATGGCACTATTTATGTGAAAATAATTAAGAAATTAACCTTTATAATTAACCAAAATATGAAAATAATCTTGTTTAGTCAAGTTAATGTGCTACAATAGGAAGATGGAGATCGATGGAAAAGGATAATTGCGTACTCTCGGCAATGCCCGTAAAAAAAAACTGAATTTCACGATCGTACTATTTATGTGAAAATAATTAAAAAATTAGCCTTTATAATCAACTAAAATATGAAAATAAGCTAGTTTAGTCAAGTTAATGTGCAATAATAAGGGGATGGAGATGGATGGAAAAAGACAATTGTGTACCCTCAGCAAAGCCTGAAAAGAAGGACTGAATTGCGCAATCTTATAATTTAAGCGAAATATAATTTGTTTAATAAAATTTCTCTTTATTTTTAAGTGCACTATAAAAATAAATTAAGTATATTGTTCTGATATGAAATCATTAGAAGAAGAAAATGAATGCAAACTGATAATTTTGGACTCTCAGCAAAGCAGGGAATATGAATTGAATGGTAGGATGCATGGATTTCATGGGATTTTCTGTAGTTTTGGGAGTAATGTCCATAAAACCGTAAGATGAAGTAAAAATCCGTACAAACTATGGAAAATCCGTAAAAGATGTCATCTCTGTACTTGGCGACATTTGTCCAATATGGCGCACAAACTCTGCATTTTTGCTTTTATACGGAATCAAATGGACACATGGCAACCTTTATTTAACAGTTACGAGTATAGCGTAATACTTGGCAAATTTTTTGAAAATGGCATACAAACTGGACAGTTTTGTTTTTATATGGACAACTAGTAAAAAAAAAAAAAAAAAAAAAAAAAAAATCCAGAATTTTCACACATTCCCTGACTTTTCCCGGTTTTCCCTGACCATTCTAAAATTCCCTGACTTTTCCCGGTTTCCAGGTTGAGTGGCCACCCTGATGAAAGAACAGACACTAAGTGTATATTAAAAATAAATAAGTACAAAAAATACCTACAATTTATTCACATTCTTTGCAAATATAAATGGTGCGTTCACTACAGATATTTTTATCGCACTTAGCACCAACAAATTGCAGATATTCTGTCTTTTTTACTTGGACAAATGTGGCATCTTTTCCTTTGGCCACATTTTTGTACCTTTCTTGGTGGCTAACTAGTCCAACTTGAAGAACAATGTTCTATCAGTTGTTCTCTCAATTTTCGAGGAAGTGATTGTTGCGTGCTTCTGTTTTGAACATGTTCCTTTATAAGCTCCAAAACAAGTTCTTTCAAAAACTGACGCCGACCCTTTGCTGTTGTTTGGTTTTTAGCGGACAATAAAATCATGAGCATTTATAGCTGCAGTGTTTAGTACATACAAAAACACTACCATTGGCTATCTTTTACTTATTCGTGCAGTAGAAAAATTTGCAGACATTTCATCCATGACATCTACTGCTCTTTTTGTGAGATTATAAAATGTTATGATCTCAGGTTTTTTAGCATCGCCAGTTGCTGAGTCTATTGAATCATCATAGTGCATTGTTGACAAAACGTTTAAGCATTTATTCTTTTTTGGTACATACGAAACTAATGTCATGTGTTTCTGAAAGCCGAACAAAGACGAATGCACTTCTCCATTTTTCCTGTGATGAATTCCTTACGTAATTCTCACTTTTTTTTCTAATTGTTCCCACAAGTATGATTTTTTTCTTTAGAAGGTCTTTAGCCAAATTATAACTTATATGCCAGTTGGCCACTGTAAGGTTTCTTCCAGAATTTGAGCACTTTTCTGTTAATCTCTTTACGATTTCATCAGCAGAATTATTTAGTTTATATGGACCATCAGGTTGTGCACTTGCATAAATTTCTAAATTCCACGTACAAAATGTTCTGGAATCCACATGAGCAAAGATTTTTATACCATATTTTGTAGGTTTGTTAGGAATGTATTGACAAAAAGAGCATCATCCTCTAACAGGGTTGCCACTCTCCAGAAAATATGAAACTCCCTGACTTTTCTAGGTTTCCCAGTCAAATTCTAGGTTTTTAAGAAACAGTGCGATAAACTATTCAGTTAACCTAGGCTTACACGTATACCTTTTCTCTGTGTTTTAATATAGAGAATATAATATTATAATTGGGAATATAGTAATTGGAGTGTAAATATTAAAATATTTACACTTCAATTAAAAATTTGTTACAAATTGGGACAAATAAATAATATTTGACATACATATACAGTACGCAACCTCTTATCCGGCATACCAATATCCGGACTCTCCCAAAACCGGAATTCAACAAAATAATGCCAAATTCTGCGCCAACAAGCAATTATTTGCCAAATATTGCACCAAATAGCGCTTTTTTGTTTAAAATCCCGCCAAACGTTTTTTTGCCTTAATTAGCAATATCAATTTAAAATAAAAAAAAAAATGATGCGTTGAAGCCTACATTTTTCCAGGGTACGCACGATCCGCGCACAAAATTCAGAAAATGCCTCGCGGAAATTCGCGTGCATCCTCCGCCGCTGATCCTTCTTAAATTTTGAAAATGAACGCGAGGAATTCTCGCAAGAGCGAATAAAAAGCACGAATGAAAATATTCTGTGGATCGTGTTTTTTCCGGGAAGTTCTGTATCTCCATAGCGCAACTCCTCTTTTCCGGAAAACATCTGAAGTAGCACCGTTTTCCCTGAAAATTTCTGAAGCTGCTGCATCCGGCACGGGCGAGGCGCATGAAGGCTAAAAGCACAGAATACTATATTAATATTAATACTATACTAATAATATATTAATACTATATTATTAATAATATAATACAATATTAGTCTGTGGCTAAAAGGATCTATCTAGTCTAGTTAGTCTTCATGGCGAGACGTGTCATTCCATTCTTCACTAGTTACGGATATGGCTCCTGTATATATAGAAGCCTTAGTTACAGACAAGTCGCAGCAAGGTGCTTTTTTAATGGCGTTTCATTCTTTTCTGGGTATATAGGGCAGAACACACTAGGCATGAAGGTTTCGATTTTTCCGAATTCGTTACATTTTCTTTTCTGCTCTTTGTTCCAGGACTTTGATTTTCAGTAAAAGTATTCCAACTTTTTCGCTAGAAATATTCCGATATCGCTAAAGAAATCCTATTTGTTTTGTCTATGCCTTTCAAACGCGATGTGCTGCACAGAATTCACACTATTTTGCACAAACATTTATTGGAAAAGATTGAAAAAAAAAAGGTCATCAGCGCATTTCCGAGATGATAGAAAGTACGTTTAAGTAAGGAATTCCCGAAATTAATGAGAGTTAACTTTTGCCAAAATGCGAAGAAAAATATAGCAGCTATAAAATGTCATTCAGGGCCTTCTGATTGATCTCTTTAAATACTTAACCTAAGCAATAAACTTGTCATTTTCTCGGAAAAACTCGATTTTTTTTCATCTCCGTGGAAATATACACATCTTTAATATTTTAAAAAACGTTGATGGAATTTCAATATCAAAATCATTTTCAATGAAATCCTATTATTTGGATGAAAATGGCTATTTTGAACCGAAAATCGACCTTATCAAAAAGTTCCATTGCAGTATATTTATGGAGTTTTAACGTGCTACATTTATTAATTAGTATTTTATAAAAGCCAGTTTAGCAATATCGCAGAATTTTTTTATGTAAACACGATCGCCGATATATTTCGTTTTATTTTTAAATATTTTCCATTTTTTCAATCTGTTTCCATCCACTAATATTTTTATATTTTTTGGGCTTTTTATGCTGGGATATTATTTTTAAACATATTGTTGATGAAATTGAGATATATGTTTAGGATAACGAAATTAAATTTTTTTATTTATTCAGGCATTTAGAATTATAAGGCTTATTAGAAATACATTTGAAGAGCATAAATTAGAATTTGATATATTTGCACCCATGGTTGAATCTCTCATTTCAATTAAAAATGAACATCCTTCTCATCTTAATTTTATTAAAAGTACTTTAAAATATTTTGAAACATATGAACAAAGGTGCTTCTGCTAAAATATTAAATGAATATGGTGAGGGCCCACTTTAGTTGAAATGTTCCAAAAAGACTTCTAATAACTACCCTGAATAATCAACTTTTTTCTTTCAAAAATTTTCTTAATTCTTAAATTTGATACTATCATTATATGTAATTTGCATTTAAGTTATCCAAATATATCTTTCCATATGGACTGTAAAAAATCTGTATTTAATACATGTTTTAAAAATGAATTATAATTTTCTATAACATTTTAGACCATTCCAGTAAGTTTTAGAAAAGTGTTCTGAATTACGTAAAAACCCCTTATCCAGTATGCCTGAAGTCCCAAGCATTCTGGATAATAGATCCTGTACTGTACATATAAAAAAATATAATTGCTTTGGTAAATTAGACAAATCACGTACACTTGATATAATAAACGTAGTAAAATAAATTAACACTTATCAAAAATGTTAATATACAAGTTATGTGATAGTGAGTGAATATAGTATGTAGAAAAAATATTATTTTCGGAGATTTCTTATTTTGTCTTCAATTAGTGCTGCTTCTTTTTGAGCATCTACCATTATTTTGCTTTTCTTCAATTCTAAACTTTTCAGTTCTAAAGCAACACGTTTTTGACTGTCTTCCAATTGTTTTTTATTACTTTCTACTTCTTTCTTTCTTTGCATAGTATCAATGTATCTGGAATGTGCACATTTTACTGATTGAATCATGGCCTTTGTTATATCAATTGCTTCATCTCCCCCAGCATTGATTATTGCCCCATAAACGTGTCTTAATGCTACAAGGCTTTCTTCTGTTTGGTTATCAATAATGCATTCTGCATTAATGGAAAATCCCCTTTCAAGAAATGAATTACCATGTGATAAAATGGAAAGCAATTTTATAAAAAAAGGTCAAATCATTAGAAGCTTGTTTTAGATGCAGTATACTAATCCAATGATCGTCAAGCCTAGTTTCACTTCTTTTGTAAGATTTCATCATGTTTACTACTGAAGGCTCATTGAATAATTTTTGGAACTCTTGATGAATGTTGTCAGCTTTTAACCCTGATATCCATTTTTTAGAAACCAATATTTCTAGACATGCTGACAAACGCTTAATTGCCAAATCAGTTTAAAGAAAAACTGCAGGATCACGAAACGATATTGCTTTAGTCAATGGAAATTGTACAGGTGAACGCTCAAAAAGTTTATGCACAAATCTTTGATATGCTTTAAGACATGATTGTCGCATTTTCAAAATGTCTATATTCTTTATCTTTCTCAATTCATCTTTTACAGTAAAACTAAGTGTCACTTCAGAGGCGGGGATCAAGTTATCTTTTTCAAGAACATCAATTTTGTAAAGACATGAAGCATTTTTTTCTAAAACACAAGGCTTTACAAATCTCTGCAAAACTGACTGTGCTATAGTTGTCATAGATTCATAAAGAAATGGTGCAAGTGGTTCATCAGATTGAAACTCCGTCAAAAATGGGTCTATATATGTAGCTAGTGACTAAAAAAATGCCAATTTTGCACCAAATAAATTTTCCTTTAAACATTCGGAGATAATTTTAAAATTGTTACAGTTACAATACTTCTTTTTGTCTCGGATAGCACATTCAACGAATTTAATCATATGAGGTAAAATTGCTAAAGTCTTCTTAGCTACATCCGAATTCTCAATCCACCTTATGTAACAAAACTTCTAAGAAATACTGTAGATCCAGTGTAGTGAGTATAGTCAGCTCTTCTAGCTGGTATGTCTTTAAGCAAGTAGTAGGCAGCTTTAAGAAATTGCACTACTTGCCAACCAGTCACTGTAATTGCAGACTTAAATGCGCAATTGATTTTGTGTAGCATACAAATACCCAAATCTAAAAGCTGAGGATGAGTAGGTGAAGTAGAAAGTTCATCATTCAAATCTCTCAGAAATTTCAAATTTACGTTAGGTCCATCCATAGCAACCTGAATCAGTTTATCTATTCCAACAGAAGAAAGAGCGGTCTTAAAGGAATCCACCAAATCTTTTGAACATGTATGGCCTAAAAATTCTGATGTTAGATATCGAGTTGATACCTGATTTTTTTTCAGGGTGCCAAAACCTAACTGAAATGTCCATTTGCTGTTTTTGTGCCACTTTATTAAGGCTTTCATCAAACCCAACAACTATATGCGAACACTCTTTAATGTATTTAAAAGGTTCGATGAAAAATAAGGCGCAAGAGCATGAACCACTGTATAAGACAGTTTTGTTCTTTGCAAAGACATCTTTTTTGCTATGTCGCTACCGGGGAACATTAAAGGGAAAAGTTTGACGCCTTTTGACGAAGCATTAACTGAAGCATGTTGGGCTATAGTGTAATGAGACCACAGAATCTCAGCTTTAGCTACATGTTCTCCTGAAAGGAATGATGACAAATCTCCTTTATATCCTTTAGCACTGACTGTCATAACTTCAGTTGGTGTAGTTGGTCCAGCTTCTGCAGTGGTTGTAGTGGAAAGATTTATGTTTGGAGTGGTTGCTTTCAATGAAGATTTTAAAGTATGGAACATATGTTGGCCCTTAATCAAGGGCGGATCCAGGGGGAGGGCGCAAGGGGCGCGCGCCCTCCCCGAGAATAGGATTTCAAGGCAGAAAAAAATAAAAATATAAAATTATTAGAAAATAAAAATATAGGAAATAAATAAAAATAAATACAGGAATGTTTAAATTATGCTTAAAAAATCCGACAACACAATCTAAAGTAGAAAATATAAGCTGAATTCAAGGAAGTATCTAGAAATTAAAAAAGAAAGAGGAGGTTGTGACTTGGTCACAGCACAGTAGGTGTTATTTATTTTCACAAATGAAATACATTTGGTCGAATAATGAAAATAAATTCAGAAACATTTTATGATAGCCTAACGATGTGTTCACACAGAGCCCAGTGTCTCTTTCAGACATACCTCCGGGGGAAGAAGCCCCCCCGGAGACAGGTATTGCCCCCTTGCGACATTTTATGTTAACCTAGTTTCTATTTATGTGACACAGCTCTTTGATATATGTATACTGGACAAATAGAAAACTTACACTGGACTGGACAAATAGAACCCCTCCATAAATTTTCATTCGCCCCCACCCCCGGCCAAAAAGTCCTGAAATAAATACTTGGCAAGACTTTTCTGGAATTTTCTAAGATAGTATGGTAGGTGTGCTTTCAGAGCGGTAATAGCTAATCGAGTTGAGCAAGCTAATGAAAAAGTAAAATTTCATTGAATTATGCCTTATTTTTCGATATTTTGTAACTGCAACGAACTTTGTGAAAAAGTTAAATATAGTAGGAAAATAAAAGGTTCTCGGAGTTTAATGAACGAAAAGGAAGTTACCGTGAACAGGAAACTGAAACTCACAGACTATAGTACTGAAACCAGCGTACATTGCAGATTCTAATCTTTCGAGTGCGATAAGAATTTCTATCTCACAATGTTTGTAATCGTGCAAATTCGACCTTTTTAATTGGAAAGAGGCCTTTTTAATTGGTCGTTGATACCAAGCAGTTGTGATTCTGGGAATGCCTCTATCAATAATTCCTCAAACGTGTGTACTCGAGACATCGCAGCATAAGTAAAACCAAGGGAAAATGGGGGTTTGTCAATTTCTACAACGCACTGATGACGGATCTTGGATTATATCTTGAATTCGGAGAGTTGCATATGATACAATACACTGTTTTAGAGTTATGCCTTGAGTTAGATGGGCGTTGATTGCATATGCGAGAATATGCAATAGAATGTGGGAATATGCAATGTACATCGTACGAAAATAATGGAAAACTATGGAACAGACACAATTTTTAACCAAAACCATAAATAGAGGCATCAAATTAGAGAGAATTTTAAGGGGAACTAGCTTAATGATTTGTCTCTGTGACTGCAGCGGAGACGGTGAGACCTGGTTGATGGGAGTAGAAGCAAAATTATTGCTTGAAAGTGACTAATATGGTTTCATTTGTATTTATACGAACTAACTTCAAAGAAAATTTCACCACAATCGTTAAAGTCGTTTTTGAGGAAAATTATTTCGTTTTTCATACTTTTCACACTATTTTCTAGTTTTTTATACTATTTTCGATTTCTATAGCTAAAAACCTAGTCCGCGTTAGTTGTGACCCCTGTGCAAAATTTTAGTTATGACCACTGTGCAATTATTTTAAGTTTTATAAAGCCAGACGTTCTTAAGGAAAACGGTGACAAAAATGACATTTGGGCGGATCCTAAAGAGCTTTGTTATGCTCAGCTCAATAATCAAATTCTTTTTGGATTTTGATACTTTTTTAAAGAGTCGCAATTAAAAGTGTATTCTTAAAGCTATATGTTCAGCAGATATAATTTTGAATATCTTCCCCGTAATTAAAGTGCTTTTAGCTATTAATGCTGTTTTGACATCATGTCGTTTGAAACTCTGAAAGTTATGTAAATCACTATTTAGCATGGATTAATTTTGTTTTCCTTTTGTATGTACTGTTTGTGTGCACATGTCCTTCTTCTCAAATAAGTAATTCAAACAACAATGGTTTCAATTTTTTACATTTGCCAGTATATGCATGCGGAACAACAGTTTGGCAAGTGAGCTGATAAAATAGGAACTGCTAAAATATAATTGGAATGATGATTCGGCTTACACGTATCCTTCATTTATTAACCAAAACATGGTCGGGAAGAACAAAGGAAAGTTCAAGCAGTGCGTTTCGAAAAATAACATTGACTTGCGTTTTTGATTTTAAAACAACAATATTTCTGCATGTTTGTGGGCACAAGTGCTATAAGCCGGCCTTTTGCATGCCGACTTGAAAACATGGGCTTCGCTAAGATTACAGTGAACGAGAGCTACCCACCTGGTTTTAGTTTTTAGAAATCTCAGGTGCGGTGCTTCGAAAATTGTAAGGTAACAATTATAAAGGTGCTCCCTGGAATTTAGGTGCAAAATCTAGGTTGAGTTACGTGTCGGAAATGTCGCTAGAAACGTTTTGAACATCGGGGGATTTATCTCTGCTCCATTGAACTATAGTCTCTACAGAAGAAGAATTGCTTGGATGCACAAGAAGTCACTATAAAAATCCAGCAAGCGGTCAAAATGCTAAGGGAGAAGCATACCTACCCTAAGAAGTTCTATACTAAATTAGCGATGCAGGAGGAAAGCGGGAGTTGGGAGTCGAACTAACTATCCCAAGACTAGATGGTAGACAGCAGCACCAAGTTAAAAATTTAGTTGAAGGAGACTCCTCATCAACAGCGCACTGGAAGTAGACTGTTTGCGTTCTTTGCTCAAATATATCCTGTGATTTTGAGAAAATTTTCGCTCGCCAAAGGATTTCAAATCATTTAACAAATTAAAGTCTATGGATGTTAAATCATACTTCAGAAGGATCATCAAAGCATCATGCCATCTCATGGCACTAAACGATTCAGATAAAGACATCCTACAACAAATTGTTGCAGAAGTAAAACTCCTTTGTCTGAGGCCAAACTTCAGTAAGTCTTTTTCGCTCGGCGTATTGGAAAAATTGAGGGAAGATGGCGATATTTACCCTTACCTTATTAAAGTCTACAAGACCGCACTTCGAATGTCAATTGTCACAGCAGAGCGAGGTTTATTTACTTTGCGAGGACTTAAAACTTGGTTGAGATCTCAAATGGCCGAAGACCGGTTGACAGGACTCGCTTTGATGAATGATCATCCCCATATTTGAGTTGATGTAGAGGTCGTAATAAATTAATTTGCCACAAAGGAAATTAAGTTTATTTTATAAATACTCATGGCTGAGATATGAAAAAATAAAGATATTAAAAGTTGTATGAGATATGAAATGATAGAAATAAAATTATATTAAGATATGAAAAATGATGATTAAAATATATATCTATGAATGTCTTTGGGTTTTTCTTTGATTTCTCAATGTTTTGCGAGTTTATTCAAGGGCATACCAAATCACGACCACAAATTTAACAAAATAAGTGTGAATTAGCTTTCTAGCTATGCGCCCCACCCGACAAAAATTTCTGGATCCGTCCCTGCCCTTAATAGCACCATGATGTTTCTTTGATTTCATATGGCTTGCAAGAAAGAGCCTGCTTGCCCATGTTACTCAAGTAGATGACACTATTGCAGAACACGCACATTGCAGAAAACCTATCATTTGCAATTTCTCTTAACCATGGACTGAAAGCTGGCATAACTGTCCATTGTTTCCTAAACACAGTCTTCTTTGACATAGTGAAACTACAGGGAAAAAAAATATAAATATATATATAATGTGAAGTTCAGATGTGCCAACTTTCCAAATAGAAAAAGCAGGAGACTATTTTGTTGCAAATATATTGTTTACTTATGACACTTAATATTTGCTTAAAATATTAAAATACTGTACCATTTAAGTACATCATGCTGTAAACTTATTTGAAAAAAAAAATCATGAACTATCTTTTGAATTAAAATAGTGTTAGTAACAAATTATAAAAAAAATAACATGATAATATTAATTCTTGATTAATTTATTAAATCTTAATCCCCTCCCCCCCCCCCAATATATGTATATATATATATATATATATATATATATATATATATATATATATACATAATATACGACAAGTGCTATACGTAATCACAAAGATGTAAACCAATATTACCAAGGAATAGGCGCAAATGCTGCTCTTTAATCCGAAGTAAATATACTATTGAAATCAAAAACGAGGATTAAGCTCAATGGAAGGGAAAACCAAATACAATGCATGCAATGGCAGAGGAGGATGGCGACTCCTCATTCCCGTTTAAAGCTGCTTTTCCAGCCCGGGCATACGCTCACGGAACCAATGCATTGCAAAGGTTGATCCCCCATATGTGCCTAGTCAGAAGCACCCAATCATGGAGAAACAGACCACTGAGAATGGAAGTCAATAAACGCACAACTAAGGAAACACAAAATCTCCTATTATATAAATAACTATGCGCATGTGCAAGTCTTCAAGTGATATGCAGAAACTATCCCAATTCCGCAAAATCCCTTTTGAAAGAATTTGCTTCATTTTTATTGTTGAAAAAAGAATTATAATATTTCTTCAGGAATTTAACAGGGTAATTCTTTTTTAATGCCTCTAATATTATCCCCTTGTTACTTGATATGCAATCCTTTGCTAAAGTGTTGCATATTTGGTTTCTCTTGAAATGTCCCAAAAGTATATTTCTAAAAATGAATCTTGAGAGGTTCGTTTTCCAAGTGATGATATTGTTGATTTTTATGCCATAACTTTTTCTTTTGTCGTGTAGACTCATATAAATTACATTCCTTATATTGTACTTAATGGTGATATCCAAGAAATTCACCGATCCATCCTCTGCACGTTTATTTTCAACCAATTCCAAGCCACTGGGGTAAAAATTGAATTCCAATCCTGCTGCATTTTCATAATATCCATACAGCACGTCATCAACATAACGAAAGTACGGTATCTCATATAATAGGTGTGTTCCATGCTCATATTAAGTGAGATATATGTCAGCCAATATTGATGAACAACTTCCCCCCATTGGAATTCCTTTAATCTGTTTATAATAGCACTTTCCGTCAAAAAGTATATTTTCCCTCAAAACCAGATTGATAAGGTCCATATATTTTCGATATGTAATGTACTCTTTCAAATTATGTAACTCATGCAATTCCTTCAATATAAGGTAAAGTTGTGCAATATCAATATTATTGAAAAGATCGCGAAAATCATAACTTCTGAATCGCAATTCCTTTTCACAGAATTTAAGTCTTTTAATGATATCATGGCTGTTCTTGATAATAACAGTTCCCTGCTTTTGAAGGTGAAGGAACAGTGTATATAGTGACCCATATCACAAACATATTATTACAGGAAATTTAAATTTTATTGAAGACCAACAACTAAAAAGTATTTTCAAATTGGGAACTAAGTTTCGAGAACAAGAATTTGAGTGTGTATATGATGATTTACATAATGATCTGTATCAATTCATTTATCGTTTAGCTGTGAAATACAGTGTTCCTGTTCAGACATTTGATGAATGGAAATATCATTTTATTAATGGTTTCAAATTGCACTATCAAAAGAGATACAAAAATACTAAAGTATCATCCATACCTAGATCCATCAAAAACATCAGAGATAGCTTTGTAATCACTTATACAGATAAAATCGTGGCTAATTACGCATTTACATGTAAAAATTATTATATGGAAAATTTACAGAAATGTTACTTTGATCAGGATATGTATACATCGGTATCGCATAATAGTAAAACTTTGACCAATCGGATCAAAGCCTTATACAAAAGAATTGATATTGATCTTAAAAATGTTAAGTTCCCTTACTTAGTGCTTATACCAAAGTTGCATAAGGAACCCGTTAAATTCCGCACTGTCACCGTAGGATGCGGAACTTATTTGACCATTGCTAACTTAAAACTTTTAAATATCCTAAAGCAAGTTATGATTCACCTTCAAAAGCAGGGAACTGTTACTATCAAGAACAGCCATGATATCATTAAAAGACTTAAATTCTGTGACAAGGAATTGCGATTCAGAAGTTATGATTTTCGCGATCTTTTCAATAATATTGATATTGCACAACTTTACCTTATATTGAAGGAATTGCATGAGTTACATAATTTGAAAGAGTACATTACATATCGAAAATATATGGACCTTATCAATCTGGTTTTGAGGGAAAATATACTTTTTGACGGAAAGTGCTATTATAAACAGATTAAAGGAATTCCAATGGGGGGAAGTTGTTCATCAATATTGGCTGACATATATCTCACTAAATATGAGCATGGAACACACCTATTATATGAGATACCGTACTTTCGTTATGTTGATGACGTGCTGTATGGATATTATGAAAATGCAGAAGGATTGGAATTCAATTTTTACCCCAGTGGCTTGGAATTGGTTGAAAATAAACGTGCAGAGGATGGATCGGTGAATTTCTTGGATATCACCATTAAGTACAATATAAGGAATGGAATTTATACGAGTCTACACGACAAAAGAAAAAGTTATGGCATAAAAATCAACAATATCATCACTTGGAAAACGAACCTCTCAAGATTCATTTTTAGAAATATACTTTTGGGACATTTCAAGAGAAACCAAATATGCAACACTTTAGCAAAGGATTGCATATCAAGTAACAAGGGGATAATATTAGAGGCATTAAAAAAGAATTACCCTGTTAAATTCCTGAAGAAATATTATAATTCTTTTTTCAACAATAAAAATGAAGCAAATTCTTTCAAAAGGGATTTTGCGGAATTGGGATAGTTTCTGCATATCACTTGAAGACTTGCACATGCGCATAGTTATTTATATAATAGGAGATTTTGTGTTTCCTTAGTTGTGCGTTTATTGACTTCCATTCTCAGTGGTCTGTTTCTCCATGATTGGGTGCTTCTGACTGGGCACATATGGGGGATCAACCTTTGCAATGCATTGGTTCCGTGAGCGTATGCCCGGGCTGGAAAAGCAGCTTTAAACGGGAATGAGGAGTCGCCATCCTCCTCTGCCATTGCATGCATTGTATTTGGTTTTCCCTTCCATTGAGCTTAATCCTCATTTTTGATTTCAATAGTATATATATATATATATATATATACTGCATTAAATATCAGGCATAGTAGTGGCAAAATATGAAAATTCAGGACACCAATTTTATAAAATTTTAGGACAGTAAATTATAAAACAAAAAATATATAAAGATTTTATCCGGTGAAAATTACTTTATAATGAAAACAAATATTTATTTTTGGTAAAACACACATTTTCACTAGAGTAACAAATATTGATCTTTAATTAAAAAAAACCCAAAATATAGCACTGAATTATATTCCTGCCAAAATAGTTTCCTTTTTATTTGCCTAAATCACTGCTTTAACACCACTTTTTGGAAAATATCCCTTCACAGAGTTCATACCCATTTTTTAAAATAGAAAAATTTGTATTATGCAAATATAATTAAGAAATTAACCTTAATAATTAGCTATAATATGAAAATATGCTAGTTTAGTCGATCTAATATGCAACATGTAAATGATGGAGATGGATGAAAAAAGATACTAACGTATTCTCAGCAATTGACGCGAAGTAACTGAATTGCACAATCGTATTGTCTATGCAAAAACAATTAAGAAATTAACCATAATAATTAATCAGAATTTGAAAATAAGCTTGTTTACTCGATCCAATATACAACTTTTAAATAATAGAGATGGATGGGAAAAGATAGTAACATACTCTCGCCAATTCACGCGAAGTAACTGAATAGCGCAATCGCAACATTTATGCGAAAATAATTAAGAAATTAACCATAATATTTAATCAGAATATGAAAATACGCTAGTTTAGTCAATCAAAAATGCAATATTTAGAAGATTGAGATAGATGGAAAAAGGTACTATTGTATTCTCGACGTTTCATGATGAGAACAAACTGAATTGCGCAATCGCAGTGTTTATGCGAAATTAATGAACAAAATAACATTTTCGCGATTTATGTTGAATTAGACAACCTTTGAAGAAGTATATTTATTACTTTCATAAAATAAGCAATTGAGATTATTAAACGCGGCAGTAAATTTCCGTTAATTTGATTCGCATTACCCTGCATTTTATTATGGATTTGCTACGATCCCGGGAATGGTAGAAATCACTGTTAAAAAAGTGAAAAATCGGCGTGTCTAAGGAATTATACCATGTCTGATTAATTGATAAATTTCAAACAAAAAAAAGCCGGAGAATTTCGTTAGTAATCTGGACGCCGGAGATTTAATGAAAAATCTAGAGTCTCCTGCTAAAATCCGGAGAGTTGGCCCGTCTGAAAGTTGTGCAGGACTGATTTAAAAAAATAAAATAACATATGAAAAAAACAACACTTACTTTTCAGGAAAATAATATGTTCGATGACTTTTCTGTTTTCTGCGGCTAATCACGTGCCCAGCTTAATATGTGTGAAAAATCCAGTCTTTTGATCTAAACCCAAATCCGGTGCAATCGAATCACTTATGCCACGACCCGTTCATGAACAAACAAGAACCAAAACCAATACTCTGAAGTCAGCAAAATGCATGGTACTACGCAGGCTCCACGCCGCGTCATCAAAAGTCGGATGGTTGGTATATTGGGGTGAAATACACGCTCCGCGTAGCCTAGACGGCGGCCAGAAATGTTTGCATTCATCGAGCTAATAACTGGTTTTTCCGATCCTTGATCTTTTGAACAATCGTTCTTAGTAAACATCGTGAATTTTATTTGCATTATTTAAATTTTAAAAAAATTCCAGTTTTCCCGCAAAATTCCCTGACTTTTCACGGTTTTCCCTGACTGTTTTCAAATTCCCTGACATTTCCCGGTTTCCAGGTTGAGTGGCAACTCTGTCTAAAAGCTACAAGCTTTTCATCAATTGTTATATATTCACCCCCAGTATAACACTTTTGGCAGTTTCTTACAAAAGCTTCAAACATATCTCTTACTGGAACGAGTGTGTCTGTCTCTCTTCCCCTAGCACGGTCTGTAATATCATCGAATTGTAAATACCTCAAAAGGAATAAAAAAAGCTTCTGAGAAATAGTTCGATGGAAAATATCAAGACCTGTTCCAGCCGTAGTCCAGAGATTTTTCACATTTACATGCAACGATTTGTGAAGTCCTCCAAAGTACAAAAGATCAATCAACACTTTAATTTCTATTATTGAAGTTTCTTTGGTATCACGATCTCTCTCAAAATAATGTGCTATAGTCTCTATATACTTATTTGTGTAAATCATGATACCCATTAGAATACTATCATCAATTAACAGTTGCCACGAATCAATTATTGAACATACGTTTATGCGTCACCAATGTTTCCTGGTAATTTTAGTATGATATTGTGAGGAATTCTGACATTTTGTCGATATTTAATTTTATTCCATTTTGTGCCATCTTTGGCAATGCAGAAGTTTTGAGACAAAATGTCTGTATCTTCATCTGTATCGTTGTAAGAATCAATATCTTCCCCTGAAGAAGATTTATGTTCACTAAAAATCTCATCATCATTTATTTCTTCATCCTCTTTATTTATCGTTTCTTCATCAGTTGATATATCTCTAAGCATAGTTTCAAGCCTTTTCATTTCATCCTTGTACAACATATATAGTTTCATTTTATTTCCAAAACTTAAAAAAAAAAAGAACTTAGATCTGAATACACGAACACGCACATCGGGTCTGAAAGACCCTAACATCCAAAATATCTACAAAAGTGAAATTCAGGAATGTGGAAATTCCAACCATCAGAAAGTGGTTGACCTTGAATACAGCTATTGGGAACCTGGACCACTTTCGAGAAAAGGGGGTGTTTCTACGGTATGGTTTTAGAACGACCAGGCCACTAAGACCCAGCGAACATGCTCCCGGGTTAAATGGCATGGTATTTTATCAAACACTATTAATTCCAATAATAGGAGGAAAAGGATAAGGGAAGTGTCTTTTCCCTTATCCTGTTTATGCAGGACATTTTTTAAGCCATCAAACAAGGTGTTTATGGATTAATGCATGCAGACAACATATTTCTATACTGCAAGGGTGATAATCTTGCTAATACGATAAGGAAGACTCAAGCAGTCTTGGAACAAATGTATAAATGATGCACTTATTGCACACTAAACTTTTGTCTTGATAAGTGTGTGGATACCAATTTCTCAAGAAAAAGAGAATAATCTAACACTAGATTGAAAATTAGTGGCCAAACTATTCCATGGCATGATAACATGAAGATGCTAGGTCAGATTTTCGCAGATCAAAAGCTCACATTTCACCCCCACTTTGATCTATTTAAAAAAAATTATAAAAAGGCTCAACATTCTGAAAATCATTGCAGGATATAATTAGAGAGTCAGAACCTATCACTTGATTAAAATAGTCAATTCAACAATTCTGGAAAGTATTGAGTATGGCGGGCTGTTCTATTTTCTCTAATACAGTGATGTGATTACAAAAAACTGTTTTGGAGCAATTTTTGGAGCAGCAAATTTTCAAAATTGGAGCAGCTTGTATCAGGCAAATTTTTAAAATTGGAGCAGCTTGTATCAGGCAAATTTTCAAAATTGGAGCAGTTTGTAGCAGGCATTTTTTAAAAATTGTAGCCATTCGTAGTAAACAGTTTTTTTTTATATTATAGCAAGTAATTTTTTGAGGCTTTTTTTAATTTTAGCAGTCTGTCGTATATACAACAGATAATGAAGACAATCAAGTTTTAAAAATCTAATTAATAAAATTTAAGTATAAAAAATAAAAATTTATAACTCTTAGAACTAGAATTATTAATGAACTAAAAATAATATACAAAATCTAAAAAATGCTTATATCTGCAAAATATTTATTGAATTTAAATTTAAAAAAATAGCAAACTTATCTGAACATATCATTAATTAACAAATTCATATTTTCCTTCTTTTTACACCTTTCACTGTTTCAATTTCCTTTTGTACTACTTTTAGTTCGTTTAAATATAGTTCTATTTTTTTCTTACTGTCTTGCAGAACAGCTTGTCCACTTTCTATTTTTGAAAAATCCTTTAATGATATTCCATTTGAAATCAGCTCCTCAGCACTATCTAGCATTTTCTGCGAAGCTTCCAATTGATGCTTAATTCTTTCTTCTTTTTTAAAGATATCTTCATCTGTAACATCACATCTTTTATTGCTTTTTTCAGTCCTTTCTGATTCTATCCGTGCTCTATATATTTTCGATGACTCCTTCATGTATTTTAACAATTCGTGTGTCACAGGTAAATTTTGGCACACATTTTCATATCGCTTCATATATGATTTTGTGTGACGTAATCCATTAATACTATGCAAGCTTAACTGGTTCCGAAAACTCAGCATTCTTTTGTTTTCGCTGAATCCTCTTTCCACTTCTGCATTACCATGTGGCAAACAAAGCAAAGCTTTAACTGCTTTCTTTATCAAAGGGTACTTGGCCATTCCTAGATTATTTTTAATTTGAAATATGTATGTCCAGTAAGTATCAAGTCGTGCAAAATTAGATTCTAAATAATTACTATCCTCATCATTTGATTCAACAATAGATTCTGGAAGTTGCTGTTTCAGAAATATAATTGAATCTATACTCTCAGACTGTAGAGAAATCCACTCATCTGTTAATTTTACTATTGATGATGATTCTATAACATTTGGCATCTGTGATGCCAAAAATCTTATATTAGAAATTGAGGAAGCCTCTGTTCGTGCTAATGGATGGAGACATTTTAGACATCTGAGAACTTTATTATCTAGTGGCATTGTTTTTATTAATTTCGATGCACATTTCTTATAAAACTGTCTCGCTAACATAAAAAATTCCTTCTTCTCTGTATCCGACAGTCCACTAAGAGCTCTTTCTGTGTCCAGCCCTACTTCAGCTTTCTTAAGCCAATTTTTTTCTGTATCAACCATTTTTAAATCCGAGTTACTGAGACTAAGAAGAAAGTCTGGCACAGTAAACCGCCCCAAGACCTTTTTTATCAAAAGGCATATCTCGTCATACAATATGTGTAAGAGTGGTCCTTCTTGCTGAAAAAGCTTTAAAAAAGGTGTAAAAAGTTCTGCAGCATTTTTCAAAAACAACAATTTAGAATAGGTAAATTTGCATTTTAACATTTTGCAGATTCTTTGATGTCTATCATTTCCCCCTCTTATATTTCTTTTAGCAGAATTAAGAAAGTATTCTCTAATTGGCTCATACTGTTCAATTATCCTGTCTAATGCCAATTGCAAAGTTAACCATCTGTTTGACACATGGCGTAAAAATATATGATCTGGCAAGCACAAGCTTAATTGCTTTTCTCTAAACTCTTCACTTCTTGTGGCAGATTGCTTGAAGAAATAATAAATATCAATGCATAATATCTCAATATCTGCAAATGTATCCAATCCAAAAGCAAAAGCATTATGGACTTTGTGGAGTGAACAAGTGCCCATGTTCAGAATATATTTATGAAGTTGTTGAAGTTTTGTATGCAATGATTTCATCACATTTGGGCCATCTGAAAAAATACTCAAAAATTTATCCTGTGGTAGACTTGACAGAGCATTACTGATATGATTAAGCAGTATCTCCGATGTTGCTGAACCTAAATGGTAAGTTTGAAAATGTTCACAAACAACAAGCTTTTTTGATTCCGAGTAATACTGTATTAAAATGTCCAATTGCTGAACTCTTTTTTCAGGCAATGGAGTTTCATCAATTTGTAGTGAAAAGAAAGCTTGTGTTTTAAAGATCTCATTTACAATTTGTTCCTTAAAATAAGGACCCAAGCCATCAGATATCAAATAGGATAACTTGTTCCGGCCACATGAAAAGTCACGAGCAATTCTTGAATCACTAAATATATCTACAAAAATATTTGACAATGCATGTCCTGAGCTATATGGTATATCATGAACAGCAATTGCAATAGCAAATTTTGCTTCAGCAGATATTACGTTATCATTATGAGACATGATGCTTGGAGAAGGCAACGAAACACCTGAACTTTGAAAGCTATTGATGACCCTTTGATCTTTTTTCTTTTTCAGTTCACCGGAAAAGTCTCTAAATTTTGCACATTTTTCAATGTGTTTCTTTAAATTTGCATGCCTTTTTACTGCTGCTACACCATGCTGAGAACAGTTGATGACACTGTCGCAAATAATACAAAGTGCTTCTTCTGGTTTAAATCCAGGAGAGCACCATGCACCTATATTATCCCCATTTCCATCAGTCTCCTTCAAAACTTCCGAATTAAATTTACTTTTCCGTTTGCAGGACATACCTGAAATAATATAAAATTTTAGTAAAAATGTAAAAATTAAAAAAAATTCAATACACATATAAAAAGAACTAAAGTTTACAAACAACCTATAAAACATTTTAAAATTGCAACAGATAATTTTTGAAAAGATATAAAAATAAAGAATTGTATTAAATAATTTTAAAAAGATAAAATTTAAAATAAATATTTTTTTTAATCTAAAAATTTGTAATAAATAATGTTGGCAAAGACTCACAAAATAATTTTTGAAGGAATCTAAAAAAAAAAAAGAAATAAGAAAGAAAGAATGCAATAAATAATTTTATAAAATGTAAAGCATTTAAAATTTGCAATATTTTCGAAAAAGATACTATCTAAAGATGGAGATGAATGGAAAAATATTAGTAGACTCTTAGCAATGTAGGAGAGTACAAACTGAATTGCGCAATCACACTATTTATGGGAAAATAATTAAAAAATTAAACCCAATAGTTAATCAAAATATGAAAATAAGCTAGTTTAGTCAATCTAATGTGCAATAATTTGAAGATGGCGAGGGATGGAAAAGGATATTTGTATTAGAAATCTGTACGGGCTAGGGCCTGGCATATGGGCTCAGGCATGGGCTTGAATTTTTAAACACTGTTTCGTGCCGAATTTCGGGAAGTAGATAAATTTAATCCGAAAATACCGGGACGGACCGAACTCGCATCCGATTGACCGCAGCTTTTAAATAAAGAATTCTAGTTTAGAATAGAAACAGAAAGAAATCGTATTTTGAAAGAAAATTTCTTGAAATGATGCAAAATGGTGGAAATTGAAGAGGGGGGGGGGGGGGGGAAGCAAAAATACTTACGGTAAATTACGTGCGAAATGTTTAATAAAAATGCATGATAGATGCGAAGCGAAAATACTCAACAAATCCGATTGAAAAAGATACCTATTTCCTATTCAAATGCAGAATCCGAAAAAGCCGCGTGTTACTTGAATGTCAGAATATCGTAGGCTACCAGATTGGCGATGAAAATGGAATAGAATTGTAACCCAATTCTATTCAATTTTCATCGCCAATCTGTTTGCTTCGCGCCGGAGGGGGGGGGGGGGGGGGGGGGGGGGGCGCGCTATTCTCCTAAACTTACGAAAATAGCGAATTCGAAAGAAAAAGTAAAATCCGCGATTTCATAAGCGAAAATCCGGGATTCCACGTTGCGCTAAAATAAGAAATAGTAAAAAAATATATATATAATCTTAAAAATAAATATTGCGCGATGTGAAAAAAAAATGAGCAAAATTTAAAAAAACTCATTAAACATTGGCGGAAAATTTAAAAGTTAATAAAAATTAAGCAAAAGCTAATTAAATAGCAATTAAATTACATTAAAAACTATTTTACGAAAATTCTATAAATAAATTCATAATAAGAATATTTTTACCGATGTTTAAGATTCTTTTCAACATTAGATTTTGTCTTACTTAAAAGGCTTGTTTACTGCCCAGTGTTAATTAACAGGCCGTTATACAAAAGCAAATGAATTTCAAAAATCTTTTGAAATTTTTATATCATATATCAAGGGCTTTTTTTCTTTTCTTTAACTTCAAAATCAGTATATTTAGTACACAACTGATGAACGCACAAAAATTAATTTTAATGGATTCGCGGTAAATGAAATTGACGATGATTACTACTGTTAAAAAAAAAGGAGGTAATATGAGTAAATTAATTTCCACTTACTTTTTTAATTGCTTTATATAAGATCTTTTCTCTCTTCTCCAGACACAGCAAAGATGATATTGAACCACGAGGTAAGAACTTCCTCCAAACCACAGACTAATATAGTATTCTGTGCTCCAAACCAGCTCACGATCAAAGAACCTGTTCCAAAGATCTCCCATAAACCACAGAGTCTCGCCGGAATCGCCTCCCCCTTTCTTTCCCCTATGTTCCCACTCTTCTGGATGAATTTGTGACTCACCCTTTTCTCCTTACAGAAGCACTTCGCGTCAGCATTCTTGCCCGTCAATCAATTGTTCCTTTCTGTTTGGCAAAACAAGAATCGCGTACCGCGGTATTTTTATGAAATGGCGCAGCGTTGGCGCAAAAACAGTTAAATTTTGCTTTTTGTATCAGAATGGCGCAGCATACTTTGAAATGCGCAGTTTGGCGCAATTGGCGCAGTAATCACATCACTGCTAATAGCAACATTTCTAATCAAAAACCTCTGAACCCACTTTACCATGCAAATGTTATACTTTGCTACTTCTATCGGGGTTCCCTTGACTCCCCAATAGAACCCTAATTGCAGAGCTATACAGAAAAGCATATAAAATTTCTTTCCACACACAGTATCGGTATGCATATCTTAAGACTAGTTAAATATATCCAGGGAATATTTACTTCTTCCATATTCGCCACTTGGAAATTGCCAACTAGTCAACCAAAGAAAGTCAGATACCAACATCAATGTTGATAAATTCCTTGGAAACTAATAGCAAAAACCAGAAAAATCAAAATTAGTTGGCCAAGTTATACTCCAATAAGTCTTAGCATGATTACCAACAGTTTGCCCTACTAAATCCTTCCTGCTGCTATTCAAGGTTCATTCAAGGGATATTTGACTCCTCGAATTGATAACACAATTATTGCAACTGATATATTGAAAGATATGAATAAAATTAAAATAGCTGTCATTGATATCAAGGAGAATATTTCCTATGCTATGGTTGCGCACAAGATTAATTCAGTTTTCATGGCAGAAGCTCTAACTACTGTCATAGCAGTTAGTAAATATATCAAAAACAGACTCTGCATTATAATGTCTGACAGCAAGTTCATTCTATCGGCACTTTGCCACAATAATAGGAAATCCCCTAATGTGATTTTAAAAATAAAAAAATAATCTGATCACGGCAAGGAAAGTAACCAGCATTCACCTGATATGGATCCCAAGTCATGTAGGATTTGGAGTTAATGAAACTACTAATCAGCTCGTAAAATCTAAACTTTTTACAATTAACCCATACCTTCTGGTTGCTGTGTAAGATATTAAACACAGCCTTTATAACAATATCAAAACTGATATAAAAAGCAAGTAGAATCAGTGTAAATACACTCATTGCCATAAAAATTTGTGCACCATGAAATAATTGTGGGATCGTAACGACACTTGGCATGAAGGTACGTGTCAGGCAGATAAGTAAATGATTAGAGATACAGCATGAATGTGCATTATGTAATGCCACCAGAGGGCGTTGAACTTCATTCTCCCTGATGCAGAAAAAAGGTATGCAGAGGCTTTTTGCCTGTACTTAATCAATTGCAGAAAGAAGCTTTTTTATTAGAGATGCCATTATGCAGCCATCAAAGACAATATGATCAGCTGTCAGAGTTCGAAAGGAGAAGAATCATCGGGATGATGGAAGCTGGGCAGTCAGCTCAGCCAGTAACCCGCCACCTAGGGTGTTCTGACTTTACTATGAGGAAGTGTTGGGACCAGTGGACAAGACAGAGGTCGCATACATGGCAGCCAGGCTCAGGACACCCTTGGTAAACCAATAGCCGAGAAGACCATCACATCACCCAATACGCACACACAGTACCAACTGCATCATTGTCCACCATCCAGACACAGGCAGCACCTTCACTATGAGCCCTTGTGTCTGTCCGTACCATTGTGAGGCACCTGGCTGAAGAACATTTGGTATCGTGGAGCCCATTACATGCGCTGACACCCACTGTTGCCTCCGTTTAGAGGAGTGGTGTCGCACTTGACAAGATTGGACTGCAACTGGATGGAACCAGGTTGTCTTCAGTGACAAATCAAGATTCAATTTGATCAGTAATGACAATGGTGTATGTGTGTGGAGGCCCCATGTTGAACGCCTCAATCCTTTCTTCACTTGACAACGGCACACCACTTCCACAGCTGGTACGACTGTATGGGGTGCCGTCACATAAGACATCTGGTCACCTCTAATATTGATCTACGTTTGTGACATCCTTCAGCCACATGCATTGCCACTCATGGCAGGGCTCTCAGGAGCCATGTTTCAACAGGACAATGCTCGGCCAGACACAGCAAGGGTGTCACAGGAATGCCTCAACCACATTACTACCCTTACGTGACCTGTCCATTCCCCAGATTTGTCACCGATCGAGCATGTTTGGGGTCACTTGGGATGGCAAGTTGCACAGCCTACAAGTTTAGTTGAACTAGAGACACACTTACAACTGTTGAATGAAATGACACAGGATACCATACGGGACTTGTATATCTCAATGCCCGCCCGTATTACATAGTGCATTCATGCTAGAGGTGGCCCAATAGGGTACTAGAACCTCCATTCATTTGTAGTTTTCCTGTAATAAATGATCATTTCACTTTGATTTTGTAATCACATACATATATCAAAATTGCACTCACATATATAAAATTTCGTTCGATTCTGACAACTATTTCTTGGTGCACAAATTTTTATGGCAATGAGTGTACATTAATACTATGAATTATCTGGGTAATACTCAAAATTAATACCTCATAAAACAGAGATTATTGTTTGGCAACTTCTTACAAATAACAATATTCTCTACATAAATGTGTATAAAAAATACCCCCCCCCCCCCCTGCAACATAAGTCACATTAAAAATAGTAATGAGCACATTATTTTTACATGCAGTAAGTTTACTGTATTTTGTAACCAACTCTGTAGCTGAACTTTTCACTCATCTTCATCCCTATTGGCATTTATTTATATGTGTTAGTTAACAGAAAATGGTTTAAAAGTATTATAGGGTATGTTTCTGCTAATAGCAAGAGACAAGTTGTCTTCATGTTGATTCATTGTTTTGTTTTTATATACATGGTTCTAACAGTTTCGATTGCATTTCTAGTTTGGCTGAAAGTTGTAGTGCTTGACACAGTCGATTAGTATAACTGTTTCGAGTGATGCATTATTTGGACCTCTAGTTTTCCCCTCATGTTTTCTTTTAATTTGTTTTTGGGCTAAGTTTATTGGTCTAGTATTTCATATTTTGTCTAGATGTAGAAGTGTTTCCACTGGGTAGTGTATTGTTTTGGATCATTAAAAGAAATGCTGGCTATCCGGCAGCATTACTTCTAATGATCCAAAAATCTAAACCTCAAAGTTATTTTCCTCCAGAAAGTAAGGGAGCCAATCAATCAATAAAACTATCGTTCTCTCTGCCTTTTATATAAATGAAATTAAATTATGATAATTCTTTGGTGTAAATGCAAAATGTACACATTTTCATTTAAAATGCAGCATGACCTGTGCCCATTTATAAAAAATTTAAAGAGCTATAAACTATGAAAACAGTATTTTTGAAAAAAAAAATTTACATATTTCTTTATAGTATTATGTTCATAAAACAAATTGTATTATTAAAAAAAAATAATATTTTACAAAATAAAAATGGATAGAAACAGATTATTGTATTTGCATGAAATAAAACTTCAATTTGATACTGTTGTTGAAACCCAGACCGTCCGACCTACCAGAAAGGTGTAAGGTAACTGTTTGGACGGTCGGGAAGTGTCACCCAATTTAGACCGGAACCCAGTGGGGGAAGCATCCACAGGGACCGTACCCTCCTTCCCCTACCACCAACCTCTCGGAAGGACTTTCGGACCCACATATTTAACGTGATCGTACTCCGCATGAACACGGCGGCAGTTTTGGCAGTGGCTGGAATCGAACCCGGGCCTACCGAGTGCAACTCCAGCGCGCTAACCAATGGGCTACCGCGCCCTAATTTGATACTGTGTAATAAAAAACAATTAAGCAAAACCTGTACTCCTACAGTTTAAAGAGGTTACAAACTATGAAAACAGTAATTTTGAAAAAAATATTTATATATTTCATGAATATTATTATTATAAAACAAATTGTGTTATTACGAAAAATTGATATTTTACAAAAGAAATGGACTGAAACAGATTGAGTTGCTGCATATGATAAAATTTTAATCTGATAAACTTATCCAACAATAAACATTATTTAGTAAAATATTGAATATTTTAATAAACCAATAAAGATGAAATCTTTATATAAATAAAATTGAAAATTTGTCTGTCTGTCCCGTCATCACAGGAGAATGGCTAAACTGAATTTAATGAAATTTTGGTAGCCTTGAAATATCCTCCCTTAAATTTATTCCAAGTTTCGAGTTCCTAAGATCAGGGGTTGTCAAGATATTAATTGAAAACAAAACTTTTCCCCAGGAGTTCTACTCTCTAACTACGTGGTTTATCCGAACGAAAAAGTTGAAGTGCATTTGAAAGTGAATTAAAACTTTATCTCTGAGATTGGTAGGCGATTTTTTGCACTAATTAGTCACTTTCTGAAAACATGAATTTAAATAGGAAATCTATTTCCATGGTTTATTTTTTACAAGCTTTTACTGAACAATGAAAATTATAAAGAAATCAAAATGGTTATTTAATTTCGCAGTTTATAAGGAAGATTCTATCTTATATCATGTTGCTCAGAAACACAATTAAATTAAATCTGTCTGTTAATTTTAATTATTATTTTTTCAATTTGAATAATAAATAATTGGAGATAAAAATATATTTTAGAAAAGAGCGGTTTGATTTTTCTTTTAATTATATTAATTGCGGACTGAGTACATCACTTTCATGTATTTTGGCAAAGAGTTTTTAAGCTTATATATTGTCCTTAGCTAATAAACTCATATATTGTGTTTACCCAATAAATTCATTTATCCGATTGTTGAAACAGAAAAAGAGTAGAACGAGCATATCTTCTAATACAATTTTAGTGTTTTCCTTTAGTATATACAAATGGGTTTTATTCTTCAGATCTGCAAATTCAGAGCTACAAATTTGGTGGAATATCGCTAACTTGGCAACTTCTTTTAAACTTTGCCAAATTGACGGAAATGTCACCAAATTGATAAAAAAGGTGAGAATCAATGAAATTAAATTTGTTTTTTTAAAATAGAGTACTGAAATGATTTTTGGGTAGCATTTGTCGGTCAGTCCATACTTTCTACTTAGTAACACATTTAGCGAATTTTTAAAATATCACCAAATTGCTGAAAATGCTTGTAAATCCATAAAAATATCATGAAATCAATAAAATTGCGCTTAATAAGTGAAATTAATTATGTTTTGTGGTGGGATAGTATTGGGATGATGTTTCGTCAATTTGTCGCAAAATGGGACTATCAGTTCTATAGTGCCACTTGGCGATATATTTAGCAATTTTTTAAATTATCGCTAAATTGATGAAAATGTCGCCAAACTTTCCATGGAGATAGCATTATTTAGACGACATGATTTTCATCAATTTATTTGAAGCAAATGATATGTCGTTTAGCAATGGATGTAAATCCAATGTGTCATGCAGTATACAATTTTTATTAAATCTTTTCTGATTTGAATAATAAAGTTATGTATATAAAATAAATTTCATTGACATTGCATTTTTGACTGGATAATATCAATTATGGTCTTCAGGTTTAAACATTATTATTATTGATGTTTTCAGGGATTATTGAGTCAAGGATTATTGATATTTTCAAGTTATTATGCCATTATTTTATTATGTCAAAAATTGTTTAAACTCATATATTGTATGTTGTACGAGTAATCTTCCACAAATGCATGGGTATATCTTTTAATCTACAAGAATATAAGTAGTACTGGTATATTGGCGTATATTTTGATACATATTGGCATATATTGTAATCAATTACGACCTTCTGGTATAAATATTATTTGGATTATTGATATTTTCAGTTAATTACGTCATCTGTTTTGTTTTGGCAAAGATTTTTGGGATTCATAATGTAATACGGGTAATCTTCTACTAACACACTAGCATATTTTCTAATCTGCGACAATATAAGTAGTACGGGGATATATATATATATATATATATATATATATATATATATATATATATATATATATATATATATATATATATATATATATGTATTCCCATATAATTTTAGTGCTTTTATTCTGGTATATATTGGAGTCAATTACGGGTTTATTGATATTTTCAATTTATACATGTAATGCACTAATACAGGCTATATCTTCTAATATTCACATATATAAGTAGTACAGGTCCAATACAATTTTAATGCTTTCATTTTGCATATATTGATTCAATTCTTTTTTTTTTTATAAATTTGCTTATAAAAGGAACCAGGATGTTTTATTCTTCAAATATGTCTATGAAGATAATTTTGTATAGCGAGAACAGAGATTCTTAAACTTCTTTTTAGGAGCATTGTATTAAATATTTTAACAGAATATTTTGATTAAAAATGTCATTTAGAATACTATAGGAATTAGAATACTAGCAATTAATAATATATAGCATTTAGAATACTATAGGAATGCACATGATAAAATTTTAATCTAATAACTTATGCAATAATAAACAATAATTAGTAAAATATTGAATAATTTAATAAACCAATAAAGTTGAAATCTTTATATATAAAAAAATTCCAGTTTTCAGCTTTTTCCAATGATTATCAATGAGAATGAAGCTAACCCTTAGTCTGCACTGCTGTATATACATGCTAATCGCCACATGATGGACAAACCCCATAGGGAAGGGATTAGTCCCTAATCATTCCTCCATGAACAAACCAAAATAATCAGGACAAACTGGAATTTTCTCTTGAACTTCAGACACAGGTGATGTACTTGGTGGGACTGGAATTTCCCCAGTTCCTGCCGAAATAGACTTTTAAACTTAAAGAAGGACTTTTAGAGATAACAAATAATGAAGAGACTACCTCCTTCATTACCATAGCTGACAACTCTGAATGGCTGAAAATCTGTAGATTTTTACTCTCAGAAAAATTAGCAACAGGCTGAATAAATATCATAATGTGAATTCCCATCATACTAAGAGGAAAAAAATAAGCTAAAGTAGGGAAAAAGTGATAAATAAAGCTAAAATCTGGAGAAAGGAATTTTATGGATTATTATTACTCTTTACTCTTTTTTACAAATGCTGTTGAACAAAATTTTGCTTATACAAGATTTTTTCAAAAACAGTTTCTAAACATTTGCTAAACAAGTTCAAAACCATTTTCCAGACTGAAATTACCAGTGTTTTTCAGGCTCTTACTGCTGTTTTCAGCAACATTCCTATGTTGAAGTTCAAATAAATACAGAATTTTTTCCATAACAGTGATTAATCAAAGCATGATTTACTTTTCTGTGCAAAAATAAATAAGGTTTAAGACCTGAAAAGTATTTATTAATTCAATATTACTATTTTATATATTGTTTCATGCAGGGTTCTCACTGCAGATCCTGCGCTAAATTGAAATAAAATGTTTCATTTGGCGAGTAAACAAGCAATCGAATTCACCAAATTGCAAAAGGCCTAATTATGGATAGTTATTTTTTTCAAAGTTTCCTATGTATTTTTGCTATTATTTTAAATGCTCAAAATAAAAACTAATAGAAATAGGTTTCAATCATGATCATGAGGAATATAATCAAAATATTAGCAACTGCGACTGTTTTAATTACTTTCTTCTTTTTAAGTTTCTTTTCCTCTAAAATCAGACCTTCACTAGGGAATATTATAGGTAGAAAAGAAAGAATCAAAACATTCTCCTTACTTCCCCTGAAAAAAAAAAGTAGACAGAGAGGCTCGAAGATTGTTGAATAGTGCTCTCTCCTTTCTGTCTCATAAATTACACAACAATACAATTTTGAAAACATTTCTAAGATTTATGCAATTTATTTTGTATTAAAAATTGATTCAAAGTAGAAGATTAATAATTACCCATTCACTATTCTGAAGCATCTGATGAACTCCCAGGACCTATCTTATCCAGAGAAAGATCTTTCCACTGCTGCTCTTGCTCTCGTCTCGTTTCTTGGGAACCTATGTTACCTGGGCCTGGTTCTGGTAAATCAATAACAGGAACGGGAATAGGCTCAATAGGCAGCTTATCTTTACGCCAACTGTGATCCACAGTGTCAATCAATCTACCACTTGGGCTTGGGCTTATGTTGCTGTCCAAGCTAAAATATGTTTAATAAAAAATTCTTGGTAAAAATATAAACTGCACAGAATTTTTCATTCAGAATTAACAGAGTACTTCTTAGTATAACAGCAATATATTAATGAAAAACTATAAATATATAATATGCCTACAAGCATCTGATTCTGTGCGAGAACAAAAATTCTTTTTTACAAATATTTGTATAATAAACAAAATAAGAGTGCTAATCACTGGCTCAGTGATGTAAACACTGGGGCACAACCTTAGCGGGACCCTTTACAAAAACTGAAAATGCCTAATCTATAGTGGAGAGGACATACAGAGGCTCACAGCAGTATCTTACACTTAGACAGCTACACCAATGCTCAAGCTAGAACTGAATATGTTTATTTCATAAAAGAAAAATAAGAGAAGGAGGCAGTTTCATACATATCTGGAGGGGCCCATGAAATATGTAGGATATGCTGTCCTCCCACTTGAAGTTCAAGACTTATAACTGAGACTATAAAATTGAAATCGTTAAGTAAATTTATTATCTTTGTCACCAAACTGAAAATTTTCACCATTAATGACAGATTTTCACCATTAATAATGGTAAGTAAATTCATTATCTTTCCTACCACTTTGAAAAATTGGTAATTGTAAACAATTATTAACAAAATAACATTATCTAAGATGACAGACAAAACACATTTCATCATTTCAACTGTGAATTTAAATTTAACAAATAAACTAGTAAGTACCATTTCACTTAAAATTTATTTGCAAATGCACTCTGTTGCAAAAAAATATATGCACTCATAACAAATTGAACAGTTTTTAAATCCAATAAAAAATATTAAAATGGGAATAAGAAAGGAGCTTTTAGAAACTACGAATTCAAAAAGCTGCCCTCAGTTACTGCTCACTGCAATAGAGAGAAAAATTCTCCTACTGCAGTAAAACCTAAAGTCTCCAAATTTGAAAAAAATCCCGGATCCTGGAACCTGCGAAAGAAAGGGAAGAAGCAAAAATTAAAAAAAGCCAGTTACTTAGTCTGTATAGGTCTAATTCTAAAAATTTTACCTGTCCTGTCCTGAAAATATAAGATTTGATATAGTTAAAGCTCGAGAATTTATTTAAATGATTCATCTGAACCCGATTCATCCCGAAAACATTCAAACTCCGACTCACTTCTTTTTTTTTTTTACATTACATACCTACAAGAGATCAGACTTAAGCCTGTTGCCTTGTATGTTGATTAAATTTGTCATGTAAGAAACTAAACACAAGTTATATTACATATAGTAATAAATAAAATTTATAATGCAATAAATAAAAAATAACTATGATTTGAAAAATCCATATAAAGCAAGAATGAGCATTTCTATAAAGAGAGTTTTTATTTATCATTATGGTTGAATAATCAGAGATGAAATGAGAAAATGGCTCTTCACTGAGATTATGGGAAAAAAATGTTTTATTTACCCATTAATGCTTTAATCACCCAAGTTATCGGTGAACAATGCAAAGCCCCTCCTGTTAAAATTCATCAACACTAAATATTCTTGACTGCAGTTGTCAGAAGCATAGTTAGAAAAAAATTTCTTGGGATAGGGGGGCTTGGTAACCAAATATTTTGTTTTCCATTACTCCATATATCAATTCTTCAAAATTCAATGGGTTCGATGGGTTCCTGGGGGATAATTTCCCCTAATCCCCTCCTGGTGATGCCCCTATCAGTGGAAGCAAAACAAGCACATGTCATATGCCACAATTGTTATTATTTTTAAAAACATTGCAATGCAATTAACCTTAGATATTATTTTCTTTGATTATGACATAGTTATGAATATTTGTAAAATTTAATAATTTAAAGTAAAAGTGTAAAATGTTTAGAACACAAATATAAATAAATTCAAAGACAATAATTCATTTTATCTATATACAAATTCTAAATTATAACAGTTTGCTCAAATAAATTTTCATTCAATATTTGTTATCGGAAAGAAATTGATGAAACTGTGTTTTAATTTAAGAATAGAATTTATTTAATGCTGATAATTTCGAAACATTCGAAACCTACTAATTGAAATTAAAATTACAGAAGAAATTGAAAAAATAATATCGCTGTTAAATTTTAAAGTAAAAAATACCTAATGGATTTCATATTTTCATCATTAGTGAAGCAATCACAGTACAGAAGCGATTGAACTTTTTTGTAATAAATTTTAAAAATATAATATAAATTGCTACTCGCACTTGACCAATGATAATAATTGAATGATCATTTATTAAAAAATTTAATTTGGAATATATTTTTTTCCTTATTAAATTCATAGATTACATGAAGGTTATGGCATCAAATATTTATTTTGCTACATCTAGGCCAGAACATTTTTGTGTGTGTGTTATTGTTGAGATCCAGACTGTCTAAACTACCAGAAAGGTGTAAGTCAATTCTCTAATTTCTATCTGAAATTATTAATTTTCTATATCCGATTCTAATTTACTAATCTTTGTTTTGTGTACAGAACAAACTTTCATTACTTAATATGGGACAGGGAGACTGTCACCGGCTAATTGAGAATTTTGTTTCATACGCAATTTCAAATTTTCCTGCTTCAATATTAATCTATTTTGGGCATTTTTATTTATTTTGACTCAACCTGACCCAAATTTAATAAAAAGGAGTCTGGCTCGTGGGCCAGGTCAGGCTGAAGAACACAGGCCTGGCCCGAGCAGATTTCTAATTTAGCCCCCTTGAGATTGATGTAAACTTAATTTTAAAACTCACCCCCCCCCAATTGAATTTCAAAATATGCCACTAGCTATAACAATTGTCGGATTTAGAGAGAGATCACATCATAGGCCTAAAGAAAGCTGGTTGGTCCAACAGATGTATCAGTCACTATCTTGGTAAAATCGATATGGTAGTTGCTCAGTGTTAGCAACAGTGAATCATTAGTACAGAGACTCAGAATGCTCCAGACAGACAACTGCTCAAGAGGATTGTGAAGTCAGGCGAGGAACCCCACATACCAGTGGCGTCCGGCCACACAAGCAGCAACCATAAGCCTTCGGGTTGGTCGTGTGGTCTGGGCTTTCTACATACCAGTGGCATAGCTATCAGCCATTCAAAAGCATTTGCCATCCTCCATATATCCTGTACCAAAAGATACTATCCAGAAACAACTGGCAGAAGGTGGGATTAAGTGTTGATATCCATTAATGAGCCTACCACTGAACCCTCAACATCAGAGCCGTCTGGATTGATGCTGAGTTACGTCAGCCTGAACAGTGTCCGATTGGAGGCATGTTGTCTTTAGTGACAAATCCTGTTTGTCTCTCTGTGCTGATGACCACCACATACCTGTGTGGAGGACTGGTCAACATTATGACCCTGAATGTGTTCTTGAGTAGCATACAGCCATCACACAGGATGTGAAAGTCTGGGAAGCCATCTTATGGGATAGACGATTTCCTCTAGTTGTGCTAAAAGTCAATCTGACGACTCACTTAAGTACATCGATAATATTCTGCAGCCGATCTTTCTGCGTATGCTGTCAAGCCATCCAGCTTCCATTTACTAACAAGACAATGTTTAACCACATACTATAAGACTTTCTCAACAATGTATTTGAGGATTTAATATCTTCTTATGACCATCCAGGTCCCCAGACCTCTCACTAATAGAACATATCTAGGACATGCTGGGCCGGCAATTGCAGTCTTCTCAAATTACCACTGAATTAGCCGACCAGTTATAACATTTGTGGCAGAATCTTCTGCAGAGGGATATAATCAACCTTATTGACTCTATCCTACACTGATTATTGGCTTATATAGCTGCTATTTCTAAAATTTCTTCCAACTATCCTTTTTTCTTAATTACTTCTTGTACAAGCATTACATTATTTTATAAAGAAATATTCTATTGTAGTTTTCCCAAATTATTGTAAATACATAATGATACAAATTTAGTAATTTAATAATAGTTTCAAATAAATATCAATGCATATGAAATACTTGTTAGACTATAATTACTAGTAAAAAAATACATATCAAACACTTGGAGAACTGCTATAAATAAGTATGAAATACAACTGTTAATAAAGTAATTTATATTATAACAGTTGGAATGCCTTAAAGCGTCACACAAATTTTAATCTGCATGTTGATTTATTGAAATGGCATATGAAAACATATGTAATACCCCCAAAAATTAGGGATATACCAGAAATATGTATTCTCAAATGTTGAGAATATGTCAAAAATACATATTCTCAAACATTGGGGGTACATAAAAATATGTATTTTCAAATGTTGGGAATACATGGCATATATATACATGTTCTCAAACATTGAAAAAATATCATAAATACATTGGGAATATGTTGAGAACACGTAATATATACACAACTGTGCTAACTGTGTAGGGTCCCCTAGCCTTATTAAAAATGATACCTTGAAATAAGGCATATGAGGCCCCCATTGAACATCCCTTCAATAGCCACCAACAGGGAGGGAAAGAGGACTTAGTGGCTTGGAGCTCAAGCTGCACTTGATTTCTGAAAAATGTTCAATATCAATGTCCAAATAAGGGGCAGTAGATGGGCCCGAGACTTGCTACATAGGGGCCTAAAAATTCTGTCAGAGGCCCAACCTCTTTCTCTAGCACCGGGCAATTTGTGATAGTAACAATAGAAAAGAAGTTTTAATCTCACTGAGGGTCCCTCAGGGGTGTATTTAGGTAATGTGGCCTTAAATTTGAGAAAGCATTAGAGATAACACTAACTTGACTAATTGTATTAATTTCTTTAATACAAAATATTGCATCTGACAACATATATTACTCCCCTGGGGGAGCCCAAATAGGCTAAGGTCCTGGTCAGCACTGTCAGTCTTGTCGACTGCTAAATCCACCATTGTGGACTCTGCCTTTCTACTAGTCAATTATAGTTCTTTAGTCAATTCTAGCAAAGGGGAGGAGGGGGGAAGGGATGTTATATAAAATCATTTTATTCCTATATTTGTAAATGTTAAAAAAAAAAATAATATTCAATGCAAAAATTAAATTTTGCAAAAAATTGTTTGTAAATGATAAAATATTACATTTAATTTGTAATATTTTATCACTTATTCTTTGTCATCATTAAAGATGCTGTGATAATCTAGTCTACACATATAAGTTATTAGCTAAGTAGTTACTAATTAACAAAAATGTAAGAGCCAAATTTGAAATCTATTTGCTAATATATAATTTAAGCTATGCACTGAATTGATATTAGAAAAGGTTCTATACGCACGGAGAGTAGCCTGATCCACTTTGGCATAGATTCATGTTCTTGACTAAACTCCAGAAATCACGACCCCCTTCAGGATTGTATCTACGATCGAATAGTTTGTCAAGCTTATCCTCCCTCTCTCGAATATCAGACTCACTTGCTTGACTACTGGAACCTGCTTGATTATTGGCCATTATCAAAAAAATTATGTTCCAACACCTCAAATCAGTCTTATACAACAGGCGACAAAAGAAAAAATGAGCTCCGGATTGCGGGCGCGAGTCTTATATAGAACAGGAAGCAAAATTAAAAGTCAGTTCTGGATAGCGGGCGCGCAATCCACGAAATTGGAATTCAAATCGAGCATGAACATAAATATTGACTGCGAAATTCATTGCGATTATTTTCACCTTTTACACATTTTTTTATTAGTTAATGTAATTATAGATATTCATAACATATTTTACATCATGATTAATTTAAAAATTAATCTATATATATGAACGAGTCTCGAGGTACATCCGCCGGTAGCGCGTCAAGATCAGAGGTGACATAAGACCTTCTGGGGCATGACAAGAGCTTGGGCCCTACAACGGGCACAGTAAACTCTCAGTAACGTTGAAACTATTTTGATTTCCTATATATCAGCCACGTAGCCAGAAAATTTTGTCGGAAAGGGGGTGGGGGCAGACCCGGATTAAGCATATCTGTGGCCCCGGGCCAGAACTTAGAGTGGGGGCCCCTGTTCACTGTAAATTTTGCAAATTTCTTTCTTCGCAATAATATACGTATAGTAATAGTACTAACTTGTAAAACGTATACTTAAATATGTACAAATGACTAAAATTGTTTTAATAATCACCAGTTGGATGATTCCAACGAATATTACATTTGTTTTAGACATCAAATGTTTACACTCTTTACAACATATAAGGGGGGATATTAAAATATAAAAATGGGACTGTGACATAACGATTTGTTGAAAAACAAGTTACAAGAAGACTCAAGACACATTCTGGCTTACACAATCTTTTTTCTTGACTTTTTAGTAGCAAAATCATCAATTATATCGTTAAAGTCCATTACTTTAAGTAACTCGTTTTCAATGCTTAAAATGCTTAGGTCGTTTAATTTCTCCTGCTTCATCACACTGCTTTTTTCGGATTTTATAATTTTGAACTTCGAAAATGAACGTTCACCACTTGCATTGGAAACCATCATGCAACTATATATTCGCAACCGTATTTCTATGTTAGGGAAAGCAGATGAAATTCCACTTTCATGCATATAGCTGTAAAGGTTTTGTAGGTTCCGTCTCCTTCTTTTCTTCTGTATGTATCTCATCTGGAACTAGATGGATCTGGAACCTGTTTCTTCTCCATCATCGTCTTCATCACTCTCCTCTTCTTCGTCATCAGCAGAGATGTCCATAAAGAGCACTGCTGTCTCAGGATAATTTGCATTAATGTATACTTTGATATGGATGCATTCTTCTGCAAGTTCTCTTCCATCAACATCATCTTTGTATATTTTTGCAAAATATTCACTATGCTTCCTTACAGATTCTTCCTCTAAGAAAAGCAGATCCTCAAAGAATCCAAAAATCTCAAAAATGTTTCGGTAAGCTTTAGATCGAGCATCCAAGTTATTAAACTGTCTACCATAGGAAGGGAAGTTTCAATCTTCATCTTTTCTTTACCAGATAAAACAACATCTGGGATACCTTCGTTATCATAAAATGTCAATCTAGAACTTCGTTTTTTTTGTTCGGATTATGAAATCCTGATAATTAGGCTCTTTTCTTGATGTGACTAAGGCTTCATACCAATCATAACTTTCCCTCCTCTCCTAAATATACAATGTGAGAGATTTCAGGAGTTGCACGGCGACATGCAATGTTACAGTTGATTTTAGCAGAGAAGTATTGACTTTATTAATTCTTTTCAATAAATCACACCAAAAGTATGTGAGGAAGAGTGTCTCAAATCTCCCCATATACTGTTTTAGGCCTTCAGCTTTCCATCTCGTTTCAGATGATTTAAACAAGTCTGATGACATGGAATTTAATGTTGCCTCAATAGCTGGGTAGCTCTCTTTCAAGGCTATGACTGCATCTTCTCTAGCAGACCACCGGGTATCAGATAAATTTTTCAGAATTTTCTTTTTTGAACCTAACATGGATGAGAGAATTCACCATCGATGCGTTGAGGAATTATAAAAGGTGTACAGATTCTGTACGAAATCAAAAAATGCAGCAACTTCTCTGCAGCTTTCAGCTGCTCTGACACCCACAAGATTCAAGGTGTGAGCTGCACATGGTATGAATAATGCCAAAGGGTTTTCCACCTTGATTCTGGCCTGAAGTCTATTATACCTGCCGATCATATTAGACGCGTTATCGTAAGATTGACCTCTGCAGTTAGACAGGGAAATTTAGTTGTCCTTCAGAAGTCCAGTAACTTCATTGAAAAGATTTTCAGCACAACGCCCATAAATTGGTATGAACTTTAAAAATCTTTCTACAGAGACGTCACTTCTTACATATCTAATTATGAAAGTCAGTTGATCTATGCGAGATACATCAGGCGTAGAGTCCACAGATATCGAATAGTACTTTGCTTGTTTCATTTCATCCACAATTGCTGCTAACAACTTCTGACCCATGACGTTAATGAACTCATCACAAATTGTTGACGAAAGATAAAACACGTTACCCTTTCCTGTCACTCCATATTTTTTAATATGCTCATGTAAGAACGGGCCAAATTTGCTAACTAATTCCAAGGATCCCATGTAATTCCCATTTTTTGCTGATCCAAATCTTTCCTCGTCACCTCTAAGTGGTAAACCCCTCTGTGCTAAAAATTTTATGACTTCGACCACTCTTCGCAATATTTCTCTCCAATAATCTCTTTCTTTGTTCATATGGATTTCAAGTTCTGTGTCTATTCGTCCTTGTCCTCTGCATCGCCTCATGTACGTAAACAGATTTTTTCTATGTTCGATGCTCGTTTCATGGCCTCAGAGGGATCGTGAAGCATGTTTTCAATCACTGTAACCCCCACAGCAGAATGTTCCAGTACACATCTGTTTAGGACAAAACAACATGCAAACGAAGCAGAACACTTCAAGTTTGAATGGTGAATAGAGAAGCCAATCACGCTTAGTTTCTTCTCCATTTGGGAGTTTACGGTAAAAGAACGAAGGAAGAAATTTACGTGTTCTCATAACTTTCTTGCCTGTTTCTGTGCACTCATATGCACGTTCGGATGCTCCGAAATCCGAGTCCACATTTTGACAGTGCGACGGAACCTTTCTAATCCAGTACTCTTGAAGTTCGTTTTTACTTCTGTTAGACACCGCCCATAATGCAGGATCTGTACTTAGTTCGTGATGTTCTTGGTTTCCTACATCCTGTTTTGAGTCACTTACAACGGATTGAGTATCGAAGACCACAACATCTTCCTCAGCATTTGATGTTTGTATAAGATAAATTTTTATTTTGGGAGAAACGTTACACGTTTATACCGTCCTTCCCGGCCGTTCAAATAGTTGCTCAAGTCCTTTGGATGAGTCGAACGGCCTGGGTTTTCAACGTTTATACCGTCGAAATTTAATTCATAAAATATTGTATTTATATTATATTTTTAATTTATATATAATATAAATTTCATGCCACTTGGGGGCCCCCCAGAGTCGGGGGCCCCGGGCCATGGTCCGGTTGGCCCCGTGGGTAATCCGGCTCTGGGTGGGGGGCACTATTTCCGACGAAAACATAATGATTTGTTTAAAATAAAACGCAAGTAATTGATCAATAAAGCGAGCGAAAGAATGGAATAACTGTTGTATAATTTTTTGACTTCCTTTATGCTCTATAAATATATATAAAAGTCCTAAAATTCGCCCCCCTCCCCCGCGTTGGCTACATTCCCGCTATACTACATTTTGATTTCGTATATTATGTTTCGACTTGTACAATAACAAAGATGATTTATGCTTGTTGTGCATATGGTTGTAGCAATCGAAGAAGCCAATTTAACTTTCCATGGATACATGACGTTGTCATTCAGATATTAATTAGATTTTCTTTTAATAGTTATATTTATGATATTTTCATCAGGTCGTTAAGAATGTCTGATGAAATAAAGGGAATAAAAATATACATTAAAGTTTCCAGTTGTATAAAACTTATTTATAACACAGATTCAATATTGGAAAAAAGGTAGCCCCAAATTACTGTAATAGGGTAATATGACTAAGTTTTTATTAGATTAAACATATTACGGCATAGGCGTAGCCAGGATCTCGGAAAAAGTGGGAGGTCATCGACAGAATGGCAAAAGCTACAGAGCTGAATTTCCTTTCAATATTATGGGCTCTATAGAAAAAAATAGGTAATTGTTTATCCAATGCGGGGTATAGAGAATATATAGTACTTAGAAACTATACACATGCATAATACATGGTTTGCGTCCTTCTAGATTCCTCCCCAGAAGACCCGCGGAAAACCTAGATGAGACGCTTTACATATAGTACCGATCCCAGTACAGAAGCCAATGGTGCCAGATATTCAATTACACCCACTTCCCCCCTTTTGGGAACGATGAAAATTGGGTTTTATGGAAAGTCTTTTCAAACCCTCCAGACCCCTCCCGCCTGATAGCTCAAAAGACTAAATCGCTGCATACATAATATCGCCCAAGGGACAGAAATAACAAAGCCGAATTTTCGACGGACACTCCCCGGGGCGAAAAATTGACTTTTAAGTCTTTCCAGACCTTCCAGAAGCCCCTATGGCTTAGAAGGCTGAAGCATAGCACATTTATTATCGGTCATGACGTAGAACCTATTAGAGTCATATTTTCAATTCCTCCCTCTGGATGGGGGATTCAAAAGTTATTCCAAAATCTCAAAGCATCCGGTGACTGAGAACCCTAAATAGTGACGCATTTATAACGTTGACTACGGTACAGAATTGCCTGAAATATTGACTACGGAACAGAATCTAACGGACACTGGCGTAACTAGTATTGTAACATACTGAACAATGGGGTTCGAGACTCCAAAATTATATTTCAAAATTATGCAAATATTTCAGTAAAACATAAAAATATATAACTTTTGTTTAAGAAAATCAAACTAACGATTCAGAATTTTCAAAGCTGTTTACAACTTCATGAATCAATTAATTGATATTCTTTCAGAATTCTATAAATTAGGACTTTTTAATTATAAAGTGTAGACATGATTTTTTTTTTAAATAAACGAATATTTGAAAAAAAATATTATAGCATGAACATATAGAATCTATTGAAAACATTAGCACGTGAGCTGGGATAACGTGACTGTGAGGATACGTGCATATTGTCCATTGCCTGGAATATCGACTACGGGATAACATCTAACGGACAGTGGCGTAACTAGTACTGAACCCCCAGAGCGAGCTGGGATATTTAGAGACCCAGTGGCGGCTCGTGACTTCGGGAATAAGTGAAATAGATTCAGTGGCGGGATTCCCCCTCCTCGACAACTAAAATCATCAAAACACATCACGCTACTGGCACAAGTGCTGTAAATATTATCTAAAAATAATCAAACGAGCCTGAAAAATTCGCCAAATAATAATAATCCATTCAGCTGATAACTTTAAGTGAAGCAGCATTTATCCAGAATCACCTGCTTCACCTCACGAGCCGCCACTGCAAAGACCACAACAAAACAAAATTTTCCTCAAACTTTTTTTTGAAAAATAAAAGTATTTTATTGATATTATAACAGCTATACGTATTAAGCTATTTATGACTAATTAAACTGAATTTTATGATAAATACGAAAACAATTTTAACCCAAATATCCATTACTTGTTAAATATAAATAAATACTTTTCTCAACGTTTGAAAAACACGGAGCCCTATCGAGCGTGAGGCGTGAGCCAGTGCCAGGTCGAAGCCAAGCGCATGCGTCTAATGATGGCATCACTTTGCAATTGACTTCACTCCACAGCGATGCACAGAATAGCACACACACAGAATGTTCTATCGGATTTTAAATATAAGCTGAAGCAGTGAATACTTTCTCAAACTATTTTAACACAGTCGACAATAATTTTTATTCAATTAACTGTGGCTGATAAAAAAGAAAGAAAAAACAACAAATGGAACCACAAAAAGAAGAAGAGCAAAAGTAAAAGAAGAGAAATAATAATAATAAAAAAAAAAATACCAAAAATTTCAAATTCTTTCACTTATAGAAATGGCCCTCCAAAATGCAATTAATTTTTTTCAGGGGCAGATAAAATTAAAGGTTTTAAAGTCTTTTCAAACTCTTCGGCTCCAATGATCTAAAAGACAAACTGCCAGTCATTTAAACCTTTCATCTATTGTACTACCCATAGAATAACCCAACTTTCGATTAAGATGACTACTTTGATGCTAAGCGTTTGTTAAACAAAGTAAAACTTAAGAAAAAGTTGCTAATTTTTTTCATGACAGTCTTAAATACTAGTAAAACTATGAACTTGTATACTAGGAATATTTCTTCAGCTCAAAACACTATTATAAACGATTTATTACAAAACTAGCAGTATACCCGTTCTTCATACGGAGTATATCTTTATATTAAAACAAGAAAGATCAATCATGTATAAAGCATTGATTATGAAACACTTTCCAACTGCAATGCAATTTTTTTAAACATTTCTAAAATGCGATATATTCAGCGGTAATATTTTTTAAATTATCACAATACTACAATAATTTTTTATATTTTTGGAAACTTCATCGAAGAAAATGAACTTCATTCAAATGACGTCACTGAAATATAAATCGCCTGGCTCTCTAAGAAAAAGCAGGAAAAATTTCGTTCATAAAGTTTTATTTATTCATTTCATTCACCACAATACTACAATAATTTATTTTACTTATAAACTTAAAACCACGGAGTTAAGTAATTTAACTCTGTGCTTAAAACTTCACCGAAAAAGTCTGCAATAAGATCGTCTGTTCTCTATGTAAAATCAATGACTGTTTCACTCATATCTACTATATTGCAGACTTCAGCGCTATATAATTTTGCGTTAAAGAAATTCAGCAATTCTTATACAACTCATCTTACAGCTTGATGTGTTCACAATCTCCATAAGGGAAAATTAGGCTTCGTTGTAGAAATCAAATTTTGATGATAATTTAAACTCAAATATATTGTAATTGCGTTGTTTTAGAAAATATAGTTGCACAGAAATTAAGCAAAAATAAAGCTGTTTTAGGACGGATACAACACTAAATATAAATTAAAAAGAATTTAAAAAATCACAATTTTGATACAAGATGGATGCAATCTTTTACTTTGAAGTGGATCACACGATCTCTTCATAGAATGGTCACGTGATCTCTTCGTATAATGGGTTGAACACCCAGACCATCCGACTCATCCTAAGGACTCGAGCAACCGCTTGGACGGCCGAGTTCATATAATGGGTGTAATTATTATTTTAATTTTTATTTAAGACTACTGAAGATATTTTTCTGAAATTTTTTTAATATATTTTATGGGATAATTTGAATATTTTCTAAAACTTTCGAAGCAATTCGTGAATTTTAAAATCGCTTAAAAAATGCTTGAAAAATAAGGTCCCATAGAGTTCAGTGTATTTAATTTTTTCAACTCGGGTTCAATCCAATACTAATTGGGTGATATTATTCATTTATGTTCCCATAGGTCCCACAGACCATCTGAAGAACATACTAAAATTTCATTTTGATAAATTCATTTTTACGGCAGTTATCGTTCTAAAAGACAGACAGATAGAATGAACAAAGTCATAAAGGGTTTTCAACTATGTTGTAAAGTGTTAAACAAGAAAGATCAATCATGCATAAAGTATTGATTATGAAACACTTTCCAACTTTAATGCAATTTCATTCAAACATTTTTAAAATGCGACACATTCCTCGGTAATATTTTAAAAATTATCACAATAATTACATTAATTTATTATATTTGAAAACATAACAGTTCATCGAAAAAAATGAACTTCATTCAAATGACGTCAATTAAATATAAATCACCTGGCTCCTCGGTAATGTTTTTAACATTATCATAATACTACAATAATTTATTATATTTGAAAACTTCATCAAAACAACTGTAATTTATTTAAATGACGCCATCGAAATATAACACGCCTGGCTCTTTCTATAAAAGCAGCATTTCATTCATAAACATTTTCCCATTTATTTCATTCATTACAATACTATAATAATTTATTTTATTTAAAAATTTAAGACCATGGAGGAACAAGCAATTAAACTCTATGCTTAAAACTTCATCGATAAAAAATCGTCCTTCTCTCTGTAAAATCAATGACAATTTCATTCATATCAGCTATGCAGACTCCATGAGCTAAATAATTTTGCGTTAAAGAAATACAGCAATTCTTATACAACTGATTCTACATATTTTGCTGTTTCCATTTTACATAAGTGAAAAGTAAGCTTCGTTGTAGAAATAATCAAGTTTGGATGATCATTTAAACTCAAATATATTGTCATTGCGCTGTTTCAGTGTGTAGATGCACAGAATTTAAGTAAAAATAAAGCGGTTTTAGGACAGATACAACACTCAATATGAATTAAAGAGAACTTTAAAAATCGCGAAAAATCACGATTTTTAAGATCACGAGAACTTTATTTTATCACGAGAACTTTAAAAATCACGACGACAGAATTAACAAAGTCATAAACACTTTCCAACTTTGTTGTAAAGTGTTAAAAGGTAGCTGATGCCACAGCCGCTGTTTGACAAATTTCTCGAGATTTTTTGCTTCGTACTGCAAAAACTATTGCATATAAAAATATGAAATTTGGTACATTTGTAGAAAAACATTCGGGGAATACGCTGAAATAAACCGTTTTTAACACTTTACAACAAAAATGAAAAGTGTTTATGCCTTTGTTCATTCATTCTGTCTGTCCGTTAGCACGATAACTGCCGTAAAGATGACTTAATCAAAATGAAATTTTAGTATGTTGTTCAGACGGTCTGTAGGACCTATGGGAATATAAATGAATAATATTATCCAATTAGTTTTGGATTGAACCCGGGTTGGAAAAATGAAGTAATTGAGCCCTATGGGACCTAATTTTTCAAACATTTTTTAAGCGAATTTAAAATTCACAAATTGCTTCGAAAATTTTAGGTAATATTCAAATTGTTCCATAAAATATATAAAAAAAAAATCAGCGAAATATATTCAGTATTTTTTAAAATAAAAATTAAAATAATAATTACACCTCTTATATGAAGCGATCACGTGACCATGATATGAAAAGATCACATGACCCACTTCAAAATGATATATGGCATCCATCTTGTCTCAAAATCGTGATTTTTTAAAGTTCTTTTTAATTCATAGAGTGTTGTATCCGTCCTAAAACTACTTTATTTTTGCTTAAATTCTGTGCATCTACATACTGAAACAACGCAAATATAATATATTTGAGTTTAAATGATTATCCAAATTTGATTATTTCTACAACGAAGCCTATTTTTCACTTATGTAAAATGTAAACAGCAAAATATATAGAATGAGTTGTATTAGAATTGCTGTATTTCTTTAACACAAAATAATTTAGCCCATGGAGTCTGCATGGCTGATATGAATGAAATATTAATCGATTTTATGAAGAGAAGGACGATTTTTTTCGATGAAGTTTTAAGCATAGAGTTTAATTACTTGTAGCTCCATGGTCTTAATTTTAAAATAAAATAAATTATTTTAGTATTGTGATGAATGAAATGAATGGGGGAAAGTTATGAATGAAATGCTGTTTTTATAGAGGGATCCAGGCGTTTATTTTTTCTATGACGTCATTTGAATTAATTTCAGTTGTTTTCGATGAAGTTTTGAAATATAATAAATTATCGTAGTATTATGATACTTTTAAAAATATTACCGAGGAACATATCGCATTTTAGAGATATTTAAACCAGGCAATTTATATTTCAATGCCGTCATTTGAATGAAGTTCATTTTTTTCAATGAAGGTTTAAGTTTTCAAATATAATAAATTAATGTAGTATTGTTGTTGTTGAGACCCAGACCGTCTGACCTACCAGAAAGGTGTAAGGTAACTGTTTGGACGGCCGGGAAGTGCCACCCAATTTAGACTGGAACCATGTGGGGGAGGCATCCACAGGGACCGTACCATCCTTCCCCTACCACCAACCTCTCGGAAGGACTTACGGACCCACATGTTTAACGTGATCGTACTCCGCGTGAACACGGCGGCAGATTTGGCAGCGGCTGGAATCGAACCCGGGCCTACCGAGTGACACTCCAGCGCGCTAACCAATGGGCTACCGCGCCCTAATGTAGTAATGTAGTATTGTGATAAGTTTTAAAATATTACCGAGGAATGTATTGCATTTTAGACATGTTTAAATAAAATTGCATTGAAGTTGGAAAGTGTTTCATAATCAATGCTTTAAGCATGATTGATCTTTCTTGTTTCTTTCTGGTGGATATCCCAAAAGCCAGAATTTAATTGAATTTGTTTTTCTCCCTATAATAAATAATTTTTAATTAAAAAACTACCTAACATGTTTTACTGAAATTTTTTTTATATATTTTATGGGATAATGTGAATATTTCCTAAAGATTTCGAAGCAATTTGTTAATTTTAAATTTGCTTAAAAAATGTTTGAAAAATTAGGTCCCATAGGGTTCAAAGTATTTCATTTTTTCAACCCAGGTTCAATAAAAAACTAATGGGGTGATATTATTTATTTATATTCCTATAGGTCCCACAGACCGTCTGAAAAACACACTAATATTTCATTTTGATAAAGTCATTTTTACGGCAGTTATCGTGCTAACGAACAGACAGACAGACAGAATGAACAAAGTCATAAACACTTTTCAACTATGTTGTAAAGTGTTAAAAATATAACAAGAAAGATGAATCATGCATAAAGCATTGATTATGAAACACTTTCCAACTTCAATGCAATTTTATTTAAACATCTCTAAAATGCGACACATTCCTCGGTAATATTTTTAAAATTATCACAATACTACATTAATTTATTATATTTGGAAACTTAAAACTTCATCAAAAAAAATGAACTTCATTCAAATGACGGCATTGAAATATGAATTGCCTGGTTTAAACATCTCTAAAATGCGATACATTCCTCGATAATATTTTTAAAATAATCGTAATACTATGATAATTTTATATATTTGAAAACTTCATCGAAAACAAATGAAATTTATTCAAATGACGTCATCGAAATATAACAGGTCTGGCTCTCTCTATAAAAGCAGCTTTTCATTCATAAGCATTTTCCCATTCATTTCATTCATCACAATACTATAATAATTTATTTTATTTAAAAACAACCTTAAAACCGTGGAGATACAAGTAATTTAACTCTATGCTTAAAGCTTCATCCCAAAAAAAAAATTATTTGCTTCTCTGCGAAAAATCAATGAATGTTTCATTCATATTAGCTATATTACAGACTCCATGAGTTAAATAATTTTGCGTTACAGAAATGCAGCAATTCTTATACAACTCATTCTACATCTTTTGGTATTTACATTTTCTATAAGTGAAAAATAGGCTTCGTTGTAGAGATAATCAAATTTGGATGATCATTTAAACTAAACTATATTGTAATTGCGTTGTTTCAATATGTAGATGCACAGAATTTAAGCAAAAATAAAGCGGTTTTAGGGCGGATACAACATTCAATATGAATTAAAAAGAACTTTAAAAATCGCGATTTTGAGACAAGATGGATGTCATATTTTATTTTGAAGCGGGTCACGTGATCTCTCCATATAAAGGGTGTAATTATTATTTTAATTTTAATTTAAAAAACTACTGAATATATTTTGCTGAATTTTTTTTATATATTTTATGGGATAATTTGAATATTTCATAAAACTTTCAAAGCAATTTGTATATTTTAAATCCGCTTAAAAAATGTTTGAAAAATTAGGTCCCATAGGGTTCAATGGATTTCATTTTTTCAACCCGGGTTCAATCCAAAACTAATGGGGTGATATTATTCATTTATATTCCCATAGGTCCCACAGACCGTCTGAACAACATACTAAAATTTCATTTTGATAGTCATTTTTACGGCAGTTATCGTGCTGACAGACAGACAGAATGAACAAAGTCATAAACACTTTTCAACTACGTTGTAAAGTGTTAAAAAAAATGTAAGGTGAAATCTGCTAAATTAAACATCTCGATATTTGAGATGAATGCCTCATATTTTTGAAAAATATTAATTCTATACGTCGAGTTTTTAACTCTGGAAAAATATAGAGATCACTACAAGTTAGCAAGTTTCTAAATCAAATTTCTATTAACATTTAAAATTATTCTCTAGATGACTCTGACAATAAACACAATATTTGCGATTAAAAAAAAGAAGTAGAAACTATTAAGAAAGGCAGCCCTTTCCTTATTGTTTAAACATATCTATCAAACTATTAAGAAAGGCAGCCCTTTCCTTATTGCTTGAACATATCTATCAAGGATTTTTTTTTAAAGATTTTTCTGTAGTTCTCGTGAACAGAATAATTTTAAATCGGAATTTCTGTGAAATTTAAGAACAAGAAAGATCAAACATGCTTAAAGCATTGATTATGAAACACTTTCCAACTACAATGCAATTTTATTTAAACAAGTCTAAAATGCAATACATTCCTCGGTAATATTTTAAAACTTATATATACTGCATTAATTTATTATATTTGAAAACTTAAACCTTCATCGAAAAAAATGAACTTCATTCAAATGACGGCATTGAAATATAAATTGCCTGGTTTAAACATCTCTAAAATGTTATACATTCCTCGGTAATAATTTTAGAATTATCGTAATACTACGATAATTTATTGTATTTGAAAACTTCATCGAAAACAACTGAAATTTATTCAAATGACGTCATAGAAAAAACAACACGCCTGGATCTCTCTATAAAAACATGATTTCATTCATAACTTTCTCCCATTCATTTCATTCATCACAATACTAAAATAATTTATTTTATTTAAACATTTTGTTTAAGACCATGGAGCTACAAAAAATTAAACTCTATGCTTGAAACTTCATCGAAAAAAATCGTCCTCTATGAAATCAATTAATATTTCATTCATATCAGCCATGCAGACTCCATGGAGTAAATTATTTTGCGTTAAAAAAATACAGGAATTCTAATACAACTCATTCTATATATTTTGCTGTTTACATTTTACATAGGTGAAAAATAGGCTTAGTTGTAGAAATAATCAAATTTAGATGAGCATTTAAACTTAAATATATTGTCATTGCGTTGTTTCAGTATGTAGATGCACAGAATTTAAGCAAAAATAAAGTAGTTTTAGGACGGATACAACACTCAATATGAATTAAAAAGAACTTAAGTTTCATATCATGGTCACGTGATCGTTCCATATAAGAGGTGTAATTATTATTTTAATTTTTATTTAAAAAACTACTGAATATATTTCGATATATATTTTATACTGAACAATTTGAATATTACCTAAAATTTTCGAAGCAATTTGTGAATTTTAAATCCGCTTAAAAAATGTTTGAAAAATTAGGTCCCATAGGGCTCAATGTATTTCATTTTTTCGACCCGGGTTCAATCCAAAACTAATTGGGTAATATTATTCATTTATATTCCCATAGGTTCTACAGACCGTCTGAACAACATACTAAAATTTCATTTTGATTAAATCATTTTTACGGCAGTTATCGTGCTAACGGACAGACAGACAGACAGAATGAACAAAGTCATAAACACTTTTCAACTTTGTTGTAAAGTGTTAAAAATTGTTAATACAGAATGAAATATTTTAATTAAAATATCCTCTTCATAAAACATTTGCATCGGGAATCTGAATTTTTGCAAAATTTAAGGAAATCTGTTAATAAAGAATGAAATATTTTAATTAAAACATATTTTTATTGAAGCATTTACATCGCTAATCGGAATTTCTGAGAAATTAAAAAAAAAAATTGTGAATAAAGAAAATGTTTAAATTAAAACATTTACATGTCGGAATTTTAATAAAACATTTATATGGCGCAGTATGCGTTTCGATTTTCGCGGAGCAGGGTTATTGTTACTGTATATAACACACGCGGGCTGCATGCGCCTGTGTAGCGGTCGGGTGCACCGAACTAAAAGCAGTTTTGAAAGTTTTAATCAGGTAGGAGGGATTTAATTGGCATAACAATCTTCCTATTTATTGTTTCTTTTGATGAAGTATTATGGTGGATGTTTTTTACACTAGATCTCAGCTTAATCTTATTATTTTTATTTATTTTTGTTGGGAGATACCACAGGGTGGAAAAAGTTGCTCTCTTAACAAATAGCCAAGCAGGGCTCTTTTTGCACCACAAAAGGGTAAAGGGGGTGCTGTTCTCATAACAAAGACAGCTTGGGCGCTGCGCCCTTCTAAAACAGACTGGGGCAGTGTCACCCATACAAATTTAGCACTTTCTACAAACATTTATAATTGGTCCCCGGCCCCTCCTATTTGATTTACATCTTTTTGTGAATTTTTTATGTCTTAGGAATTGTTAGGCATCAAAATACAAAACTATTACTCAAAGTATCTTCTAGTAACTAGATCCAAAAAATGATGTTAGCAAATTAATCGCATAATATTACATGTGGAAAGTTAATATATTTTACTATAGTTATTTTATTTTTTTGCTACATTTATTTGAAAACGTGCAATATCTAGAGAACGGTTTAAGCTAGCGTTCTAATATTTCTGTCAAACATTTCCAATGAAAATTTACATAAGGCATGATTATTTACTAAACATTATTGAAGGTTCTGATTTTTTGATGATCTTTTCAGAATTTCATTTGAAAATTTTGTGGTCTTCCGAGCATTCGAATGCTTTAAAAATCAACATGCTTTCAGTATTTACTGATTGTAATTTTTGTACCAAATTTCGTACGAAGCGCTCCATTCGTTCGTGAGATATCGTCTCCAACACCACCACATATACATCACTTAAAAAATGACCGATTCGAATTCAGGGATGCTTGAAACGTACTTTTCCACAGAAAACTCGAATTTTCGACCCCGTTACAATACTTTTCCTATGCATCATACTATGTATACAGGAAAAGTAATAAATTGGTATCCTGCAATTTTAGTGTAATATATTTTTCTTAATTTTACAATTTATTCAGAACATAACTGATTTGATTGTCTTTTAAAATATTGGAGACTACGACCTCATACTACGAGAATTATAATCGGTTAGCAGTTTTATTAGATTAGTGCGATATTGTAGATTACATTAATTCTTTAATTTTATGACAAAAGTTTGAGACTACAAGAAAATAAATTAAATATTAAGGTATACGTTAAGTGCGCTACTTGGAGTATCCACTACAAAGAGGTTCCAATATATACTTCTAAGTATCATAAAATCAGGACTAGAAATATGTTCGCTATTTTTGGAGAAATGAGAAACAACATATTTGATACCCCCCCCCCCCCTAAAATAAATAAATAAATAAATAAATAAATAAAGTTCTGGCGACACTACTGAGGTAGGGGTATCCGTTTCCGTTAAGAGTTTCACTGTAAAATGTATTTACATGATGATGATAATACTAAAAAATTCACGTTTTCAACAATTTCAGAATCCGATACCATACATATTTCATAGGAATAACATAGTTTTGAACACAAAACTGTAATACATATACAGTGAATTATATTTAGTTGCTTATTTACTAAATAACTAAACAAAAAAAATTTATTCATGAAGTATTCACCTTTTTGGGAGTTCATATTTAAGTTACGCAATTTTCAAAATGCGAAAACTCCTGATAGCGTTCGCCGCTTGTGTCAAGCTGTTAGTTTCGTTTTCCTCTGCAATCTAACGTGACGTCAAATTCACCAGCCAATGAATGCACACATAGCGAAGGGTCCAGAGTAGAGCTCCTCTACTATTATAGAGGAGCCTTAGTCCAGAGCATGGAGATGAAAAAAGAAGGCGTTAAAACTATGTTCGGAGAACGCCAAAATCATTTGACACAATAATTCAGGTGGGGCGCTGTTCACCCATGAATTTCGACAACTGGATGGATAACGCGCCATTCTAGGTGCTGCGAAAAATTGCAGCCCGCAGAAGCAAACGACCCAGTGGCATGGCCGGGCCATCAAACACATGCAAAACATCAACATATAACAAATTTGGGGGCTCAAAATCATAGTTCCGAAGACCCTTTTGTACATGCAGAAAACTTCTAAACTTTCTACATTAAAGTAATATATGTATAATATTTAAAACTATTAACATATTTTGTAATTTAAAATAACAATTAATACAACTAATTTTAAATGAATTAAAATATTATTTTTGCTTAAATTTTTTATCATGTACAAAATTTTGGGGGCCCAGGGTCGCGTCCCGTGGGTTAATCAGGCCCTTCCCAGTGGACGGAATCAGATACTTGTCTATGGTAGAGTTCCTATAGATATTTATTTAATAAACGCACAAATTCAAAGATCAAAATTATCCATGGGTGGAACTGAAGCAGGTTGATACTTTACTGCAAAATTATTTTAAAAAATTATCAATATAGTTAAAAAATAACGAAAATATAAAAAGCTCAATACATTTGAATAGCTACATTTTACAGTGTTCCGTCAACTGCTGGTCAAATTAATATTAGTGTAATCTGCTAGGCTTGGTCGCGTTTTTTTAACAGTGTGTAATTTAATATCCATCCAGTTAGTTAGTTCTCTTCTTCTAAGTCCATGGTCTCACCGCATTGTATAGCAAAAATTTGGTATGAATTAAATAATATTTATTTAGAATGTTAATTTTGCAGAAAAATTATCATGGTGCAATGTGCATAATTTGTTTTTCTACATAGCGAATACCACCGAGAATTTCTGACTTTTGCTAGTGCTAGATACATGTTACACGGAGTGTCTGTGTTACATCTTCTACTAGCAGAAGTAACAAATTGCTTCAGATTACATTTATATTGACCCCAGACCGTCCGACTCATCCGAAGACAGATTACATTTATGTGAAAATATATATCAATTTTATTTCTTATTACGTTTGAAATCTAAATTTATTCAAGCTTATCATTATATAGCTTAATATATTTTTTACAGTAATCTCAAATATATTCCCCGTTTTATTTATTTATATATATAAAAAAAAAGAAAAAATTAAAATGGTAGATTTCAAAATTATATAACAGTTTATGTTATTTAATATTTTGATAGAAATGGTAAGTTTGACTTGTTACAAGCATGTTCTTAAGAATTAACAAAAAAACATAAAGGAACAGAAATTAATATATTTACTTAAACTTCAATGCAGTATTTTTTTTTTTTTCAGACGTTAGTCTAAAAAATAATAAGGTGCTGTTATATCTGTTACTTTTCGCTTTCATTTAATTTACAGGATTTTTTTTTTTTTTTTTATAAAACAAGTCTGTTACATGAATAGAATAAAATTAAATATTAACTGAATTAGTAATTGTGTATGCATTTAAACATGTAAATTTTTTCATTAGCATGCATTTTATCTTATTTATAATATACACTGATTGTTCATTTTGGAATTACATACTCTGCATTAAAAGTTTTGTACAAATATTTTTGAAAAGTCCCATAGTTTGGAGTATTACTAATGCTAAATTTTCAGAGAAAGTTTAATCTTTAAATGCTTTAATGCATTTTGGAGTGAATTCAATTGTAAATTTCAGTTCATAATTCATAATTGTAAATTCAGTTCATAATTTTGAATGCAACATATTTCTTTTTAATTTTCATTGTAATGCATGAACTAATTATTTTATTACGGCGTGATCTAATTTGAAATACTGAATACAATAATAATAAAAAAAAAATATTGGCATTTGAAAATATTACTATTATCATTCTGTTTTAATATTTAAAGTGTAAAATCACAGACAAAAAGTTTGCCTTATTGCAGCATGGATAAATTGCAAAGATCGAAAATATTTGGGTTTTTTTCATTGTAAAAGAAATGTGTGATTAATAAATAAAACTAATATTTATTTTCTATATTCAGGATTACAAATAGCTGAAGCATGGGAAATTTATGGAAATTTGTCAACCCAAGAAAAAAATATGAGACTTTCTTAATAAAATGAAAAATAATTCTGCAAATAAAATGTAATTTAATTTGTAAATATTTAAAAAATAAAAAAACACTCCAAAACTATAAAATATTTACAACACACATATAAAATACTTATTATAAACTGACTAAATTATCCTATTATTTAATACTAGCCGCCTTTGGCGACCAGCCTGTTCGCTACCCTTGAAAATTCTGACCGTGGCAAACTCGTTGGCGCGACCTACCAGAAAGGTGTAAGGTAACTGCTTGGAAGGCCAGGAAGTGCCACACAATTTAGACCGGAACCCAATGGGGGAGGCATCCAAAGAGACCGTACCCTCCTTCCCCTACCACAAACCTCTCGGAAGGACTTGCAGTCCCACACGTTTAACGTGATCGTACTCCGCGTGAACACGGCTGCAGTTTTGGAAATGGCGGGAATCGAACCCGGGCCTACCGAGTGAAATTCCCGCGCGCTTACCACTGGGCTACCGTGCCATCCGCGACAATCTCCATAACTTTATTTTTATTCGGCAATTTTGGGAATCGAACCCGAGCCTACCAAGTGCAAATCCCGCGCACTAACCACTGGGGTACTTCACCCTCCGCGATATTCTTCATAACTTATTTTTTATTCACCCAATTTAGACCGGAACCAAGTGGGAGAAGCATCCACAGGGACCGTACCCTTCTTCCCCTACCACCAACCTCTCGGAAGGACTTACAGACCCACATGTTTAACGTGATCGTACTCCGCGTAAACACGGCGGCAATTTTGGGAATCGAACCCGGGCCTACCGAGTGCAATTTCCGCGCGCTAACCATTGGGCGACTTTGCCCTACGCGACAATCTCCATAACTTTCTTTTTATTCATCCAATTTAGACCGTACCCTCCTTCCCCTACCACCAACTTCTCGGAAGGACTCACGGACCCACATGTTTAACGTGCTCGTACTCCGCGTAAACACGGCGGCAATTTTGGGAATCGAACCCGGGCCTGGTAACTGGTTGGACGGCCAGGATGTGCCACCCAATTTAGACCGGAACCCAGTGGGGGAGGCATCCACAGGGAACGTACCCTCCTTCCCCTACCACCAACCTCTCGGAAAAACATACGGACCCATATGTTTAACGTGATCGTACTCCATGTCAGTGGCGGAAATCGAACCCGGGCCTACCGCGTGCAATTCCCGCGCGCTAACCACTGGGCTACTTCGCCCTCCGCGACAATCTCCATAACTTTCTTTTTATTCACCCAATTTAGACCGTACCCTCCTTCCCCTACCACCAACCTCTCGGAAGGACTCACGAACCCACATGTTTAACGTGATCGTACTCTGCGTGAACGTGGCGTAAGTTTTGGCAGTGGCGGGAATCGAACCCGGGCCTACTGAGTGCAATTCCCGCGCGCTAACCACTGGGCTGCCGCGCCCTCCGCGACAATCTCCATAACTTTCTACATATTCACCCAATTTAGACGGGAACCCAGTGGGGGAGGCATCCACAGGGGCCGTATCCTCCTTCCCCTACCACCAACCTCTCGGAAGGACTTACGGACCCACATATTTAACGTGATCGTATTCCACGTAAACACGGCGGCAGTTTTGGCAGTGGCGGGAATCGAACCCGGGCCTACCGCTAACTTCCCGCGCGCTAATTTGCAATTTAAAATGACCATATGCTTAATTCCATCATCCTCATTCCATTGTTTCATTGTTCCATCATTTAAAATATCCATAAAATTAAAATATCCATTTAAAATATCCAAAAGTTAAAATATACATTTAAAAAATCCAGATCGTCCCATCATTTAAAATATAAATATAATAATTTATATAGAGCAAAGGCGCTCTATTCAGAACCGTGACGTCACCTCCACCTTGACGTCCCCACCCACCACCTTCCCTGCTTCAGCGGGGGAGAAACGAACGGAACGCCGAGAAATTTAAAATCATGACGTCTTTAAAATTGCGATCCTGAAGGCAATTTTCATTATTTCTGGACCAGATTAGACTTGTAAGAATGCCAGATATTTCAGCTTTCTAAAAATGTAAATTATTAGTCGAAATTATGAGTACTTTTTACTATGCGAGAATTTAAAAACCAAAAATCGTTTTTTTGAGCCAAAAGTGACTTTTGTTTTAAAATCTTTAAAAAATATTAGAAATCGAAATGGAGATTTGAAATTGATATATTTTTACTCGTAATTGTCTGCTCTTTCCGATGGTGTGAGTTGTTTTTTTCTACGACGTCTGGATCGTGGAGAAAAAAGGGCAAAAAAAGGTCGAAATCGCATAAAACATTAAATAAATAAAAAAATAATTAGAATTTTGAAAATCGGTTTTCACGTGTCCCCTTCCCTCCCCCCCAGGTCTCCGATTGCCAAATTTCGTAGCTCTCCGACGCGCGGTCGCGAAACGTATAGTGTATAAGACAGACAGACACACACACACACACACAGACATTGCCTTTTATTATATAGACTGAATAATAATAAGAAATCTATATTAATTCCAATCACATTTTAATAATTTTGTGACTAATATAATTTGCACATTTTAATAAAATTTTAGTAATTTCAAATCTTCAAAAATATATTCCAAGAGATTCTACCTTTAAACTAACAAAGATTTAGTAAATTTTAAAAATAGCTTTCCTAGTTACATAAAGTCACAATCTGTTGTCTGTCAATAGAATACCCACAATAGTGTCAATGCCGAACGATTCTTTTCTAAATTTAAAAACATGTTATACGATAACAGACACTGTGTGACAGAAGAACATCTGTGTATGCACAATATAATGTATCAAAATGCTGTCAACGTAAATGAAAATCTTGATCTCATGTAACGACATTGATAATATTGCAAGAATGTAAATAGTTCATAAATGCAAACATTAGTTTCAAAAAATGTATAATATAATCTGTATTGATTTGTGAAATAGTTCTTTGTATTACTGCTTAGAAACTACTTTGACTTTTCTTAGAAGTGTTAAAGTAAATTCTCCGCCGTTAATTTCCTGTATAATTTCGTGGTTAACCCAACGAATTTTGACTTTATTTTCTGAGATAAAATAACTGATCTATGATAAATAAAAAAATGAAAATTTCACCACATTCAGTACCAATCCTAAATGTATAATGGAGTCAAATCTTAATTTAATACCAATGCTAAATATGTGTATATTAGCAATCAGAAATGTTGATGAGGTGCTCTGTTTATTTATATTTTCTTTATTTCCCAAGAAAATTGCTGAATTTGGCAATAGACGAATGAAAATGAAGATTGACTCTCAATTAGAATTTACTGAACGTAGGTATATCCACTTTTCATTTTCACAAAATTCTGTAATTAACATTATTAAAATATTTTAAAATCATGCTCTCATTACAGTAGCCATCATCACTGAATCGGTTTAACATATTTTAACACTCTTTAATACTACTCCATAACTGCACTGGTAGCAAGAAATTTTACATATGTCAATTTTGAGAAATCCTTGAAAATTTATCAAAGTTGCTTAAAGTACCATTAATTTTATATTAATACAACACAAGTTAAATAATATAAAATGATAAAGATCATCTTATACTAGCATACCATATGGAATCTTAATTACTTTATATTAAAAGTTAGCTGTTAAGAGATTAAAATTAACATAAATTAACTCAAAGTACATAAATTGTAAAATAAATCTTTTCTTCTCACATTTTCCTACTAACATTTATCAAATCAATTGAATATTTTTAATCCCAGACTGAAATAAAACAAATATTTATGAAATAAAAGCTCTTACAATCTGTTTAATTTAATTATAAAGGACTTTTCTTCTTTTCATGGTAAAAACAATATAAAACAAGAAATCCATGAAGGAGCCTTTATAGGGTGTCGACTGGTGTGAACACTTCATTTTCGAAGGAAATATTAAGAATTTTTATATTCTTTTGCATAGTTATTTCATTGGTTGAAAACATCATCTTCAGATGTGTTTGTTGACCAGTTTTATGGTCTCCTATTTTTAATCCCTGCCAGCAGTGAATTTCATTTATATTTTTATTATACTTTTATTCTCTATACTAAAGTTTTTAAGCACTTCAAAATGATATATATTTTATTAAATTCTGACTAAAACTTTCTGATTTATCTCAATTTTTCAATGTTTTTCATGATATACTTCAAAATTTTCAAATCTTCAACGGCAATTACCTCTGAATTCATTATGATGAAGACAACTCCATTTGATATTATATAGCTGAAGTGTCCTGATTCTTCTAACATTTATTCAAGATTTTAAGTTATCTATTTCCTGAAATTGGATATCTTTTTCTTCATGATTTTCTACTGTACTAAGCTATCTCAAGATTTGAAGACCCCCTATTGAAGTCATTAAACAGATGCCTATCCACTCATCGACTTGAAGTCATATTATCCCAAGTTATCATCTTCTATTTAATCTTTCAAGATTTTGTTAATAATGTATTTTATATTTATATTATGTACTTAATATGAATAATTAAGTTTCTCCCTGAAGTAATGCAAACATTTCCCCCCTTGTTATTCCCTGTCATTGCTTTTCTATAAGATGTTGATTATGCCCTCTAAAATAATTTTTTAACTATTATTAATTTTTACTATTTGCTCTTTTTTCTTTTCTAATTTCAAAATTTTTCCATCTAAATATATCAATTTTACTCTTTGCAATATTTAAATTTACTTAAATTTATTAATATGTATTATTCCATCCTATTACGATACTAATTTTTTTATGTCATGGTCGCCAAGAGTTTTTAGACTTTCATAAATTTATATCTATATATTTCAATTAATTTTAGAATTTCACCATAGATACGAAATTATTATTGGAACATAGACACTTGTTTTTTCTGAAAATTCACTGTCAATTTCTTAATGTAACCTTTTACTTTTGATATTGATATTAATTGCTCGTGCATACTTTGCTGAACTCTTTTTCAGAGCATAATATTTTATTAAATTTAAATTATGTAAATTTCAATCTTTGGCAACATCTATTTATTTATTTACTTATTCAATGCCAAGATAAAAATTTTTATTGACAGAGAGATTATTATGAGATCTCCCACCGAAGTGATATTGAAAAATCTTCTCTGCTGAACTCCTTTGCAGTGTTTGATTATATATTTTGTGAAATAATTTTTATCGACTGAGATCCGTTATTATTCACGAGATCCCTTACATATTGTGACTTTGAAAATTCTTCTCTGCTGAAATCCTTTGCAGTGTTAGATTATATATCTTATGTACTAATATGGATCTACCATCATCTTCTCATTTTTCTTCTTATCAATCTGTTTCTAATGCAAAAAATAATACACCATTAAGTAAATTTGGCATGAAAACATTAGAATTCAGAAATTGTCCACATCTGCTCCTTTATCTAAACTTTTTGCAAATTCAATTTAAGCAAATCCTTCAATCTAACAACTTCTAAGGTTTCGCCTTCATCATCAAGTCTACCTTCTTCGTATTCTCCTTTCAAATCTTCTACCAAAGTTGTTAATGAACTCTCGAACAAAAATGATGTAACACTTAACAACCTTAGTTACAACTTTCTCCATAAAGTACAAACGTACCGTATCAAAATACATAATTACTTATCTGGTAAACAGAATTAACCCCAAACAGAAGAACTATCTGGCTGACAAATTAGATTTCATTAAGAAAGCTTGTTACGAATTTGAGTCAACTTAAGAACTCTTCATCTCCTTATAATATACAACATGATTCATCTTTGGAACTTATGAAATCAACGCTCTCCAACGAACTTCAGCCATTCAAAGATGGTACTAACAATGAATTTACTTCTCTTTCCAACAACATCTTTGAAGAAATGCCAATTTTAATCAATAGATCTATCACGTTAAATCTTGAAAATTCTACTATGTCATCTACTTCCATCAAGCCCTCTACATCTTAAACATCGTCTCATAAGTCTTATGCCAGTACTCTCCTTCAAAGTAAAGATAAATCTAAAACCAGTACAGAACTTATAAAAGACCTCTTCTCATTTTCATGCCTGGAAAACATCAAAATTAAAAACATTTCTGCTGTAAATAATAATACTATCAAGATTACTTGTCATGAAGATAATACACCTTTCCCCCGATTTACACGGAAGATAGGTTCTGCACAAAACCGTGTAAATTGAAATCTTGGATTTTGCTAAGTAAAATCGTGTAAAACGAAAATAACCCCAAAATGTGCATGATTCAGTCATTTATTTAAGTAAAACAAAAGTAAGACGTCTTAGAAAACTTAAAATTATACTTAGTTTATAAAACAACAAACATATGAATGTAGTAATAAAACATTTTTAATTTATTTTACATTAGGAACAAAGAACAAAAAAAACAAAAAGACCCTTAAAAATTAATTATAAGTTTAATCACTGTCATCACTTTCATGTACTATCAGTCTTTTCTTTCTGATAGGTATGATGTCACTTTCATCACTTGAGCTTTCTTGATGCGATTCTGGCTCAATGGTTGACGAATTAGGCAAGATCTCGGGTTGACAACACTTTGTCATGAAATCGGTAATTAACAATTGTGTAGGTTTTTTGCTAAATCTTTATAGACCTCTTCATATTGATTTAAGCATTTATGAAGGTCTCGCTGGAATCGGAGAGCTCGATCAACATTTGTGTCATATTGTAAGAAATGGTTGCCCAATTTTCTTCCCAAATCAAGTCCTACGCTTATGATTCTTGCTGTGAACACAACTGGTTCAGATTGCTCTTCATCATGTTTGTTTGTTTCACGAATCATGTTAATTAAATCATCTTCATTCAATTCTTCATCAGACATTATTTCTTCAATATCTGCCTGAGCTAAATCTTCAAAACCTTCTCCTCCTATAGTATGGGTCAACTCAGTGATCTGAGAATATTTATGCTCTATTGGTGATTTATCATTTCCACTTTCAACAACATCCGGCCATATTGCTTTCCAGCAGGCGCTGATCGGTGATTGTTTGATCTGAGTGTATGATAGTCCAACATGCTTAACACAATCTAAAATTGTAAATTTCTTCCAAGTATCCATCAGAGTAAGAAATTCATCATTCTCCATTTGTTCTAAGATATACCTGAAAGTTTGCTTGATGTACAGTGCTTTAAAAGTCGAAATTATCTCTTGATCTAACAGCTGTAATAAGGAAGTTGTATTCTTTGGTAAAAAAACAACTTTCATATTTTCGTGTTGTAAATCTGGAGAATGACCTGGTGCATTATCAGTTAATAGAAGAGCCTTAAAAAGCAATCCCGTTTTAGTTAAATAATTTTTGACATCTGGAACAAAGAAATCATTGAACCATTCATTGAAAGCTATGGCAGTGACCCATGCTTTTCTATTAGCCATCCAATAGATGGGAAGGTTTTTGATATTTATTCCTTTGAATGATCGTGGTGATTTTGATTTGTTAATATCCAATGTTTTCATCATATAATCGCCAGAAGCATTGCAACAGAAAAGAACTGTTATACGACTTTTCGCTACTTTATGACCACTAGCTGATTTGTGAGCTTTGGCTATAAAGGTTCTTTCCGGCATTTTTTTCCAGAATAATCTGGACTCGTCAGCATTGAAAACCTAATCAGAAGTGTAGGAGTTAGCGGCAATGATTTCAGCAAGTTTTGCCAGATATTGTTGTGCCGCATCCGAATCAGCAGATGCATTTTCACCTTTCATTCTCAGATTATGTAAAGAATGTCTTTGTTTGAATCTCTCGAACCACCCATAGCTTGCGGAAAAATATACCTTCTTTTCGTCAGACGAAGTCGACAGCAACTGATTCATAAGTGATTGATAAATCTTCAAAGCTTTATTTGTAACAGCATTGGTATCGATCGGGATTCGCTTTTGAGTTTGGTCTTCTATCCATATCACTAAGGCTTTTTCCATATTTTCCATTGTAACATCTCTAACATATGAAGTCGTACTCATACTGCTGCAGGTTCCAGATGCTACACTTTTTCTAATGGAGTCTTCATTTTTTCTTATTGTCCTTATTGTGGCTTCATTCATGGAGTAAAATTTAGCAACATCCGTTACTCTTTCTCTATTACGTAGATGGCCTAATATTTGAATTTTAGTTTCTAAAGAAATAACTTTTCTTTTCATTTTTCTTCAAATCCTTTGACATTATAGAGCCGTAACAAATTTATGCAAACTATAAAGATGCAAGAAAAACTATAAATGTTGAAAACTTACCAGTTCAAAAGATAAACGCACAATAATATAAGCTTTGCTGCTAAAATGTTTCTGCACTATGTACTTGCATGAACCAGATAGCGTTACTGTTGTGAAATACATACGGGGATTCCCCTAAATGTATATATTTTACAACACCGGGAATCCCCTGTTGTTTTCATCAGTGTTACCAAAGGAATAAAATTCAAAAATGTCATTAAATCTTTGTATAGGCGTATATGGAGCGGAATATACATTTTTATAAATTTTTTGAAATCTTAATTTATAAACCGTGTAAAAGCGAAATCGTGTAAAACAAGTGCCGTGTAAATTGGGGGATAAGTGTACTGACAAACTCTTATCCAAATTTTTGAATTCCACTATCTCAGAAAAGTTCCAACATTAAAAAGCAATTAGATAAAAAAATCGCTCTTATTATCTTCAATTTACTCTAATCTTATCACAACAATGATGTTATATCGCTTATATGTAACACCATTCCTACCATTAACCATGGAGAAATAAGGATTATCAAGAACTATGTTACCAAAAACGGACTTACCAACTGGATATTTTCTACCAATGTCAAAAATGCCAAATTTCTTATTGAACAAAAAAATTGTTTAAAGACTTCAATCATTTCTTTGTTAAGAAATACTTTTTTCTTTAAATGTGTTTTTGCTGCCAATCCTTTGGTCATGTGGCCAAATTCTGTACATCCTCTACTAGCTTTTGTGGCAAATGTATGAGTAGCAGCCATTCTTTTGAAAGCTGTACTGCCAATACATTAACTTGCACTACACTGCCAATAAGGAAAATAATATACTTTCATTTAAAACAGACCAACACACCAATGATCGTGATGCCTGCAAAATTGTACAAACAGAACTCCGTAAAATTAAATCACTTCAAAAGGAAGTTTAATCATTTTACTTGTTTCCTTAATCATTCTATGTTATTTGTGTACTGTCATTTTCTATTTCGGTAAATCTGTGTTCTGATAATAGAATTGAAATCCCTCCTCCTCCCCTTTAAATATCATATGCTCTTTTTCTATTGTGTTATGGTTCTCTAACTTTTTTATTTTTTCAGGAGCACAGATAGTTATTGAAATCTTGCTTTGCTTCTTCCATTTTCTTTTACTCTGTAATTGTTTTTGTAAATATTGTATATAATTCCTTTATTTTTTGGCTCATTCTATTTTTTCCTATTCTCTCTTTTTTCAAAATATTTTTTTTCCTCCATTGTTTTTTTGGCCTTTCCTTTTCCTCCTTTCTACCTTTCGGCTCTCATTCCTCTTTTTGGCTTTTTATATACAATATTCCTTGATTTTTATTTGTAAAACTGTATGTTTAAAAATAATATATTTCTTCAAATGTAAGTTTAAAAATGTTTAATAAATTCTGGCAGTTCGCTGACCGTGGAAGTTGGTTCCTGCTGACTTCCATTCCCAGCCCCACTCAAACAGCTACTGTATACCTTAAGGGTCAGTTGAGTGGTCTGGATTTTCAACACTTATTTCATAGTCATGTGAATTTTTGGAAAAAATGGAAATGGATATCTTCAGTGAACCCCCAACCCCTCCAAAATTCAATTCTGAATCCATATCAGTCATCATCTAAGTTCAGCCAATCCTGAAAAATAGATAGAGTGGAAAATATAAAATTTTTAATCCGAACTAACATCTCTAGAACCATAAGTTGTTGTTGTTGTTGAGACCCAGACCATCCGACCTACCAGAAAGGTGTAAGGTAACCGTTTGGATGGCCGGGAAGAGCCATCCAATTGAGACCGGAACCCAGTGGGGGAGGCATCCACAGGGACCGTACCCTCCTTTCCCTACCACCAACCTCTCGGAATGACTTACGGGCCCACATGTTTAATGTGATTGTACTCCGCATGAACACGGCGGCAGTTGAGGCAGAGTGCAAATCCAGCACGCAAACCAACGGGCTACCGCGCCCGAAATGTGCCAACAGCACACGGTGTTGCCAGGTGGTCACCCACCCAAGTACTAACCACGCCCGATGCTGCTTGACTTCGGTGATCTAATGAGAACAGGTGTTTTCAGCACGGTAGGGCCATTGGCTCCTAGAACCATAAGTGAAAAAACCCCTTTCCCACTAGAATTTAATGCTGCATCTATGTCAGTTATTTATACTTGTTTGTAAAAATTGCAACACCATGAAGGAATCACACAATTGAGCTGAAATTTACAGCAAATGCAAATTAGGATGTGCTATGCAAATGATTAGAATTTCAGAGTTGATGCACATGCGTGGGCTGAGCAGCACCCTCTGAGCTGCTGTTTTAGCCGTATAAATAGAGAACTGTAGGTGGACATTGAAAATAGTCTATAGTTGTCTGCCAGTGGTAAACATTTTATGAGAAGTCACTATGCCTCTACGATGACAAAGGGTGCCATATGAGCAAGTTATGGAGTTTGAACGGGGACAAGTCATCGGCCTTAGTGTAGGGGGGGGTTTCTTATTGTGCAATAGCAGCTTGTATGGAGCACAGTGCAATGGAATCACAGTGATGCGAGTGTGGAAGCAGTGGACTGAATAGAACCGGACGAGTCACAAATCCAGCAGTGGATGGCGAAATGCTACATCAGCGTGGGATGATAGACACCTCATCCACCTGGCAGTGATGGACTGTACAGCTTCATCTCGACAGTTGGCAGAACTTTGGAGAACTGCTACAGGTGTGCTATTGTATGCTCCAACAATTCGTTGGCATCTGCTACACCGTGGACAGAATTCCTTTGTACAGGTTTCCTCTGACACAAAACTATTGATACCTGTGGCTACAATGGGCTCATTGACATAGACACTGGCATGCCGATTGGCAATAAGCACTCTTTTTTGACGAATCCCACTTTAATTTGGGGTACAGTGATGGCTGGATTCATATTAGATCAGGGATTCAAAAATCTCTAGAAATGTTAGGAGCCAGCATTAGTACTAATAAGAATTAAGATCATGCAAAGTGGGCAAATATAAAATTTATACACACTGCATTTAAGTTCACTGATATGCTTCACAGTTTTTGTTTTAAAATACCAATGGTTAATGGCTTTATTAGGGTCAAAGTTTTTTAGATAATGTCCATTTAAATGTATTATCAATAAATTTCGTAAACTGTCTACTTCCATTCTGATTCATTTATTTTTTATCAGGTTCATATGAGAAAATCCTCTCACATGAAGCTACTGTCTTAATAAGAGAACTTCCTGGCTTCAGTTTTTTCTAACAATTGTTCAATATTAAAAATTTTTAAGTGTTACTAGATCAAACCACTCTGTTACAAGATCATCACGAAACTGCTATATTTTCATTAGTGAAAGTCACCAAGTTGGTGATATCCCGCCAAATTTGTCATCAAGTGATACAGAGGTGGACAGACGGAGAAATGGGTTATTCTTATAATACATTTTAAGTAGCTTGTAATTTTTTTTCTTGCAAGTTTTGCCAAAAAAAATTTGAAAAAACTATATCATTGGTCCAAATGATAACAATTATTACTTACCATTCATTTTAAAGGACTTGAAAAAATCTTTCAATTGATACCATACTTGACAATGTACTCCCGGGGGAGGGGTAATCTCCCCAGAGGAGCTAATGATGTTACGAACACATTATTGCATCACAGCTATTTTTCATAACAATGATTCTTCTTCTTCGACCCAGATTGTCCAACCTACCAGAAAGGTATAAGGTATCTGTTAGGAGGGCCAGGAAGAGCCACCCAATTTAAACCGAAACCCAGTGGGGGAAGTATCCACAGGGACAGTACCCTCCTTCCCCTACCACCAACCTCTCGGAAGGGCTTACAGATCCACATGTTAAACGTGATCGTACTCCGCATGAACACAGTGGCAGATTTGGCAGAGGCGGGAATCGAACACGGGCTGACCGAGTGCAATTCTTGCAAGCTAACCACTAGGCTGTCATGCCCCCCATGACAATGATTGAAACCATAGTAAGTCTTGTGATCATTAGGCTATAAATAACTCCTTTTATGCATGATTATCTTAAATTTTGTCCTATGCTGCCATGCTAAAAAAATATAAAATTTCCAATAAACTTCAGAGTTCTCGCTCGAATTTAAAAAAATTCTATCTAGTTCTAGATTTTTAGCTAACAAATTCGGATATAAACTTTCGTCAAAATCCATTAATACGGACATCCCTCCTAAAATAGTCAAAACATGTTCAAGGGGTCCTAAAGCATATATTGGCATTAAAATCTCAAATTCAAAAATTTTCATAAAAAATATTACTTTCTAGGGTGGCAACACAATTCAAGAAAAAAAATTCCCTGATAGATTTCTTAAAATTTCCCTGATGTTTTTGCGCAATTGTATTATCATTTGGAAAATGCAAAACATTGAAGTACAGAAATGTTATAGACATGTGATCCATAGACGAAAAAAAGAAAAAGAAAAAAAAACCCTATTTTTTTAGAGTACACCCACTATTAGCAGAAGTAGCTTGACAGAAATGACAGATAAATTGCACCTTTGTTTATATTTAATATTACTTAATAATTACAAAAAAATTACAATGTTGTATATGATTGCATAATTTCGATTGTCTTTCGATTCTATTCCTAAATTTAGATGAAAAGTATCAACAACTATTTCTTCTGAACAGCTCGAACAGTAATTTTTTCCTCAATTAAGAAAGACTATTTTTCTGCATCCTTTAAAATTTTTTGCTTTTTTAGTCTCCAATTCTTTTAGCTGAATGGTGGCATCCCTCTTCCTTTTTAAAAGAGTTTCTTTCTCTTTGTCCTTCTTGCGCTGAAATTTTTGGGCCTTTGAGTATTTAGCTCTCGTATTTCGAACATGCTAGATTATTTGGCGAGTAATCTTAAACTCTGATAGCCCACCTTTCATTGTGACATGATCAAACATTCGTCTTCTAGCAAACACAGATTCTTCTTTCATGTTTTCCCATAGGCAATCGCTATTAATGGAAAGTCCCCTTTCAATGTTAGCATTTCCATGAGACAAAGTCATGACCAGTTTTAATATTTTCTGTGCCTCTTTCAACAGCCTTTAGAACTCAAAACTTCCAAATCAGAATTTATCTACCCTCTCTTTTTCAGCTCTGTATCATTTGTAATTTTGACATTTTTGAACAACATTCAATCTACAGATGTCTTTCAACTGTTTCTTAGCATTCTCTGCTTCAAAAGAAGTAATCCACTTTTTCTCAATCAAAATAAGGAGAGAAAAGCTTCCCCAACCTCTTTGCAAAGATGCTTTCTTTAATAGCAACAGAAGGATCGAAACAAGAAACAGCTTTTGTTAGGGAATACTTTAACGGTGACCATTCCTGTAGCTTCAGCACACACCTTATCAGAAACTGATGGCACTCATTTTTGAATGCTGTAACATAATATTCTGACACTTTAGATTTTCAAATCATTGACACAGTGGAGATGCCAATGTTGATATTTTTTGCAGCAAGAATATTTTTCAGATCATTAACATCAATGTTTAATATGTCGCTAGTATTTTTGAGTACATTCTTCAGAATGAATCTTTCCATCAGACTTTTAATTAAAGCAGTAAGATCTGAGAAAAGGAATGGTATTAAAGGAATATTCAATTGGTATTCCTTGAAAAACATTTGATTTCGCCTGAAATTATATGAGAAAAAAAAACAAATCTTTATATTCTTTTTTACAGCACCGTAGCTTTTAGTATTAGGCGCTACCTTTTCCCTTTCCATACCCTAAACGAACGTCTTTAAATAGGGAAGCATTTCTACTGCTTATAATGCAACAGATGAGTTTTCTAACCAGCTTACAGAACAAAACTTCTGCAGAAAGGAAGTAGATTCAGACAAAGAAATATACCATGCTCTTCTTGCAGGCAAGTCATTGAACAAATAGTATAAAGATCGAAAAAATTCAAATATAGACTGGCCTTTGTTCCAGTCCTAAACGCAACTTTCAATGCATGTAATCCACAAGATCCAATGGTAGCCCATTGGTTAGCGCGCTGGAGTTGCACTCGGTAGGCCCGGGTTCGATTCCAGCCACTGCTAAAACTGCCGCCGTGTTCATGCGGAGTACGATCACGTTAAACATGTGGGTCCGAAAGTCCTTCCGAGAGGTTGGTGGTAGGGGAAGGAGGGTACGGTCCCTGTGGATGCCTCCCCCACTGGGTTCCGGTCTGAATTGGGTGGCACTTCCCGACCGTCCAAACAGTTACCTTACACCTTTCTGGTAGGTCGGACGGTCTGGGTTTCAACAACAACAAGATCCAATGGTTAGAATCTCAGGATCATCAGGGGTTTCTTTGATAAGTATTTGGAATTCTTAAAAAAAAAATGTAAGTTAACATTGGGGCCATCCATGGAGATTTGCAGCAATTTCTTTAAATTAAAGGGTTCAACCACTACAAGAAATGCTTCCAACAGATCACTGGCACAACTTCTCCCCAAAAATACAGAAGTTAACTAACAAGTTTTCACTAGATTATGCTTACAGTCCCAATATCTCCCATTTAAATCCATCTGTTGTTTTTGAGTTATTTTATTATAACACCCATCAAAGTCTATTACAACATGGTTCAGAACAGTAACATCATCAAACAAGTTCTATTCAAAGAGTGGAGACAGTCCATGTATGTATCCATGTCCATAATGTTGTAAGCCATTTTTATCCTCGATAGTTGCAAGCTTTTCGCTATATTACTATCTGGAAACATATTTGAAAACAGCTTCACATCTTTTTCGGCACTTCTGAGTGACTTATGGGTAAGAATAGCTTGTATACACTACATAATTTCTGCTCTTGTAGCATTGTCCCTTAAGACAAAATTATCTAAACCCTGGATATTTGATGGTTTTTCTATGATCTGTTCAGCAGTAGTTGTAACAGATTTCAAGTAAATGTTTGGAACAGGTTTAGGTAGAACTGGGTGAATCTCGATTTTTGTGGATAAAAAAAAAAGTTCCACATAGAGAGAGGAAAGTGCGCTGATTTCTTTTTGTCTGGGCTTTTTCCCACATCTGTGGTTGTTTACAGCTGTCGGCCCCATGTTATTAACACAGTAGGCTTTGTCCCTTGAGTACAGTAGGCTTTGCCCCTTTGGTTAGGCACCCGACGTATCCACGGAAACTTTTGGGGCCAATCATCTTGAAAATGACATTTAGGCATTTTATTCTTTATTTCCTTCTCATTTTTTTATGTTTAGCGTTCACATTATACACAACGTAACAATTCAATTCAATTTTTTACTACACAGGTTGACACGTGGAGACTCTCTCTAGGCTTATGCAGATTGTCCATCAAATTCTTTTCAAATACAATTAATTAAAAATACGTTAAAACAAAACCACAACGTTGAAATCAAAAATGTTCACAAATAAAATTTTAAAATCAAACTTGTAAGACTCAAAAAGGGGCATGAGATGTTAAGCAGATGGAGGCACAAAATGGTCATTTTACATATTTCACAGTCGATAAAAATAAAACCAGCAGAATAGATGAAAAATTCGGGGTGAGCAAAAAGCACGTGTCCTGCTACGATATCAGTTACTATCGTAATAAAGCAGCGGTCTTTCTCCTTTCGCATCTAAAAATAAATTTCTACTCCGAGAAAACCAGTCTAAGGTCATGTGTGTTTGCAAGTACATCGGCGTTCAAAACGCTCCCCTCCAGAGCATCGAGGCATCACCTCTGATAGCAGAGGTGATGATTGAGGCCACGTGATCATCCCTGTAACACTGCGTCCGCAAGAAATGATGTTGAATATGCTTCTATAAGTGGGAGGCATATACACTCCCCCACATAAACAATTTTATTGCATTTTTGGAACAATATAGGTAACTCTAAAAACAAACAGAAAAAGGCAAAAGTCTTTCATGCCTGCATATTAGAGATAGAAAATTTTCATTTTCCCTGATTTTCAAGGAACTTTGAAAAATCTCCTGACATCTCCAGAATTGAAAAATTTCCTGAGAAATCCCTGATTTCCCGGTTCTGTTACCACTCTGCTTTCTCTATACTATGTTATATAGTATGATAAAGTAAAAATATTTTCACAATTAAATAAGATATACTGAGGATTGCATACAAATGCAGTTTTTCGCGATACTGCTGCAAAATAGCCTTTCATTAATAAACTGTTTGGAAAAAACTTTTATGTATACAACTCGTAAGAATTAAAAATTTTAGTGGATGCAAACAGATTGCATATGTGGAAGATATTTTCACAATTAAATGAGATATATTGAAAATCGTGTACAATTGCCGTTTTTAATGATATACTGTTACAAAGAAGTCTATTTCATGAGTAATATGTTTGAAAAATAGTTTTTGTATATTATACGATAATAATCATTGGTCATCTCCCTCGTGAAGCGGAAGCAATCGCCATGTGCGAGGGCCAATTTCACGGATAGATTTACACAAGAACAGATTTGTAATAGTTGGGAAACAGATTTCCAGATGTAAGATCGAAAAAACTCCCATCTCAAAATTCGTGAGAATTTGGACATTCATGACTGATTTCCTAACTTTTACTGGACTCTTGCACCCCGTGGGCACCCTGAGAAAATTTGGAATTTGCAAAGAAAATATTTTTGCCCATGGAAGGAAGAAAATTTCTCGGGAAATAAACGAGAAAAAAAAATGGAAATACTCAGAAAAATAAAAACCAAAACCAAAGCGGAAATTCATGGTTTCATGGAAGAATCTCATGTCTGTAATTAAAAAGAGAAATTATGGTCGCCAGCTCCGATTTTGTAGTCGCCATGGCGATACGTCACCAGGTATTTTTCAAACCCTGTATTAGATGATATAGTGGTGAAATCCATTTTCTGGAGTGCGTTATCCAATGTCATACTGGATGAACGTCACGCATGATGGTCTGGGACACTATTAGGTATCTTGGACGATCTCAGCTGCTAAGAATTGTGGGTAATCTTAACAGCAATCGGTATGTCAGAGAAGTTCTGGAGCCTGAAGTCGTACCCTTCCATCAATGCATTCCTGGAGATATATTTAAACAGGATAATGCTCGTCCACATGCTGCTAGGAATGTTCACAACTTTTTTTCAGCATAACTGATACAGCTCCTTCCTTGACCTGCCTATTCACTCGGTCAGTCTGAGGTTCATCACATAGCTAATACAACTGAGCTTTGGGATCCAATAGAAGCAACCTGGAATGCACTTCCTCAGGTAAAAATTCAAAATATGTTTGACTCGAAGCCACATCATATAGAAGTACTACTTATTGTACTGGTGGCTTCACCAAATACTGATTTTCTACATGTAATATTGTTTTTTTGCTTTGTAAATTTAATAGAATATTTGTATTAATATAGGTTATTTGTGGAATAAATTTCATTCAATTTTGAAGACTCCTTAATGGTATTTCAAATTTTACAAACAGAAGTTTATCATAGCTGATTTTAAAAAATATATCTCTCAAGGAAAAATGTTGAACTGGAAGTTGAAATTTTTATTGAATCCATCTACTCCCTCAGAAATTTTTATTGAATCCATCTACTCCCTCAGAAATTTGATGCTGAATCCATATCAGTGATCCATCCCATAAGCCTTTGCCTTCAAACTGTTGATGCTCGCAGAATCCCGGGGCTTCGCCCTCCATTGGATGTCGCTCATTTGGACGGCTCACATGATCATCTATGTGTCCCATACTCGCTGACGCTCGCAGAATCCCGAAGCTCCACCCTCCATTGGCTACTGCTCATTAACCCCTTATTTCGATTCATGAGTCGGAAGGCTTTGCCTTCAAATCACCGATGCTCACTAATGCTCGCAGAATCTAGGGGCTCTGCCCTCCATTGGATGCCGTTCATTTGGACAGCTCACACGATCACCTATATGTCCCATACTTGCTTATGCTTTCAGAATCTTGAGGCTCCACCATCAATTAACCCCGTATCTTGCTACAGCTCATTAACCCCATATCTTGTTTCACGAGTCGGGAGGCTTCGCCTCTAAATGGCTGATGCTCGCAGAATACCAGTACTCCGCCCTCCGTTGACTGCCATTCATTAATCGCAACTCGCCGCAGGTGTGATGTCCACGTAGGGGGGGGGGGCTTCGTCTCATTATTAGTTGATGCTCTGCAACTCCCTTAACTCCATGAACAATGTCACCAAGCTCAGACTCCAAATCGCTATACTCGACAACTAAGACTATTGTTTCGCGAGTTGGAAGGCTTCGTCTTCTACTTGCGCTCACTGAACCTGCATCGCAAATCCTTTCTTGCCGCATGCTATTGAGAATGACAGCGAACTGTATTAGGAAGAAAAGGCAAAATTTCATAACTGTAGGTTTTGCCGCTTGTTCTTAATACAGTTTCATAATATGTGTTACGCTTTCAGTATAGAGATATTTAGAACAATAAAACATTTAATTGTTGTGCAATATAAGAATGACATCCTCATATTCATGACAACACAATGGTTACGAAACACTGTTTGTTTGTTGGAATAAACGATAAGTCATATGATTAGCAACATTTCACATTTTCTAAAGTACACTACCAACATTGCAGTCATGTTTAGAAATAAAGATATATACTTAATATTGTCTCAACCAATTAAATCTTTACCCGTAGAGAAGAAAATTTTCATTTCAGAAGTACATAAAAAATTGAATAACTCATTAGTAACTAAGCCAAAATTTAAAAAAAGGGCTCCGTCCTGCAAACATTCAAATATGTATGTACATGTCAACAAAAATTGGAGGTCCTATTGTTAGTCTGTCCAGGACACGAACTCGCAGCTCAAAAACGCTTCCTTTGACTTTGAGATTAAATATTTCATAAACTAAATTTTAAATCGATAAACAGTTTATATCAGTGTTTTCCCCTAATATTTCTCTACAAATGTACTATCTTTCATAATTTTATATGCTATAGATTTTGCGGTACGTTATATAGAAACTTGAGAAATACAAATTTTGTCAAACAGCGGCAGCTACTTTTTTCTATTATAGAGAGATTAAGATCATAATTATCATCACCAACATTCATTCCTACAATCAATGGATGAATACATATTTGTAGAAAATGTATTTATTTTGCAGGAATACTGCCATATGATTAATACAAGCACTTTTCTGACAGATACATGAAATTTCTTTCAATAAGTTATCTAAAATATGTGGAATATAATGCATTTGTTTTTTCAAATCACCATTATCATCAACCACCCATTTCCAGAAGTACAAGAGGAAGTAATTATGAGATTTAAATAGCACCTATAAGTGCATGCTTGATAATTAACTGGTTTAATGTGCACATCAAAGAGTCAAAATGTAGAGTCAATGAAGTATCTGCAGAACTTAAGAATAAATAATGCATATCAAGCATCATTCACTTTTGTGAATTTTGATTGATCATAAAGCTCAAAGAATTTTTTAGGACATCTAATGATAAGTTCTTGGGATCCCAATGGGTACCAATATTTTGAAACAGTTATATAATTTTTTTTCTGAATTAGCTTGCTATAACTTTCCCATTTCCTTTAAAGAACTTGTACTGTCACAACCTGCAAAAATATGGAACCTATTAAAAGCAACACAAACATTATTTATTCTACACTGAGTGAAATTAAAATTGCAACACAGAACTGCTTGTTTGATTTGTCTGAAAATTTGCATACAAAAATGACACACAAAATATGCAAATGATTAAAGTTTCGTAGTAATTCTGCAAGGAAGCAGCAGCTGTTATAAGGTAAAACCTAGCCAGTAGTGACTTAGATGTTTTATGATTTCTTTCTATCGAACAGCTACTTTTTGAAAAACAAATTTTAAATAAAACTTGTTCCCAAAGAGTGATTAAGCTGCTTGGAATGCCTAAAATCCATGTTCTCTAGGAATACAATCAGATAACAGATTTTGGGACAGAGCAGATAATTGACCTTCACGGGGCTTTATAGTCAACTCAACATATAGGGGTACATGGTCATGATACCACAACAGTCCAACAATGTGTTCAGAAATCATTGAGAAGACACCCCATACCTGTAAAGTCAAAACTAGAAAACATAGGGTGACTAGTCAGAAGGATGATCATATCCAATTTGCTAGTAAGTCCTAGCTACTCCTACAGCTATTCTATCAGCTATCAGACACACAGTGATATCTACTACCAGTGAACTCATCACCCATCGAACAAATTCGTATGGAGGTAGATGTGCATACTTGTTATCCATTGCAACACTTATAATTTAACTTAGCTCATTGTGAGCAGCTTTTGGATTGGTGCTGTTTCCGAATGATCTGGTATGCAAAATAGTGTCATATCATCTTTAATGACAAATCCTGCTTTGCTTGACTCTGCTAACCAGATGTTCATATGGAGACAACATGACAAACAGGACCGTCCAACCAACTGTGTTGAATGGCACACAGGCTGAACACAGGGCGTTGTGGTCTGGGAAACAACTAGCTATGACAGATTTTCCATTTTTGTGGGTATTGAAAACATTTAACAGTTTAATGATATGTTGCTAAATTTTAAAACTGGGAGCCCTTTTCATAGATGGCATGAATAATACCTCATATTAGTCTGATAACTCTTATGCACATATGACAAAGCAAACATCTCACAGGAATGTCTATGAGGTATTAATAAGCTATCCTGCTATGCTAGATCCTCAAATTTATCTTTAACAGAAAATGTTTAAGATAGCATGGTATGTCATATACATGCTCTGATACAATAAGCATACAGAAAATATTTTTTAACAGGTTGAAAAAGCATAGCAGGCACTATCTCAAGACTGTATAAGATATCCAGATGTTTTAATATCTCGACAGGTAATGAAATGCATCACTAAGAATAGGAGTCCTTTAAATGCATGGCCATGCAAGTCATTTTTTGAATAATAAATGTTTTTTCTTTTGCTGCTCTACAAATTTTATCATATCTTATTTATTACCTTATCAGTCTAACATTAAGTTTAAGCTGAACCACACCCTGCCTTCTTGGTGTTACAATTTTAATTTCACTGAGTGTATTTACTATTTGTGTAATATCAATGAAGTGTACAGGGTGTTCCACAAAAAGTGAACCGTGGAAGATTTTTTGAACTGTTGGTTGTAGACCTGCAATTCCAATCGCAAAAATACTTTAAATAAGGAAGTTATGAAATAGTAATTTAAATGCTGTTCCACATTTTTGTAAAATGTTAAAATTAGCTTTTTATACAACGCCTCTATATAAAAAAAAAATCACATTACAAAAATGTTGTCAATATTTCATTTAGTCAAACTAAAGAAAAATTTGGTTCTTAAAAGTTCAAATTTGGGACGAAATAAATTGTTAAACTTCCTGACTCAGACAACTTTTTCATGACTTTTTGCTACTCTTTTAATCAGCAAAACTCATGAATTGAGGGGCCGTTCATAAATTCAACTGATGCACAGAAATCATTTAGTGCAGTTTTAAAACAATTTTATCCATGATTTGTTTTTGAAACTATTAAAGACAGGCAGACAATACTAGTTAAAAGTTATTTTAACACTTAAATAAGGTAAATAAAGCAGATTAATGTGATTTTGCTGGCTTGTTATTTAGTTTCCTGACAAAATCTATGGAAAAATAACTGTCATTCAAGTTTTGATATCAACTAGAATCATTTAAAACCACTGTTTTCAGTAAACTCAATAATTTTCTAATACATTTTTGTCACCATACTTTACCATCAGAATGATAGCCATTATAAATAAATCGGTAAGAACTCTTGCATGTGGTACAGCAGGTGGCAGGTTCAGGTAGACCGAGGAAGATGTTGTTCAGTACATACATTCGTATGTGGATAGGATGAGAAATAGGCTAAAATATTTATTTCATCATTTTCCGTTAATACTCATTGTCTTCCATATTAATGATGAAACGGACCTGTTGATTGCAATCAACTGTCAGCCACAGAATAAAAACCCAAGAAGGATGTGGACTTTATTGAAACAATGATAGAATGTCTCACTGTATCACTAGGAGATTGGCTGCATTCGCAAGTAATCAAAATTATCTTACAGTTTGGCATTACTGAACAGTATCATTATTAGTTACTGTTACCTAACTCTAGTTAGGTAGCAGAGTTACTTGAATGTTTAAGTACAAACTGTGAACTAACATAATAGCTTTATCTGCATAAAATAAATTTGAAGAAGTTGTAAAAGTGTTAGTAACTATTTGGAACCAAAGTTGATTTGTGGATGCTCCCGTATTTCCTAATGAAACCTTTTATTAATGATAATTATGTCAAATTGGATTGTTTTACAGACAAATATTTTTCAGTTACACTAAATAGTGTATGGATAACAGTTTTGTAAATTGACTTTTTTTTAATAGAGGGGCTGTAAAAAAAGTTTATTTTCTTAACTTTCTACAAAAACATGGTGCATCATTTAAATTACAATTTCATAACTTCCTATCCTACCTTATTTAAAGAATTTTTGTAATTGAAACTATAGGTTTACAACCAATGGTTTAAAAAATCCTTCAGTGTTCACTTTTTGTGGGACACCCTGTACCTGTATACTTGAAAATATAAACATTTTCTATTTTATGCTTGCATTCATTGCTGCAGACACAAAATGAGTACATAAATCACTGAAGTATAATTATTAGGATATTGGTTGCAGATATTAAAGACAGAGATGCATGTAATAGCATTATTGTATCTGCTATTTTATGATCACAATAGGTTCAAAATTTCATATCAGTAAGAGAATGAACCCTATTACCTTGAGCAATAACTATACTTAAATTTTGCAATGCAATCGGTTCTACTTTTGACCAGTCAGCAAATATAAACTCAATTAGTGCATTTTTGTTTTTTCCATGTAAGATAAATTTTTCAAATTGCAGGGGATTTTTTTTGGATTCTGCTTTAATTTTAATAAATTCTGCATTGTCTTATGACCTCCTTCGTCTCTCATAATTTTTTATACTCATTGCAGAAAATGAGTATATGTGAGTCATTCCACGAAATCAACAAATATAATATAAATTTTCAACCCGACCTCTTTTAAATTAAAAGAGCTTATTTAGTAGGGTTGCACCGAATACCGAATATTCAGTTAAAATTCAGTTAGAATACCGAATATTCAGTTAAAATTTTAACCGAATATTCGGTTAAATTTTTTTAAAGGTAATATTTCTATTTTATGCCAATTTAAAATAGAAAATGTTTCTATTTTGTGCCTTTCTTAAATACATTTACATTTAACATCCTAAATTTATTTGTATTTACATTCAGTATAATTATTAATTTAAAATAAATAAAAAATAAAATAAATCATTCCAAAAGCAAATTAATATAGTAAATGGCTACTTCATTTGGTTTATGTTTATCTGCATAAATGGATAATTGATAGTTAATTTCTGATATGTGATAATCATGGCTTCATTTCATGTTATAGAGAATCTTGCATTTACCTTACATACAAATACAAACCCAAGTTGCTTAAAATATCATTACAAATTAGAATTACAATTTATTCAAGTGAATTTTTGCTATCTTAGTCTCTTCTGTAATGTAACTGATAAATAATTTTATCAAAATTGAAACTGAGCAGTCAAATTCAAACATTGCCAAATTATTTTTCTTTTTAAAGTGCACAGGATACTTTGCCAGAATGTCTAGCCATCCTTTTTTAAGTTGTTGTCACACCTGGTCTTGCAAACTACAACAGAATAGATACTGATAGATAACTAAACAGTTACAGACAGGTGTACCCACCCTGTGACAAAAGACTTAACAAAGTAATCTTCTCTTCAAAAATCATAAAAGAAATTAGAAGAGTTGACTACAATGGGGCCACACTCAGAGAAATTCTTTGGTTATCTTATTTGACACATTTTAATAGATACAAAGGAACACCTTTGGCACCCTCAGTATATTCTCTATCGAAATTAAAATACTGCAAAATTGAATATTCATCCAAGTGTTATTTTTTATATATTAATCATCTTCACCTTTTTTTAATATTGGTGAAATGATAATTGATTTTTTTTAGCTGCATATTTTATAAAAAATTAACAGTTATATTTTTAAACACGTAATATTATGAGTTTTATTTTCTGATTACTGTTTCATATTTAAACGAGTTAGTAAGGTTAAGGTGTGATAAGATTTAAGAAAAATTGAAAAAACAACAAAATTTAATACAAGTGTTTTCTTTTACATTAAAATTGTTTTAAATGCGATAATATTGTTAAGTAACAATTTGAATTAATTTTGTACTATGATACTATAACTTTTATTCATTGTTTAAAAAATGTGCTTTACCAATTGTAGAATATTTTAAATTTTTATTACTATTTGGTTTGGCCAAATGTTAAAGTATTCGGCCGAACCGAATATTCGGTTTGACTGCCGAATAGGCAGTATACCGAATATTCGGTGCAACCCTATTATTTAGTATATCAAAAGAGATTATACACATGCACAGTGGGCTTGGCCACGCAAATTGCTGCTCATACCTTAGGGTGAGTCGAGTGGTCTGGGTTTTCGACATGCACAGTGAGCAAAAGATGTATTTAGGGCATAATATGCAGATGTCTTAGGGAGTAGCATTCAATGTGCCATAACCTGGGACCAAGGTGTAATTACATACCTGGGCAGTGATCTAAGGCGTGATTGGGTGCTGATTTAGGGCAAATATGTGTTCATAAATGTTTTGTAATTTAAGTGTGTACTTCACAGCGAGCGACTAAGCCTTTTAAAAAACTTAATGTATGACTTCAATTAACCCTTGCTTTAAATACCGGGCAATGCCAGGCATAGTCTTTAGCAAGAAATATAAGGTAGGGTGAGATGCCAGTATGTAAAAGAATCCACTTCGTTAATATTTCATTCATTATTCATTAAATGGTAGTACTTTCTAGTTATTAATGTGAGATTGGTCATACAATTAATGATGTGGACAAGTTTCTTTAGTTTTATCATATTAAATTCGGAGAATCTGGGAAGATTTGTTCAAACAAAGTTGTAAGTAGGTTTCTTATAATATTGTATGCTCATTTGCTAAAATATTTCATAATTTATTTTCATTGAAAGTGGATTTATGTAACAATTTGAAACCACATGAAGTGGTTGTATGTCTCATGATCTGAATAGCTATTTTTTTTCTATGAAGCCACTGTATGAGAAATCATAGAAGATATATTCTACTAGCCTGGTATAAGATGCCACCACAGGTAAAACATCATTAGTGTGATGAACTATTTTATTTACATAAATACTGACAATTGATATATAATTTTTGTATTCTTATTTTAGGTTCTAGTTTTTAAAATATCATGAATAATACAATTTTCTACAATCACAAGCCAGAAAGGAGTATTCTCCAAAATAAGGAAGAAACTTCCATTGCAGATAACAGTATCTATGGGTCGGTTTCCACTACCGGCCCTATATAAAAGAGGAAATTTGTATACATGTCCGGAAATTTAAAGCAACTTCAAGAAGAGCTAGAATGCTGAAAATTAACGTGAGACGCCGCATGGCATCACTAAAAGAGACATGTAACCAGACAACAAAATATTTTACCTGTGTCAATAAATTAGTATCACGCAAAAATATCCAAGGAATAGGGATGACATCGCTGTGGAAGGTCCGCCAAGCTGGTATCAAATATGTAGATTCACAATTTACAAATTTTTCTTCCATGCATCTTCAGAATGTGGCAAATTTGTTTTGTTTTTTTAAAACATGCGGTACAAGTAAAATATTACAATAATCATATGAGGTGCCATCTAGTGCCCTGAATGAAAACTAAAAATGTTTCTAATATATCCGTATACTCACAGAATTCTACTTCAATTTTGATTGGTGATTTTTTCAATCAATCGAAAAGGTAGATCTCTCCTGTACTTGAAATACGGTCTTAATTCAATATATCTGCTTTTCAAGAGAAAAGGCACAGAAGGACCCCTAGCTGCCAATAGCATGCAGAGAATGTGAGTCGTTCAAAACGAATTATTTCTTATTATGAACGGATCATATCTAAAGATGTCATGGTTGTTTCTCTTAGAACTGTAACAATCGTTGTATTTATTCTGTATTTTGTCCTCACCTGTTACACTGGTTATATATTGTTAAAAAGTAATACCAATTCCAAAGACTCAGATTTCATCTACAGAAAGTGGTCCTTGCCTGGTGAGACTATTATTGTATTGAAACACGTCATTTGGTATGAAATAAGTTCAATATTATTTTTGTTGTTAAAAGCTCCAAGGTCCATTTGCAGGCAATTATGCTACTGCTAATAACCGCATTCCACTAATTAAATATGTTTCATAAAATAACCAGAATTAAATTTCAAACAGAATTACGGATTGTGTAGGCGTAAGTAGGGAACTGAATTGCTTTACCCCGTGGTAAATTCAAAGCCTCTAAAGAGCTTCACCTGCGTTACTTTATGGATCCCATTACGATGTATTTTGTTAAATGTTAACCCTTTCAAGGTGTTACCCCTTCACCACTAGTGAATCAAAGGACTTTATATAAGGTGTCAAAAGATTATATTTAATGCTTATTGCTCACATACAGAGGGTGAAAGGCATATTTATTGCGAATCAAAGGAGCTTATTTATTGCTTATCAAAAGAGATTTAAGGTGTATCAAAATAACTTATTTAGGGCACATCAAAAGAGCTTATTTAGGGTGTATCAAAAGAGCTTATTTAGTGTGTATCAAACGAGCTTTCTTAGGGTATATCAAAAGAGCTTATACACTGGTGTAGAGTGAAAAAGGCATATTTTGGGTGTATTGCACACATGTGTCAACCAGCCTCAAATTTTGTTACTGTAAACCTATGGGTTTTCAACACAGTGTGTTAGGGCATAGCATTTGATGTGCCTAGTCTGTGGTTGTATGTCTTATGTAATTTAAACTTGTGCTCTGGCACCCAGCTACTAAGCCTTTCATGAAATTTACTGAATGAATTTAATTAATCCCTACTTTAAATCACTGGCAACACTGAGTACAGTTTTTAGTATGTAAATAAAATATTTTTGTCCTTTAACTGAGTTGAGATGCTGAGACAGGATTCTCTTCTCTGCGAGTTCTCCAGTTAAACTGGGATATATGTTATACTGTGCATTGTTTGTTTAATATTTTCTGTCTCTATATATATATTGGTAAATGAGTCTTTATTGGAAATTTAGATGGCGAGGATTGGAATCCATGGGGGGAAGAATTCGAACGAGAAAAGAAATCTTTAGTGTTGGGGCAAAAATCTTCGGTCAAGTGGTGGACAAATCAAACTCTCGACTTTGGAAAACAGTTTTATAAAGCTAAACCTGGTGGAACCAGTCAGCCATATCAGCAGTATACTGTGGAAATATGGGGGAAAGCAGCAATTGGTAATGTCACTTAAATCCACACCTATTCTTGTATATTTTCCTCTTTTTATGTTTAATAGAACTGATATTTCTGCATATTACACCCCTAATCATAAAATTGTTATTCATACATATATTCATGACTTTGGTATATTTATATTCTGTTTAACTTCATGAACTGGACAAATTCATAATAAATATAATGCATCATAAATATAAGTAATCAAAATCTTTCTGAAACAGCTGGAAGAATATTAGCTGCAATGATGTTAGACCTGTTTCTGTTGTCCTGATCTGCTCTACTAAATATATTATATTAATCTAAAATTGTTGTTATAGTTTGGTTGTGTGATATATTAATTAGATTTGTTTTTTATTTAAATGAATTGTTTCATAAATGGTTTCTAAATATAATAAAATTTGCCTCTTCATTGTATTATAAAGTCACATTTACTATGCATCACTGTACATTAACATATAATGAGTTACAACTATTCATGCTGATTCATTGAGGTAAATCCATTACAGGTTTTTATGCAGTTTAACTCTATTATATGCAAAGCATATTTCATATAAGTGATGGATCTATTGGCTATTCATGTGCCCATTGGAACTTTGCATAAACTCAATGATTTTCTTTCAAAGTTCATTTAAATCAGGCTTTTGCTGTACGCAGATGCAGCCAATCTGAAGCCTTTGGTATATTTTCTCACCCTATGGGAAAATTAATCGTCTTTCTGTCTTCTCAAAATGTCTTCTAACTGGTCACTATTCTTTGAAAGGGTTTTACTTATCACAGCCCCTGAGTTTCTTTCCCCTGTCAAACAAACATGCCGGGGATGTACACCACACTGTTTCTCAATCAACTTTATGAGACAGGTTTTATGAATATAATGTCCAGTTGCTTTAATTTCAGATGGGATGTGTATACAATTTTTAAAGTTTATTTGATGCGGATCTCCTTTTCAAAATGGAACTACATGTTAATTTGAAAGGGAGTTTCTAACTGGTGTTTTCCCCAACTAGAATGCTTTTAAATAAACTTTATTGCCTTTGAACATAAAAAATAAAAAGGTATTTTCTGGGGTCTTTGTTAAATTTAGAATGGTATACTAGGATGCCATTGCATAAGTAAAGATTTTAATTGCTTTGCTGTCATATTTCATATAAAAAATTTACTCACTTATCCAGATATAATTTAGTTACAAAACTCTTGATAGGAAGTAATTCCAATAACTTGAAATCATACTCCTCAATCTGTAACTAACATCGGTGGACCATTTTTATGTTTGTTGGTTCTTATTAGAATAGACTAGTCATTACTAATATGGAAATGAAAGTTTTTTATTGGTAATAATCAAATTTGTCGTCTTTATTTTTACTAAGAAATTTGATATGGCTTAGATGGTGACTGATATAAATTCAACATAAAATTTCAAAAGTGGTAGATTGGTTCACTTAGGATTTCTACTTCTTTTTTCTTTTTTCCTATTCTGTTCAAAAATGATTATTTTCCTTGAAACATCTAATTTTCAAGATAACTAATATGGATTCAGCATAAAATTCTGAAGTAGGTAGGGTTTCTGACTAAGAACTTCTATCTCCGGTTCCTGTTTCAATTCTACTTAAAAAAATTTTTTTGAAACATCTATTTCTCAGGATTGGCTATAGCTAGAGCTTAGATAAACTCGTATGTATTCAGCATTAGATTCTGTAAGGGATAAGGTGACTCACTACGGATTTCCACATCTGGTTTTAGAAATGCCACTTTTGTGTAAAAAATGTTTATTTTCATTCAACCTATTTTTCAGGATTATCTATAGAAAGAGCTTAGATGATGATATAGATTCAGCATCACATTTTGGAGGGAGTGTTCACTAAGGATTTTTAATTACAGTTTTTTTCCACTTCCTGTTCAAGAATTTTCTTTCATAACATCTATTTTTGAGGATTGGCTATAGATAGAGCTTAGATGATGATTAATATGGATTCAGCATCAAACTTCAGAAAGGTTAAGGAGTTTTACTAAGGATATCTTTTTCTTCTTAACTAAATATGAGAAGCAAATGGAGCTTAATCATTGATTAAATCCTCCAATGATTCTCAATAAGTAAGGAATAAGAAATATATAAAACAAAAGCAGGAATCTGACAATTCAGTTGAGTTGACTCAAATAAATACAAACACAATCTAAATAATGCTGTTACTGCTAAAAAAATCCAAAGCAATATAGGGATAATTTAAAAGTTGATCACAATTCAGTGGAGCAATTCCTTTTAAACCTTAGAAGTTTATCAAAGTGCAATAGTTTTTCTTTAACAAAGAAAGTTCTTCAAGAAGTGAACAAAATTATAAATTTTATAGCATTTTTAGTTTTATAGCATTGTAGTCTCATTTAGACAAAATTCTTAATCAAGGCGAAGATCAGGTTTATTTTATTTTTTTTCTTTCCTCATGGTTTAACTTTCATCAGTTCATCTGCACCTCCCCTTCCCTCTGGAGTACGAAGAATTTCCATTTCCAGTTTTTTCCAATTCAAAAATTTTCATTTTCCTTGGAACAGTTATTTCTCAAAATCAGCCATAGATAGTGCTTAGATGATGACTGATATGCATTTAACATTAAGTTTCTGAGGAGATAGAGAGAGTTAATAAAGATTTCATCTCAAAAATTTTCCTTGAAACATTTTTTTTTAATTGGTTATATAAATAATTGGATAGATAGAACTTAGATAATGACATATGGACTCTGAATTAAATTCTAGTAGGAATATAGTCTCACTAAGGATTTCAATTTTTGGTTTCCTTTTTAAAACATGTACATTTTCCTTGCAATATCTATTTCGTAGGATTGGCTATAGATAGAGTTTAGATGATGACTGATATGGACCCAGCATTGGGGTATTCAATTTTTTAGGGGATTTGGGGGTTCTTAAGGATTTCCACTTCTGTTTTTTCTGAAAATTCACATGACTGTAGGAAATAAGTATGCAAAGGAGTATCAAAGTTCTTATAGTTCCGTTAGAAATAAAGTGTACACACCACTTATGTGGATATTCATAAGTTCTCCTGTCACTGCAGATAAGTTTATCAATATTGGTTGCTACAGTAGGGTTAGGATTCTAATATATGTGATGCATGTGAAATATTTTATGGTTTTTATACATCAGTTTTATAAACATGGAATATCTTAAGCAGTTATATGCTTTCATCCTTAAGTTACTTTGTCATTTTATGTTGTAAAATTATACATAAAATGGTAATATATAGCCACTCAATATGGTTATTGAGGTCTCAGTTCCTTAGCATAAAGCTTTTTTATTTAGTTATTTTGATTTCATTTTATTTTTAAGTGGAAATATAAATTATTAGAAATTATTGAAAATATTGTATATAGTATTAAGATGTCTATGTCATACTATTAATAAATTAGAAACTCAATTATTAATTTTCAGAAATCTTTTGTAATTACTTATGTAGATAAAACCTTCAATAATTATGCAATTATGTGTAAACATTTTATATACAATTTAAAAAAATAAAAATATTTAAATAATAATAATATATTTAAAGTCGACTCAGATTCTCTAAATAAACATAAAATTATTAATATGATGAGCCACAATATACAGGATGTCCCAAAAACATTGACCTCAGCTTTTATTCCTTAAATATTTATCTTAGACATATATAATAAATTATAAAGTTGCGTAAAAAAAGGTACAGAATTTTATGAAATTGATAAAAATTTTCAGGGGATTAGATTTGAAGAAATACAAAATTTAAATTTTTATACACCCTCCGTACAAAAACATTTCCAATGAGTAAAATGTGCCCCATACACTAATAAGGTGATGTACAAAATTTCAGCATTTTATCATAAAAAGTCCCAAAGATATGTTTAAACAAAGTTGGTGAGGGATTATCACAAATTAAAATGTAAATGTTTACAACAAGAATGCAAATGATACAACATAGAAATGCACCATAGGCAAATAATATCTGCCCCTTATCTTTAGATATATTTGCAATTTTTCAAAAATATGCTTCCTGAAAAATACCTTAAAATTTTACATGATTAATTACAGAATAAAACTTGGAAATGGCACAATCAAAATGAACATTAAAACAGATTAGAAATGTATGCATATGCACATATCTGCCTCTGATCGGTGCATCACACAATTGTAACAGACTCATCATCATATGAGAAAGTTGTTTTTGCTCTGCCATTGATCAATCGCCTCGCTTACGCAAGTGTAGTGCATGCAGCCTGGCAGTCTGGCGAACCCTTAAGTATTTCACATGTCTGCTACATTTTGAGAGTGTAGTTAACCTGTACCGACAGTATGTCACAATACAGCAACAAAGAACTTTTTGAAATGCTTATGCTGTACAGTTTATGCAATCCCAATGCTAATGAAACTGCACGGGAATATCAACATACTTTTCCCAATTCTCGACATCCTTCTGGGAGATTTATTTCCCGATTGGTGCAATGAGTATATGAAAGGGGAAGGGTACATTGTGTAGGTGGACTAGGTAGACCCAGACTTCACTCAACTGATGTAGAAATTGATATTTTGGTTTACTTTTGCAGTCACCTACATAGTAGTGTTCGTATCACTGCTTTAGAAATGAACGTGCCAGGTGCAACAGTGTGGAGAATACTGAGATGAAATAAATGGCATCCATTTAGCATTCATGGTGTGCAAGGACAGGAGCCAACAGATTATCAACATCATCTAGATTTTTGTAATTGGGCTCTAAATCAGAAAGATGCGAATCCCTCTTTCTTGAAAAACATAATTTGGACTGACGAATGCTGTTTTAAACAAGATGGATGCACAAATCCTCAAAATGAGCACTTCTGGTCGGACACAAATCCATTCGTGGTATGTTATATTCATCATCAGAAGCAATTTTCTGTGAATGTATGGTGTAGTATTTTCAGAAACCGTTTGCTTGGACCCATATTGTATGATGGTACGTTGATGGGTGACAGATATGTTAACGAGATTCTGAATGCGGTTATTCCTGATTTTATGGATGAACTGCCCCTAACAGTACTTCCACATGTATGGTTTCAACAAGATGGATCTCCAGCTCACCATACTACAGTTGTGAAACACTGGTTAAATAACGAGCTTCCAGACAAGTGGATTGACTTGCATGGGCCAGTCGAATTTCCCCCTAGATCGCCTGATTGAACGCCTATGGATTTTTATTTGTGGGGTCATTTATGCACAACTGTTTATCTGTCACCTCCCATAAATAAAGCAGAGTTGTAACAACGCATTCAAGATGGTTGTTGTGACATCACCGAACAAGAACTTGATTGAGTGCACAGAAGTGTTATCAGATGAATGCAGCTCTGTATTGGCATGGATTGAAAACATTTTGAACAAGCTTTGTAATCTTTGTGTAAAATTATTTCTACACAGTGTAGATTCTTTTGTACTACCAAGTAGCAAAATTATTATTTATTTATGTAATCATTGTTTTCTTTCGTAATTTGTATATGACCCCTGAAACGCGATCTGCTGACATGATTTTTCCCCTCTGAGAACCCATGTCGAAGCATTGAAAAGTGCTTTAAGTCAGCATTTTTGTCTTTTCATATCTCTGGGATTTTTTATGATAAAATGCTGAAATTTTGTACATCACCTTATTAGTGTATAGGGCACATTTTACTCATCGGAAATGTTTTTATACAGGGGCCGCATAAAAATTAAAATTTAGTATTTCTTAAAATTTTAATCAATTTCATAAAATTCTGTACCTTTTTTAACGCAACTTTGTAATTTTTTTATTTATGTCTAAGATCAATATTTAAGTAATAAAAGAAAGCTGAGGTTAATGTTTTTGGGACACCCTGTATAGTACTGTACTATTGCTAGTAAATTATTACTAAATTGTTTAAAAGAATTAAATGATAGTTAGTCTAATAATGATTTTCTTTTAATTCTAGATAATAGTAAAGAATTAATTTATAAAGTAGAAATAATAGGTAATATTTATGGTTTACAGACTTTTGATTTTAAAGATGTCTTTAATAATATTAATACATAAAATCTTTGTAATGCTATTTTAGCACTATACAATGCATTTGTTGCTAATAATTCTGACCTTATTAAATTATAAAATTTTCCTAAATTTCTCCATTTTGTATTATTTAATAATTACATATTTTGGTGAAATAATATATGCTTTCAAGTATCACTAGTCCCATAAAGTGGTTGTAGGAGTAGTCTATTAGCAAATTTGTATCCTTATCATTATGAACATATCTTTACTTCTATTGATTACCAAAATTTTAGATATGTTGATGTTTTGATATATAATTATTTATCTCAAAATCTAATAATATCCAAATAAATTTCTATCCAGATAATCTGAAATTATTGCCTAACAAACCTTCAGTAGGTAAAAACGTTAATTTTTTTAATGTAAATGACCCATCCAATAAGATAATTTTACTTTTAATATTAATAAATTATTACCATTTAGTTTATGCAATTCTATTCAATTATTTCAAAGTATAATTAGGCAGTTATTTAGAATTTATAGATTATCTAATAAAGAATATCATAATATACATATTAGAAACCGTAAAAACAGGGTTGTTTGATTTAAATCGGCTTGATTTAAATCACTTGATTTTTTTAAAAAAATCATTGATTAAAATCATTTTTTAATTTTGTCATTTCTTGAAGTTTTGTTTTTGTATTTTTATGCTAAAATAACCTGGAACAGAATAAATATTTAAAATAATAAAATTCCACATCAAAACATCTTTAGAGTATATAAAAAAAACTGAAATCCTTTCCTTAACTCTCGGTCAGTGGAGATAACACTATTCATTGCTTGGAGTATAAAATCGAGTAACAATGACAACTGACCAGTGTTGCCAACCTATTTTCTAATTTTATAGCTAAAAATCACTCAAAATATATCTAGAATTATCTAAATTTTCTGTCAGTTATCTAAAAACATAGCTAGACAATATTTAACATTTTAATTGTTGTGATGATTTATTGGGATCAGTGGTTGCGATACAGTTTTTACATGCATATTTCAAGCTACAAAAATTTAAAATACCTTTTGAAATGTTATTTATATGTGTTGTAATAATTTTTACCATAGAAATAAAAAAATTTAGTTCCTTCCTTTTTTTGTGATTTTTGCTGGCACATACCAATATAGCAAACAATGTTGAGAATAGGATTCACCGGCCGGCCCTTAAGCAGTTTAGCAGATTGGGCTCCCCCACCAATCCCAGCGGGACTATTGAATGTGGGTCGTAATAACCAAAGGTAGTTATAAAGATTACACATAACATCTATGAGGATGCATCCGGGGCCAAAGTCTCTGGTCGATATATTGGAAAGATCTCGAAAAAGAGGGTCATTATACCGAGAGTCTGCTGTATTACTTTACTGTTTACTTAAATTTGTATTTTCATGCTTTTTTTTTTTTTTTTCCAATTTCCAGTGTTAGAAATTTGTACTAATAAAAAATCATTTAAGAGACTCAGATGAATGAAATTACCTGTTAAATGGTAAGTTTTTATTACATAAATGAAAAAGGTATTATTAAATATTAATACTTAAAAACATCATCTTTCTCTAAAATCTTGACTTTTTAATAAGCTTGTCATAATCCCTTCCCTTTTTTTCAAGTCCTTCATAATATCAAACCTAATAGATTTTGAGATATCATAGCTTTTTATTAATATAAATTCAAATAAAGAACTTAAAACTGCATAATAGTTCCATATAAATTGAATAAAATAACCCAATTAAAAAAAACCCTATTTATTTAAAAAGTCTTTGGGTTTTTTTAACCCCTGCATATATTTTTTAATCTTATATTAATATATATTCAATTAAATTTTTTTAAATTATACAGTACATTAATATAGTCTAACCTGCCTTTTGATCTGAAAAATATAAAAAATTGATTTTGAAAAAGGCTAATATAAATAAAAAAAATCCGATTTTTTTTATTTTTTTAAAAAAATCATGATTTTTATCCACCCTGCTTAAAAATACAACTAAATTATATTAGTATCCAGAATATTTAGTGAATAGTGTTTTAAAAAAGTTTAAATTAACTAAACATCTAAAAATAATTTCTCTAATAATATTTTTATAACTGTAGCTTCCGCATCACTATCTGTTACTTTTTGTACATATTTCTACTTTTTTTAACTTCAGCTATGTGTATTATCAATTATTTGTTGCCTGCAAAATCTCGCTGTACGTTCTGCCAGGAGACATTGCATTGTATATGAAAATTTTCTGTTTGTGTTAATATTAGTTTAAAAACTTTTTTTATTTATATTTATATCTAATAGTTTTAATACTGATGTATTTCTCATCTTTATTTACAAATTTTACTCCTGCTTGGCTACACTGATTTTCATCTTTATCAATACTGTAACTGGTTTTTTTCTTTTTGTGGGGCAACACTGATTTTTATCTTTATGATTGGCAACTGTTCAAGTTAAAGCTTCCCTAACATGGTAGTTATTAGATTTTTTAATTTTTTGGTATAAATCTTTTTCATTCTTTTTATTTTATCGTTAATGGTTTTTTTTTTCTAGATCTTTGGGGGCAAAATGGCCTTTTTGTTCAGTGTAAAAAGGATATTTAATGAAAAGACTAGATTTTGGAGGACAAAATGAAATTGTATGCACGCCTTAATAATTTTACAATTTCTTTGCCATCTATCTATTGCTATCCATTCTAACTCAATCCAGTGTTCTGTTTAGTTTTATTTACTATGTTTTATGGTCTGTATATTTCTCCATCATGTTATTTCTATCTGCCCTACTTTCCAATGTTTTCAGTTAATGATTTTATATTATTATTAGTCTTACGTGCATTGCAGTATCTCTTCAGGTTCTATATTGTATATATATATATATATAGTCAAACCTGCTTGAAACGGAATCTGCAGGAAATGGAACGCTGTCATAAGCGGAAAACATTTTTATCTCTGTCAAAAAATATATCTAATTTATGTCACTTCCCCTGTGTGAGGCGGAACCTGTACAACATGGAAATGGACCACCAATTTAAAGTAATTTGTTAATAAAGCAACGAACTTGTAACGAACTAAGAATGGAAATATCATCTATTTAATAAAAATAGTGTTTTTATTTTATTTTTTATTTTTGGTTAGTTGTCTCATATAACTAATGTTATTCAAAGAGAGTGATGTTATTCACGAGAGTAATGTTATTCACGAGAGTAATGTTATTCAATTTGATGCATTTTATTTTCATTTAAAGTTAAATTTCAATAAGCATAAATGTATTGAGTGTACATTATTCTACATTTATCATTTTGTTAGCTTATAAAATTTGATAACAATTTTGTAAAATTAGAAACAAAAATTTTTATTATTATTTCTTTTAATAAAGTGGTTTCCATCTTCATAAAATTTGATTATCTAGATCATTAATATTTAAAAACTGAATATTTCATATCTTGCTCCTTTGATTACAATAGCTATCAGGGTTGCCACTCAACCTGGAAACCGGGAAATGTCAGGGAATTTGAAAACAGTTAGGGAAAAACGTGAAAAGTCAGGGAATTTCACGGAAAACCTGGAATTTTTTTAAAATTTATATAATGCAAATAAAATTCATGATGTTTGCTAAGAACGATTGTTCAAAAGATCAAGTATCGGAAAAACCAGTTCTTAGCTCGACTGACAAACGCAAATATTTCTGGCTGCCCGCCGCCATCTAGGCTACGTGGAACGCGTATTTCATCCCAATATACTAACCATCCAAATTTTGATGGTGCAGGCGCGACATGGTGCCTGCGTAGTACCGTGCATTTTGCTGGCTTCAGAGTATTGGTTTTGGTTCTTGTTCGTTCATGAACGGGGCGTGGCATAAGTGATTCGATTGCACCGGATTTGGGCTTAGATCAGAAGACTGGATTTTTCACACATACTAAGCTGGGCACATGATTAGCCAAAGAAAACAGAAAAGTCATCGAACACATTATTTTCCTGAAAAGTAAGTGTTTTTTTTTTATTATTTTTTTTTTTAAATCAGTCCTGCACAACTTCAAATTATATATATATTTATATTTTTTTCCCTTGTAGTTTCACTATGTCAAAGAAGACTGTGTTTCGAAAAGAATGGACAGTTATGCCAGCTTTCAGTCCATGGCTAAGAGAAATTGCAAATGATAGGTATTCTGCAATGTGTGTGTGTTCTGCAATAGTGTCATTTACCTGAGTAACATGGGCAAGCAGGCTCTTGCAAGCCATATGAAATCAAAGAAGCATCAAGGTGCTATAAAGAGCTAACATATGTTCCATACTTTAAAATCTTCATTGAAAGGAACCACTCCAAACATAAATCTTTTAACTACAACCACTGTAGAAGCTGGACCAGCTACACCAGCTGAAGTTATGACAGTCAGTGCTAAAGGATATAAAGAAGATTTGTCATCATTTCTTTCAGGAGAACATGTAGCTAAAGCTGAGATTCTGTGGTCTCTTTGCACTATAGCCCAACACGTTTCAGTTAATGCTTCCTCAAAAGGCGTCAAACTTTTTCCTTTAATGGTCCCCAATAGCGACATAGCAAAAAAGATGTCTTTGCAAAGAACAAAACTGTCTTATACAGTGGTTCATGGTCTTGCACCTTATTTTTCATCGAACCTTTTAAATGCATTAAAAGAGTGTTTGCATATAGTTGTTGGGTTTGATGAAAGCCTTAATAAAGTGGCATAAAAACAGCAAATAGACAAATCAGTTAGGTTTTGGCACCCTGAAAATATCAGGTATCGACTCGATATCTAACATCAGAATTTTTAGGCCATACATGTTCAAAAGATTTGGTGGATTCCTTTAAGACCGCTCTTTCTTCTGTTGGAATATATAAACTGGTTCAGGTTGCTGTGGATGGACCTAATGTAAATTTGAAATTTCTGAGAGATTTGAATGATGAACTTTCTACTTCACCTACTCATCCTCAGCTTTTAGATTTAGGTACTTGTGGGCTACACACAATCAATTGCACTTTTAAGTCTGCAATTACAGTGAGTGGTTGGCAAGTAGTGCAATTTCTTAAAGCTGCCTACTACTTACTTAAGCACTTAAGCACCTACTACTTACTTAAGACATTCCAGCTAGAAGAGCTGACTATACTCACTACACTGGATCTACAGTTTTTCCTAAGAAGTTTTGTTACATAAGGTGGATTGAGAATTCGGATGTAGCTAAGAGGGCTTTAGCCATTTTACCTCATATGATTAAATTTGTTGAATGTGTTATCCGGGATAAAAAGAAGTATTGTAACTGTAACAATTTTAAAATTGTCTCCAAATGTTTAAAGGAAAACTTATTTGGTGCAAACTTGGCATTTTTTGAGTCACTAGCTACATATATAGAACCATTTTTGACTGATTTTCAGTCTGATGAACCACTTGCACCATTTCTTTATGAATCTGTGACAACTATAGCGCAGTCAATTTTGCAGAGATTTGTAAAGCCTTGTATTTTAGAAAAAAATGCTTCATGCCTTTACAAAATTGATGTTCTTGAAAAAGATAACTTGATCCCAGCCTCTGAAGTGACACTTAGTTTTACTGTAAAAGATGAATTGAGAAAGATAAAGAATAAAAAGAATATAGACATTTTGAAAATGCGACAATCATGTCTTAAAGCATATCAAAGATTTGTACATAAACTTTTTTAGCTTTCACCTGTACGATTTCCATTGACTAAAGCAATATCGTTTCTTGATTCTGCAGTTTTTCTTCAAACTGATTTGGCGATTGAGCATTTGTCAGCATGTCTAGAAATATTGGTTTCTAAAAAATGGATATCAGGATTAAAAGCTGACAACATTCATCAAGAGTTCCAAAAATTATCCAATGAGCCTTCAGTAGTAAACATGATGAAATTTTACAAAAGAAGTGATACTAGGCTTGACGGTCATTGCATTAGTATACTGCATCTAAAACAAGCTTCTAATAATTTGACCTTTTTTATAAAATTACTTTCCATTTTATCACATGGTAATTTATTTCTTGAAAGGGGATTTTCCATTAATGCAGAATGTATTATTGATAACCAAACAGAAGAAAACCTTGTAGCATTAAGGCAAGTTTATGGGGCTATAAAGAATGCTGAGGAAGTTGAAGCAATTGATGTGATAAAGGACATGATTCAGTCAGTAAAATGTGCACATTCCAGATATATTGATACTATGCAAAGAAAGAAAGAAGCAGAAAGTAATAAAAAACAATTGGAAGACAGTCGAAAACGTGTTGCTTTAGAACTGTAAAGTTTAGAATGGAAGAAAAGCAAAATAATGGTAGATGCTCAAAAAGAAGCTGCACTAATTGAAGACAAAATAAGAAATCTCCGAAAATAATATTTTTTCTACATACTATATTCACTCACTATCAGATAACTTGTATATTAACATTTTTGGTAAGTGTTAATTTATTTTACCACGTTTATTATAATAAGTGTACATGATTTGTCTAATTTACCAAAGCAATTATATTTTTTTATTTGTATATGTATGTCAAATATTATTTATTTGTCCCAATTTGTAACAAATTTTTAATTGAAGTGTAAATATTATTTAATAAGCCTAGGTTAACTGAATAGTTTATCGCTCTTTTTTTTAAAAACCTGGAATTTGTCTGGAAAACCTGCAAAGTCAGAGAATTTCATATTCTTGGGAGAGTGGCAACCCAGAGCTATTATTTTCATACTATGTTTAAAAAATAATGCCCTTTTAAGATGAATGCTAATAATTTTGAGGGTAAAATTTAACTATTACACTTACTGATGCTTTAGAAATAAATCCTTTTAATACATATAGAAATACAGGTTAATTAAGCATTGTGTTTAAAATAGCATGAAGAAATATAATGGTAACTTGTGGGTGTAATGTCCTTCAGTTACTTAAATTTTTCACAAGCAACTGTAACAGTACTTCAGTTAGTAACTAGCACAGTTATGGTAACTTACTTGTTACTGTTTCAAAGTAACTTTATCCATCCCTACTGTGAACTCTACCTACTTCTGTGTACCCACTAAGGATTCTCTTTGCTTAAAATTTGGGTTTTCCCTTTTTCAGAATAGTTTTGCCTCAACTTTACAAATATGGCTAGTTAGGTTCTATTTGTTGTGTGAATTAATTTGGTGTTTTAAAATGCTAAAACTTTAGCTAAATATTTTAGGTTTTGTGCATTCACTTTATTTATTCAAAATATTGTAGCATATGATACCAATGAAAATTACTAAAATCACTGAAAACACTATTCTAGACTAGCTAAAATTCGAAGCGATTGCTCAGCTAAATGTTTGTAAATTTAGTCATATGCTTTGGACAGTTCCTATTTTAATCCAAAGGCCATGTATTTCATGACATATTTGACAATGTTTCGAAACTAGAAAATAATGTAGTAAAATACATGACTAAACTGAAACAAAATAAAATAATTGTTTTATAATTCATTAAATTAGTTGTGTCCCCCCCCCTCCAATTGCATTATTTATTATTAGATAAATAATGGCATGCAGTTTATTCATTCTTTTCATATTTTCAATATATTTAAAACTGCTGCAGTATAGACACAAAAACTCTGTACTCTTACTTTGACCTCTCATTTGAACATCTAAATCACATGACCTGTGACTGTTTGCACTATCAAGAGTTCAGTATATATTTTATACTTTGTACTATAATTATATATTAAAATACACAATTCTAATAGGCTGAGAAGAAATTTGCATTTCTATTTTTATGCCATTAAATTTTAATAGATATTTTTTTGCCCAAGATTGGCATCATATTTATGCAAAATTATAATGGATTTTGATAAAAATTTTATGTTTTATAATAGTATATTACAAGCATCTTCAATTTTGCATTATCATGATTTATTTTTATATGATTTACTTTAATTACATTATTAATGTTAATACTTTACATATCATATATTTGGGACTTATTGTTAGGTCTATATCTGTGGGAACATATATTAAATGGCAAGATAGAACCTAAAATGGATGGGATTTGGAGTTATGGCTTCAAGAGAATCGATAACTTAAAACTGAAGTAAGTATAAACTAATGAGATTTTAATGCTAACTAATTTTGTTTTTAAAAATGATTTGTTAATAGAAATGTTTTATTTCTAAACACATATCTGTAGAAACGTATTTGGAGGTAGGTCCTTTTGTATTTTTGTCTCATCAGCATAATCACCAAATTAATTTTGGTCTTAAAATAAAAAAAAATATCTTCTTTTATATAAAGCTATAAATTTCAATTTTTTTTTCAGAATCAAAGCTTGCAACAAAATTCTCATTATGGAAACTGGCATATGTATTCCTTTTTATTTGTTTAATTGTGTTTGCTCATGTTTATAAAAACAATGTACTTTCCAAAAGATATAAAAATGCATACCTTAGAAAGAAAGTGTATTGATTTTGTCACATGGTAAGATTCTAAAATGCTAGAACATGAGAAGGATTGTTTTATAATTATACAAAACTTCATAAAAATTTTCAGTTTTTGATTCAGACAGCAGAAATGATATTTATGAATGATTTTTTGAAAATCTTATTTGCCGTTGTTAAACTTATTTTTATTGCAAAAAAATAAATAAATAAATCTACTGTATGACTTTTGAGTACTTAAAAATTGTTTTGAATTTCTAAGCCATGATATATTTAAAATATCTGTTTATATATTTTCAGATTTCGTACAGGTCCAGGAGTAATTACAACTAAAGCTCCAAGTGATGTGCAAAATCTAATTCTTGTATTAAATGGCAGGAGTGCTCAAAAAGTGACTTTTGCTAAGATGTGGCTTGATTCTTTGCCTCAATTTCGTAATTTGCGCAGTATAATTTTACTAATTTTAGGTAATGAACAATGTGAAAATGACTGGTTAGTGCCATATACTTCAAAGTCTGGAGGCCTTATCAATTCAACTTTTATTATTTATGATACTCCTCTGGTTGATAATGTTCATTTTTATCAGTGGCCACTTGGAGTTGCTACGTAAGTATATAGGACTGCTATTTCATAAATTTTATAATCACTAAATTATATTTTAATTTTGTATGTATCAAGTCTTAAAATATAGCTTTTATTTTGTATCATTTCCTAAAAACAGAGAAACAATAATTATCCGAACATAATTTGATAATAATGATTTGCCTTCATTTATAATACATAATTATCAATGAAGCTAAATTTGAAAATTTTCAATTTTAAAGTATCTTGCTATACTTAGAAGTAAGGACTTGCTAAGGTAAAATGAGATATTTATGAACAGTTTTTATTCTAATATTTTTTATTTCATATAGCTAATTTGTTATAGTTTGTTTTCACATACATTTTGACCAGTTTTCTATGAAGAAAAATTTTATTGAATTTTTTTTTACTATAGAAATAAAATAGAAAATTAATTTCTAAGTACATGAAGTGGCCCAAACGGCTCTACTTTATGGGATGTCATACATAGTGAGGAGATTCTATGAAATTTCAGGTCAATTTCTGAGATAAAAAGTACAGATGCTGAGTAATCAAAATTTCAAATATGGTATTGTAGGAAAAGTAAAAATTTGCTCTGAATAGATTTCAAACCACACTAAAACTTAAAAGAGAAAGAATTCCAACATAGTATAATCACTATAAGGGGCACCTTATAACATTTTTCAGTTAGTGGTTTTTATAAATTTTTTTTATAATTATATCTTAATCAAATACTTATTTTATATACATTAAGCAGTTACACATACAAAAGTCCACTTCAAATGTCTTATACATAATCAATAAATACGAGCCGAATACCTGTTGAAAATGAACAGTCTTGCAATAAACAAGCCCTGAATAATGTAAATTTTTTAATAATTCACGTTTCACATTTATTCGGCAAATCGAATGTTTTGGTGTGCAGAACCCCCTAAAGAAGAAAATATTGGAAAACTTAAATTGCTCACTTCTTCCTTTCAAATTATATACCCGTACACCAAATTAAAGTCTCTATCTCATCCCAAAGTATACTATATTATCATTTTCCCTTTCGAACATTTTTTGTGGAGCATACCCATAAATGAACATTATTGAAAAACTCTGTTTTGGGTTTTTTATCAGATGAGTAGCCCATGCCAAATATCAAGCCTCTATCACATTAAAAAAAATTGTGTCTCATTTATTTGGAAAATCGAATACATTGGTTTGTAGCACCTCCTAAAGTAGCAAATATTAGAAATTTGAACTTGCACACTTTCTTTCTATCAAACTATCTACCAGTACACCAAATTTGAAGTCTCTATCCTATCGCTAATTATGTTTTTTCTAACACTTCACCTTTCGAGCGTTTTTCTGTGGGGCACCCCCTTAAAGGAACATTTTTGAAAAACCGTAATCATCTTGGGTTTTTTATCGAATGATTAACCCATATAGTAAATATCAAGCCTCTATCACATTGTAAAGAAGGTATTTTTCATTTGTTCGTCAAATCGAATATTTTAGTGAGTGGCACCCCCTACTATAGCAAATGTTGGAAAACTTAAATTACACTTATTACTTTTTATTTGATAATCTATAAATTCTAAATAACTGACTAATTATACTTTGAAATAATTGAATAGAATTGCATGAACTAAATGGTAATAATTTATTAATATTAAAAGTAAAATTATCTTATTGGATGGGTCATTTAAATTAAAAAAAAATTAACGTTTTTACCTACTGAAGGTTTGTTAGGCAATAATTTCAGATTATCTGGATAGAACATGTGTAGGTCGATGTGATATTCCAAAGAAAATGCAGCCTATACCATCACACTATTATGACTAAATAGATGGTGTTCAATGATGTTATTTGACTCGTTTCATATTCTCTCCAGACTCTTGCATGTTTTTTTGTCTGAATCTAAAGCAAATTGTGACTCATCCATGAAGAGTACATTAGATCATTGCGCTCGCTGTCCAAGTTGTTTGCTAATGACACTGATTTAGCCTTTCTCCTCTTGCTGGTGTGCTCAAAGGGACATAAAATCATGGTACCTGAGCATAGAGTCCTTTGACATGTAGCCTTTGCCTCACAGTACTGGCAGATTTGTGAACTTATTTTCCTATTTTGATAGACATTGATTGAAGAGCTAGTGCATTTGCTTGAAATTGTGTTTGGCCAGTAATGTAATGTGCAGAACATCAGAGGATGTTGTAGCCCTAAGACAATCTGGAATGGGTCTCTGGATAACTGTCCCATGTGTTTGAAATTGTTTTCATTCATTGAGAAATTAGCAATGTACTTAATGAACTGTCTGGCCCCAAGTCTTTGAAACATATTTGTATCATAGCAAAGCTAAGCTAAGCCAAAATCAACCCAAACACTAAAATTTTATTTAAGCATTGAAACTCTTAAACACAACTGAATCATTTTCACTGCCTGCTTAATTTTCATATTCTTCCTAGAAGCAAATCACTATTGCGTACATCATTTATTATTTGCATATTCCTATCGATGATAACAGTAACTTTCACCCAAGAAAATACAAAAGACATCTGTAAATTAATAGCATAAAAATTTCTAAATCACTATATAACACTGGTAAATTAAAAAAACTGTATCAAAAATTTACAGGTGTCTTTTGTTAGTAGATAAAGCCTCTAATAATTATGCAGTTACTTGTCAAAAATATTATATACAATTTTTAATTGTCTATTTAAAGAATAATTAAGTTTTCAAAATAGACTCACATTTACTTAATAGTATCAAACTATAAATTATTAATATGTATGTTGATTTACAATTACACTCTAAATTTTACAAGTTTTCGTATATAGTATTGAAACCTAAATTTCATAGGAATCCCATCAAATTTAGAACTGTCGACAGTAGACATAATACTTATTCTACTCAGTTAGTAAAGTATTACTCAATTGCTTGGAAGAACTAAATGACAGTCTTCGATATTCTCAAACTAATTATTTTATTCTAGATTATAGTCAAGAATTAATTGACAAATTGCATTTAATAGACAAAATTGTTATCTTTAAAATCAAAGGATTGTAAGCCATCTTTAATAGTATGATTTAATGAAATTAAAGATGAAACATTTGATTTTAAGAAGTCATTTAATAGACATCCTATTGACATACAAATAGTTTTAAAAAAGGCCAGATCACTTTTGGGCATTAGCACACACTTCCTCAGTGGCTTCAAGTGAAATCGTACTGACATGCTTAAATATCATCCACATCGGCAGGCAAAGTTTGCATATTACAAAATAGCATCATTATAACAAACATGATAAGGCATCAACATAAACCATGAGCAAGAAAATTAAATTAAAGACAATTATACTGCAGATTTAAAAAGGATAAAATTCTATATCAAGTATGGTATGTATACATACAATAATTTCAAAATTTCAAAATTTTATCAGAGGTAGGATTTTAAAGATTTAACGTGCATGGTATCAAGAACAAGTCGCCAAGCATAACTCAAAACTTAAACAGGATCAAAATTACAGATCTCAGCATGGTACAAATAAATAAACATGGACTCATACATTAAAATGAAGCTTGGATTACTACAATTAATCAAAAGGAAAGTTTTTTCGAAAAGGAGCTGACATATATCTTTGACAACAAGTTGGGCAAGGGCAGTAGATTGTTTTTGATTTTTAATGTCTCGGGCATGTTCAGTCAAACATATGCCTACCGTGCGTTTAGTGCTACCTATATAAAATTTGAAATCATCAGAAGAAAGAAGGGGTACTACATATACCCCAGCTTGACTTTTAAAGTTTTCCCTATCCCTAAATTTATCAGTACGAATGCGATTAAACATAGTGATCACAGTCGAGTGAGCAGGTTTAAATTTATAAAGTTGATGCGAAATTGGGTAAGGGGATGAAACTTTTTTGGGTGATACGGAAAACTACCCTTGAACGGTGTACGGTCGTTAATAGAATTTAGTTTTGAATTCAATTCTATTAATGACTGCATGCTGTGTTCAAAGGTAGTTTTCCATATCACCCAAAAGTTTTTCGTCCCCTTATCCAATTTTGCACCGAATTTAAATTTAGACCTGCTCACTTGACTGTGATCATCACTATGTTTAATCGCATTTGCACTGATAAATTTAGGGATCGGGAAAACTTTAAAAGTCAAGCTGGGGTATATGTAGTACCTCTTCTTTCTCCTGATAATGATTTAAAATTTTATATAGGTAGCACTAAACATACAGTAGGCATACATTTGGCTGAATATGCCCAAGATGTTAAAAATCAAAAACAATCTACTGCTCTTGCTCAACTTGTTGTCAAGGATAATTTTCAGCCCCTTTTTGAAAAAACTTTCCTGTTGATTAATTGTAGTAATCCATGCTCCATTTCAATGTATGAATCCATGTTTATTTATTTATACCGTACTGAGATCTGTAATTTTGATCCTGTTTAGGTTTTGAGTTATACTTGGCTACTCATTCTCGATTCCATGTGCGTTAAACCTTTAACATCCTACCTCTGATAAAACTTTTAAATTTTGATATTATTGTATGTATGTATACATGCCATACTTGATATAGAATTTGATCCTTTTTAATTTTGCAGTATAATTGCCTTTAATTTAATTTTCTTGCTCATGGTTTATGTTGATGTCTTATTATATTTGTTATGATGATGCTATTTTGTAATATGTAAATTTTGCCTGTCGATGAGGATGATATTTAAGCATGTCAGTACGATTTCACTTGACATCACTGAGGAAGGGTGTGTTAATGCCCAAAAGCGCTCTGGCCTTTTTTTAAAACTACTTGTACGTCAATAGGATGTCTATTAAATGACTTTTTAGAATCAAATGTTTCCTCTTTAATTTAATTAAATCATTTAAGATCTTGACGTGTTACCACTCTATATATCTTTAATAGTATTAATATTCAAGATCTTTATAATATCATCTTATCACTTTATAATGCATAAGTTGCTAAACATGCCAACCATATAAAAATGAAAAACTTTCTTAAACTTCTCCACTTTGTTTTATTTAATAACTATATCTTTCAGTTAAATCACTTATATTTACAAGTATCTGGTGTGCCCCAAGGTGGATGTAGTAGTAGTATATTATTTAATTTATATCTATATCATTATGAATATTCATTTACATCTTCTGACTTACAAATATACTGATAAGTTGATGATTTGATCTGTGTAGTTACCTCAGAATTAAATAATATACAAATTGATTTCTATCCGGATAATCTGGAATTGTTGACTAATGAACTTTCTATTAGTGATAATGTTAACTTTCTGGATTTAAATCTATGTATTAATTTTTCAAATATATTTATTAATAATTTATATGATAAGAAAAGTTATTTTAATTTTAATATCAAATTATTACTTTTTACTTCATGTAATTCAGTTCAAATATTTTGTAACATTATTAAAAATCAGTTATTTTGAATTTATAGATTATCTAATAAAAATGTTCATCAATTACATATAAATAACCTTATTCATACTAACAAATTATACCATTATCCATTATTTTTGGTAAATAGTATAGTAAATAAGTTTAAGGTAACTCGACGTTTGTTAAAAGCATCTTATATTAGTATTATCACTACAGTGATAATTTTCACTACCTGCTACTTTTCAATAATTTACTGCCACTTTTGGTATTCATTTCAAAGATTAATCATTTTGCAATACATACATTTTTTAACAATGTATTCTGCCAGGAGATAAATGCAATGTATCTGTGATTTGTGTTATTCAATTTAAAAAAATAACAAATATTTAATTTTAAATTTGATTAATAGTTTATTAAATTATTAAGATATTTTATAGGTTTAATTAATAATCATTATTTTCTATATGTATTAAGTAAGCATTTGATGTATTTTGAATGCCTTATCTGGTGGTTTTCCCTACTTATACTATTGAATGGATTTAAGATTGGCAACATGGTTTTCATATTATATTACATTACTCTTTATGATTGAAAACACCATTTTTACACATTATGTAAGCTTGGTTTTTAGAGTGTGGTCATCTACACATGTGTGAGTCAATTCTTTAAAGTTTTTTTCAATTTTTTCCAACATTCTCCGATTTATGGTACATTGGAGTGATTAATAGACTTTTTGTTCAAAGTAACAAGGCCCTTAAATGAAATGTACTATTTGATGTACTAATGTATTGTATTCATCCCTTGATGATTTTACAATCACATTGCCTTCAATCACTCTATTGCTTTAATTCATAAGGGTTGTTTCTGCTTTTACATTTTGATGACAAACATTCTCGTCAATCTTATCTGGTAATAAATTGAATTCTTTTGTTTGTGTTGGATGCTTTACTATATCTCTTCAATTTTTCTACTTTAATTCATATATATATATATAGTATGTATATATATACATATATATTGTATATATATATATATGGTATATATATATATATATATACACACACACTCTAAGACAAAAAAATTGACACCCTCCACAAAATAATCCGATAGTAATGAAACTGTACATGCAAACACCTGTCGACCGAATATGCAAAATGATCAAAAATTCGCAGCCAATGAATGAATATTCGGAAATACAGCGCAAATACAGTGCATTGAAACTGAGCACCATGGCGGTATATATAAGGAGCGAACCTCGCTTTTAGGAACAAAATGTGCAGTAGATTTCAATTGCATTTATATACCTTGATTGTAACAATGCCTCGCCAGTGAATTCGTGGCCACTATGAGTATGTGAAGGAGTTTGGAAGAGGGCTTTCGGTCGGACTGCATGAGACTGGATGAGTATACCGACGAATCGCTCGGCATCTGGGTAGGAACAATGCAGCAATTAGACGATGTTGGCATGAATGTGTCTGGAATGGCAGATTTCAGTGGCAATCGAGCAGTAGATGGCCTAGAGCGACAACAGAATGGGAAGATAGAGCGATTGTCAGAGCAGCTGTGATAACACGAGATTTGTCATTATCAACCATCCAACGTGTGACAAACACAGAAGTGACCAACCGGACCATTAATACAAGACTACGGGAGCAAAATCTATACTCATAGTGCCCATTACGCCACCTACTGGTGACCAGTATGCACCATCAACAGTGATTACAATTGTGCTGGACCTGATCAACGTGGAATTGTTCGGATTGGGAATGAATTGTCTTCAGTGATGAGTCCCGTTTCGAACTGAGTCCTGATGACCAGCACAGACGTCGCTGGAGGCAGCCTGGACATCATCAGGAAACTGCTCTTACTGTCATGCCGCACAGTCCGACAACAGGGTGTTATTGTCTGAGGTGCCATTTCGTTAGATAGTTAAACCCCTTTGATAGCCCTCCATGGTGCCATCGCAGCATAGCGGTACTTGCCGACATTCTACAACCCGTTGTATTGTCATTCCTTTCGTGACACCCTGGGCTAACTTTTCAGCAAGATAATGCCAGGCCACACACAACATGCCTCTCTATTGATTGTCCTTACGACACACTTCCTTGGCCAGCCAGATTCACAGATCTCTCATCTATTGAGCACATTTGGGCTGAGATGGGGGCATCGCCTGTGACCATCCCTGAATGTAGACGAATTAGCTCGTCAATTGAAGGCTATTTGGAATGACATCCCTCAGAACACCATCTGGCAACTTTATGCATCAATGCCACATCGGGTACAGCTTGTATCAAGGCCAGAGGTGGAGTGCTCACTTTGTGTAGATCTTTCAGTCCAATAAATCATCCAATTGTTTTGAAATTCTAATTCCTTTATCTCTACATCCACATTACGCTCACCAAATTTTGTCTCATTTGGATAATTCTTTCTTGGTGCGTCGATTTTATATATATATGTATTGTATGAATGAATTTCATTATCTTTGTAATTGCTAATTAGTGTCTCTTTATCAAATTTACTGTATACACAGCCTTCACACTTTTGTTCTATGTTTTGTTATTTTACACATAAACTTCATTTTTTGTAGTTTGGTTCTTTTTTTTTTTTTTTTTTTTGAAGGCTATGAAGCAAAAGTTGATTTGTAATAATGTAGTGGCTTCTATTCTGAAACTACTACAGTTTCATCCTGTTAATGCATCTTCAGAAATCAAGTAATTTAAATTGAGGTTAGATATGTTTATAAAATAGCAATTTATAAAATATTATCAGCATTTTTATTTCATCGTATTCTTTTTTGTCTCATTTTTAGCATTTATGAATCATGCCGATTTCTGACAATCTGAGCGAAAAACAAGTCCTGATAAAATTAAAATGTCAATTAAAGAAAGGATATTTCATACAAAATTGCTGTTCATTAAATATTTGATTTAATTAGTTAAAATTTAATTTCAATATTAATATTGCTTTATATTGTTTGATATTAAGTAATTATTACTAAATTGTTGATAATATAACATATTTGGATACTATCCCAGGCTACCCCAGTAGTATATGTATCAAGATGCCCCATAGAGTCAATGAACTTAAGAAAATATCCATGTTCTTTCTATTTTTCAACTTGATATTTTTCTTATTTCATACATGATGATTATCTAACTGCATAACTATTTTCCAAAAGCTTTTACTTTCATACTGAAACAGTACCTTTAATGCAAGTTTCAAAAGTTAGTTGGAACTTATTATCTTCCTCTATTGATACGGTGCCTTCAGAATACAGTACAGTACAGGATCTATTATCCAGAATGCTTGGGACTTCAGGCATTCTGGATAAGCAGTTTTTCCGTAATTCGGAACTCTTTTTCTAAAACTTATTGGAATGGTCTCAAATGTCGTTATTGAAAATTATAATTCATTTTAAAAACATAAATGTATTAAAAAAAGCTTTTTTACAATCTATATGGGTTAACTAAAATGCAAATTACATGTAATTATAGTATCAAATTTAGTGATTAACAAAAATTTTGAAAGAAAAAAATGTCTGAAAAAAGTTGATTATTCAGGGTAGTTATTAGAAGTCTTTTTTTTTTTTTTTAACATTTCAACTAAAGTGGGCCCTCACCATATTCATCTAATATTTTGGCAGAAGCACCTTTGTTCATATGTTTCAAAATATATTAAGTACTTTTAATAAAATTAAGATGAGAAGGATGTTCATTTTTAATTGAAATGAGATATTCAACTATGGGTGCAAATACATCAAATTCTAATTTATGCTCTTCAAATGTATTTCTAATAAGCCTTATAATTCTAAATGCCTGAATAAATACAAAAATTTTAATTTCGTTATCCTAAACATATATCTCATTTTCACCAACAATATGTTTAAAAGATAATATCCCAGCATAAAAAGCACAAAAAATATAAAAATATTAGTGGATGGAAGCAGATTGAAAAAATGGAAAATATTTAAAAATAAAACGAAATATACCGGCGATCGTGTTTAAATAAAAAAATTTTCGCGATATTGCTAAACTGTCTTCTATAAATTACTGATTAATAAATGTAACATGGAACTTTTTGCTAGGGTCAATTTTCGGTCCAAAATAGCCATTTTCATCCAAATAATAGGATTTAATTGAAAATGATTTTGATCTTGGAATTTCATCAACGTTTTTTAAAATATTGAAGATGTGTATATTTCCACGGAGATGAAAAAAAAAAAGGATTTTCCCGAGAAAATGACAAGTTTATTGCTTAGGTTAAGTATTTAAAGAGATCAATCAGAAGGCCCTGAATAGCATTTTATAGCTGCTATACTTTTCTCTGCATTTCGGCAAAAGTTAACTCTCATTAATCTCGGGAATTCCTTACTTAAACGCACTTTCTATTCTCTCGTAAATGCGCTGATGACTCTCTTTTTTTTCATCTTTTCCAATAAATGTTTATTAAATTGTGAAAAATAGTGTGAATTCTGCGCAGCACATCGCGTTTGAAGAGCGTAGGATTTCTTTAGTGATATCGGGATATTTCTAGCGAAAAAGTTGGAATACTTTTACCGAAAATCAAAGTCCCGGAACAAGGAGCAGAAAAGAAAATGTAACGAATTCGGAAAGATCGAAACTTTTGTGCCTAGTGTGCTCTGCCCTATACACCCAGAAAGAAATGAAACGCCATTAAAAAAGCACCTTGCCGCGACTTGTCCGTAACTAACTCCTGTATTATACTATACAGGAGTTAGTTACGGACAAGTCGCGGCTCCTATATACTATACAGGAGACTTATCCGAAACTAGTGATGAATGGAATGACGCGTCTCGCCGTCAATGTGACGGTCTCGTCCGTGCCGGATCGTCACCTCCGAGAGCTACTATCGGGGGTGACGGCCGGATGCAGCCGCTTAGGAAATTTTTGGGGAAAACATGATCCACGGAATATTTTCATTTGCTATCGCGAGAATGCCTCGCATTCGTTTTCGAAATTTAAGAGGAATCAGCGGCGGCAAGTGCGTGCGGCATTTTTTTCTATGTGGGAATTTTGAATTTCGTGCGCAGTTTGCGCGTTGTATTTCAAACCCTCTAAAATAGTATGTTTCAATGCATTTTTTTTTATATTGATATTGCTAATTAAAGCAAAAAAGCATTTAGCGGGATTTAAAAAAAAAATCATTATCTGGCGCAATATTTAGCAAATAATCGCTTGTAGGCGCAGAATTTGGCATTATTTTGCCGTATTCCGGTTTTGGGAGAGTCCGGATATTGGAATGCCGGATAAGAGGTCGCGTACTGTATCAGATAGTAAAAAGTGCACATATCTGAATATAAAGTCAGTTTGTATTAATCACAATGTATGCTTGAAAAATAACAAGGTGTCCTAAATTGTGTATGTACCAAAGTATCCCAGTTTCTCCAACTAATTCTCAAATGTTTTAATACAAGTAATTTAGTAATTAAAATTTTTCTCTTGTAATTTTTACAATATTTTCATTGTTTTTTATGCTGTATTTTCCAGAACCAATCATTTTTGTTAAATATTTCTTTTTTTTTTTCAAAACAACCACTTTATGAGCTTTCTTAGTCCTTGATTCATAAAAGTACAAACACTTTTATGCTTAATTTATTTCAGTTGTATATCTGGAATAATTTGTAGGTAATTTAAATAAATCTGTAATCTAAAATTTTAGTAAGTGATATTTTCCTTTTCTCCTTTCAACTTTTGCTTATCCAAATTTGACTAAAATAACTGTTTATCAAATTGATACTTTTTTATTTTTGCAATATTTATTTTATTTATATGTATTTGTATTAATTTTTAGGTATAGAGGTTTTCCCAAAGTGGACCCCAAGAAATTAGATTTAGAAAATGCTCGACCTTATGTATGCAATTTTTTAGGTTCAATATATCCACATTCATCCAGAGAAAAGCTATTGAATGTGATCCATGAATATAACTTAACCCAATATTGTTTCACAAAAGTGAGACATGAGTATGTTTATCATTTTTTGACTCTTATTTAAGATATCTATTAAATAAATATTTTCAATTAAAATTGTGCAAAATGTAAATTACTCAGTTAATGTAAATATATTGCTTTGAATTCATGAAACTTTTATTCCTGATGGTGAATTTTCATATATTTATTTCACTGATTTTTAAACATTTTTGCTATAAAAAATTTGATTGTTGAAGGAGTCTACCTTTTCCACATAAAAAGAATCATTATATTCAGAAACAATTTTCTATTCAATAAACTACTTAATTTTCTATAATTTTAATAACAGTATTTTTTTTCTTCAAAGTTAAAAATATAATATTTATAGATGAGTTTTTTCATTCAAAAGAGTTGTATATGCATGATTTAATATTATCAGATGCATCAATTTTATACTACCAGAAGAATGAAATAAAAGTGAATTGTAGAACACTGCTAGGTCACAAATGAATGCAGATAATAAATAGTAATTTTCCAGCTAAATTCCCTTATGGGCTTACTGACAAAGTCTAGGGTTATCTTGGTAATGAAATCTTCTCTTTGTTTAGCATTTAAGTAATTTCTTCAATCACTGAATCAACTAATTAAATGACAAATTTTAAAAAACAGATTTAAATGTCACTTTATTAAAACCATCCTGCAGAATACAACAAATAATATTAAGCCAGAGTGCTTTCGAACACCTTCATGCTCTTCCTTGTGGCGATAGAACCAGAACAGATGCAAACATGCCTAAATACATTTCAATGCCGTCAAGCAAAATTTGCATATTATGAAAATTGCCATCCATACAAATTTATGAATCCATAAAACAGATTTAAAATTATAAAATTACAAATCTCAAAGATAAACATTTTAAAAAACTTTTTAAAAAACATCAAATACTTTAGAACATTATTATAAATTAAAGTAACTGTGTAAAGGTTTAATATATATATATATACGCACGACATCGAGAATGAGTCGCCAGGCATAACTTAAGACCTGAACAGGGTCAAAATTACAAATAGAAATACGATATAAATAAATAAAAAGGGATTCGTACAGTAATATAGAACAGGGGTTATTACAGCTGATCAAAAGAAAAGAATTTTCAAAAAGGGGGGCAAAAATTATCTTTAGTCACTAATTGGGCAAGGGCAGTCGTTTATTTACCATTTTTTACATCTCTAGCATATTCAGCCAAATGAATACCAATCGTGCGCTTAGTACTACCGATATAAAATTTATAAACATTATCCGGAGAAAAAAGGGGTACAACCAGTGTTAGATATTAAAAATTTGAACTAGGCGTCATTTGAACGCCTATAATTTTGACTCTAGGTGCCAAATAGACATGGCTAGTTGCTATTTTTACATCTCTAACAATAACAACTAATTTTTAAATGTCTGTTTTTGTTAAAGATATAAACAAAGAATAATTCAGATTTTTGTATTAAAAATTGTTTTAAATTTTGTTAAAATTTAAAATAAACTAATAAAAAAACCCAAGAGAAAATAAATAGAAAATTTGCTAATTTATTTTTATTTGGCAAAAAGGACATAAAAACAACAAATTAAAAAAGAAACTTCTATTTAACACTTTTCAATTATGGTCTTGTATAATCATTGTCCCAATACCCTTTCATTTCATGCTTGACAATTAATTTTCCTGCGTTAAAATAGCAATGAATATAAAAGTTTTAGTTGATGAAAACAAATTGCAAGAATGAAAAATATATGATAATAAAACGTGATAAACCGATAATCATGTATAAATGCATATTTTAGTGACATTTCCATATAATCTTCCTCGTATTACTTACAAATATAAAAATTAAACACATTTAAAATTAAAATATTATAAGGGAATTAAAATATTATAAGGGTTGAGCAAAATTTAGTCACTTTTTGTGTCCAATTTTGTCAAAGTATGGAATTTCCTTTCAAACTCTGTTTACTACATTCATCTTAAAAGTTTTAAAAATAAGGGGGGAGGGGGGAATTTGTATATTTGTTCAGAGATCAGCAGTCAATGTAAATATCGGAGCTTCACGAAGAAATGCAGAGTTGACAGCTAGGATTCAGTATTTGCAAGTCAATAATAAGTTTTTGTTTTATAGTTACTACTATTTTTCTTGTCGCTTTCACAAAATATAAGTCATACACTTGAAACTCATCTACACCCTTTGGGTGGGGCGCAGTAGCCCAGTGGTTAGCGTGCTGGAGTTGCACTCGGTAGGCCCGGGTTCGATTCCAGACGCTGCCAAAACTGCCGCCGTGTTCACGCGGAGTACGATCATGTTAAACATGTGGGTCTGTAAATCCTTATGAGAGGTTCGTGGTAGGGGAAGGAGGGTACGGTCCCTGTGCATGCCTCCCCCACTGGGTTCCGGTCTAAATTGGGTGGCACTTCCCGACTGTCCAAACTGTTACCATACACCTTTCTGGTAGGTCGGACGGTCTGGGTCTCAACAACAACACCCTTTGGGTGAGCTAGACAGCCTGAGTTATAAAAAAAAATATGAATCTCATTAATTTCAGGGATTGATATAAAAAATGCATAGATGCCAACCTACCAGAAAGAAAGGTACATATTGTACGAGGAAAAATTGCACACTAATACCGTTTCTCCCCATACTGCTGCGAAATAGCCTTCTATTTCATTAATAATATGTTTGAAAAATAGTTTTTCTATATAATATACACAATAATTACAAACATTTTAAACAATGTAAACAAATTGTAACAGTGGAAAAATACTTTCAAAATAAAATGAAATATAGAAGATCGTGCACAAATGCCATTTATCGCGATGCTGCAGCAAAATAGCTTTTCATGTCATTAAAAATATGTGTGAAAAATAGATTTTCTGTATAATATAGTATATACGAAATAATTACAAACGTTTTAGACGATGCAAACAGATTGCAGAAGTGGAAAAGTATTTTCACAATAAAACGAAATATTAAGATCGCTGACAAATGCCATTTATCGCAGTACCCGGTACTCGTGCAATATAACTCTTCATTTCTTTAATAATACATCTGAAAAATAGTTTTTTTGTATATGACAAGAAATAATCAAAACATTTTAGTCGAAGCAAATGTGTTTCTCCCACATTAATTAGAAATAGACGCAATCACGTGGAAACAGATTTTTAGATGAAAAAACCCGGGAAAACCTCCATCTTAAAATTCCTGACTTTGTTTCTCATTTCGTGACCTACTTTCGATTTCATGACTTGTAGATACTTTTATGCAGATTTGCATGCAATAAAATATAAATGTTATGGAAAAGAAAAATCGGACTACTGTAGATCCAAATTGGACTCCCGGAACAAGACTGAAAAAATGGAACAAGTACATAAATATCTGAACACTTTTCAGCTATAAAAATGTCATTTTCAATGTCTGATAACAAAATTTATCAGTTCAAATACGATTGAATATAGTAGTAACAGTTGTATGAGTGGGTTTAAAATTAAATTCAGTACAAAAATTGATAAAAGGACGAAAAATTTTAGGATGGTAGGGACAACTAGCTTTAAAGTAAACGATAAACGCTCATTGATGGGAATAAGACTAGAAATGGGTTGTAAAACTAATGGCGAATATTAGCAAAGATTTTATAAACAAACTCATAAGAGTAACAGGCATCCTGACCGAATTTAAAAAGTAAATCAATTTCACTGTTTAAAGATGTAATAGTGGGACTAACATTAAAGGAGCGATTAAAATATGCATTGAAGGAAGCCTTTTTAGACGAAATGGGTTGAAAAGAATTAGCAGAAATGCATGTGTTAGTAAAAGTGGGTTTGTGAAAAACTGAAGTTTGAAAATTAAAAGAATTACGGGAAATAATAACATCTAAAAGTGGTAAGGAACAGTTGAATTCATGCTCAACAGTAAAATTAATGGAGGGGTAAAAATTATTGACTAAATCTAGAAGATTAAGGAGATCCTTTAAACTATGATCCCAGATAATAAACACATCATCAACATAACGTTGCCAAAGAATAGGTTTATAGCATAAAAAGGCAAAACCTCATTCTCGAGTTCCTGCAAACTTACAAAATTTGGGTGCCCCTATAGGTAGCCCACTTTCCGGTATTTTTGCTGAAGCTGTTTTGCTGGAACTCAAGAACAAGGTTTTGCCTTTTTTATCCCATAAACCTATCCTATCAGTTTTTTGCAAACCTATTTTTATTAACACGTGCATTCTGACAAATTCTTTTCACACCATTTCGTCTAGGCCAACGGCCGTACCGTGCTGAAAACACCGGTTCTCGTTAGATCACCGAAGTCAAGCAGCATTGGGCGCGGTTAGTACTTGGTGTGTGACCACCTCGGAACACTGCGTGCTGTTGGCCATCTCGGGTGCGGTATCCCCGTGGTTTGCGCGCTAGATTTGCACGCTACCACAAATGCCGCCGTGTTCATGCGGAGTACGATCACGTTAAACATGTGGGTTCGTAAGTCCTTCCGAGAGGTTGGTGGTAGGGGAAGGAGGGTACGGTCCCTGTGGATGCCTCCCTCACTGGGTTCCGGTCTAAATTGGGTGGCACTTCCCGACCGTCCATACAGTTACCTTACACCTTTCTGGTAGGTCGGACGGTCTGGGTCTCAACAACAACACCATTTCGTCTAAAAAGGCTTCTTTCAATGCATATTTTAATCACGCCTTTAATGTTAGTTCCACTGTTGCATCTTTAAACAGTGAAATTGTTTTACTTTTTAAACTCGGTCAGGATGCCGGTTACACTTATGAGTTTGTTTATAAAATCTTTGCTAATATTCGCTATAAGTTTTTACAACCCAATTTTAGTCTTATTCTCATCAATGAAAGTTTACCATGTAAAGCTAGTTGTACCTACCATCTTAAAATTTTTCGTCCTCTTTTCAATTTTTGTACTGGATTTAATTGTAAACCTGCTCATTCAACTGTTACTACTATGTATAATTGAAGCATGAAAGCACTCTGGCTTAATATTATTTGTTGTACGTCTGTAGGATGGTTTTAATAAAGTGACGTTTAAATCTGGTTTTTAAGATTTGTCATTTAATTAGTTGATTCAGTGATTTGAAGTTTGACATGTCACCACTAATGGTATATAATTTGTTCAATGTTTCCATTTGCGCTATAACATTTATATATAATTGTTTCATTACCATTTGGAAGTTCATGATATAGTAAACTATAGCACAATCCCTAAAAAAGTCCCTTTACTCACACACACTAATTTTAACAATTTATGAGTTCAATACTTTAGTCAATCTACTCTGTTTTTGCACAAAGTTATCATAAATAATATTTTTCTGGTTACAAATCAATCTAGAAATGATTCATATGGAATGATGAAGCAATATTAAGCAAATAATGTTGTGTGTCAAATGCTTTTCAGTTACATAGTGGTAACCTAAACATTAATCTGTAAAGCTTATGTAGGGAATTAATGAAGATTATATGATCTACACTAAGTCTGAAAGTTAATGTAATATTTGCTGATGGTATCAGTAATTTGATTTAAACCATGATCCATTATGCTTGTCTGCTAGAACACAGCTTATCACTGATCTCAAAGTCACCATAATAAAATTATCTGAAACAACTTTGCATGAGGACTTAAAGTTGCATTCACATTAAATGCATCACATATTTCTCACAAATTATATTTAATTAATACTTTTGTTAACTTCATAAAGCTGTACCAGAAAAAATTGCACTTTTCAGATCTTATTTATACCAGGAATACTGACTACAAAAGTTACATTGAATAATACAAAAATTTTTCGTTGTTATTAATGTAGTCATTCAATTTTAAACTTGGTCCCAATTTTGCTTTACAAAGCAAAATGAATGCAAATGATTTTTCTAAACTTGCAAGGGAAAAAAGCATAATGACTTTTTCACAAGCCTAATATATTCATATTTCTTTATTCTTTTAGTGGATTATTTAAAAATAATAAAATGATTAAATGTGTTAAATAGAATTAATATAGAAGAATATCTTAAAGGTATTCTTATATTGAATTTTGTTGCATGCAATGTTTTTAACAGATATTCTTTACAAAAAATATTAGTGGTATTGCAAGCAGGGAAATTATTTCAGACAATCTTTGAAATTATATCATGAAATTATTTCAGGCAGTAATTTATACACTAAAACTTGGTTTTTCTAAATCCAAAAAGTATGCCAACATTCGAATCATAATTTCCTGTAAATACATGTTTCTTAGTTTGTTTTCCTGATAACAATCTTTTGGTTATCATATTCTTACTCGAAGCATTAATTATTGTAGTCAGTTGTATTTGAGGGATAATGGGTAATGCAGTTAATGTCTGATAACCATGATTGTGTTTAAATGAGCTTCTTAGTTAAATAGAATGGTTTATTTTAATGAATTTCTGATGTTGATGTTCTTGTTTCAATGTATGCTTTAGTCACACTACTAGCTCTTGGTTTTGTAATTTGGATTTCAGAATGTATCAACTGAATTAAATTTATATTATAGTGTTCCTGTTTAAAATTTTTAACATTACAATAAAAATCAACAGCTATTCAGTAGCTACCAAATTTTGGTTAATTTCAATCTACTATGTAGTTTTATCTTTCAATCAAAACAAAGCACAATAGATTTTCATTATAAAATTACTACATTATAAGATTAATTTGCATGGTGTTTAAATTAACAAACTTTTGCAATTGTTACTTTTATGGTTTGTATAAAATTGGGACAAGCTATATTATGCTCTTAACAACAAATAATGTGGTAATAACTTTGATGTTGTACTGTTTCGACATTCATCTCATTCAGGATTTTTGAAGTATTCAGTGTGATAGTTTTTACAAGAAGGTGGTTAACCAATCTTCTAAATTTTTATTAGCCATTTTGGTGGAAATAGATTTTAGTGTTTTGTCATTTCAATATATTTCATTCAAAAGATTTAGATTTATAAGAAAAATGTAAAACTTATTATTATTTGACTTGAAATGTAGCCTAAGAGAAAATCCATAATGTTGTTTTGCCAGTTAATTGAATAATTCCTTTTATTAAATCAAAACTATCTCATACCAATGTATTCATATGAGTGTTACCAACTATAATGTTTGATTTTTGTACTGCTTAAACCTTTAATATATAAATAAAATCTACTTCATGTAATTTTTTTAATTCATTCCAAGTTACATTCTATGAATTTCTTACTATGAATGCATTCTTGTTTTTTTAGATGGCAACCAAAAGAGACCAAGAGTTCATTAAGCCTTTATATTCAAAGTCTTCGACTTAGTGATTTGACACTAAATCCTGTTGGTATGAATACTGAGTGTTATCGAATATATGAAGCAATTTCTTTTGGTTCTGTGCCAGTTGTTGAAAATGTAATGACTCCAGGATTTTGTGGTGACTCAAAAGCTATATTAGCTTCTTCTCCTTTGAGGTTATTAAAGTCATTGAATGCACCAATCATTTATATTAATAACTGGTCTGAGCTTCCAGATCTTATATCAAAAGAACTGAAAATGTCCTTGCAAGAAAAAGTCAACAGACGAATTAAAATTGTCCAGTGGTATCAAAACTTTAAGCTGCATTTTCGAGAGCAACTTTTATCTGTTATCAAGGATAATTTATACCTTAGAAGATGATAATTACTGAAATTTTAGGTACAAGTTTTTATTTGTATTTTATTATTTGGCATCACATATATATATTTGAGTTGTAGATATTTCATATCTTGAATATTATGTGTATATTCATATATATATATATACAAATATATAATTGTAGATGCATTTAAATATTTATACTGAAATATAAAAAGATATTTTTTTATGTTTTGCATGATTTTATTGAAAAATGTATTTACACTTTTAAAATACAGTCAGTCATAAATATTCACAAAATCCCTATCACAAAAGATTAATTCAATTGATTCAAAAATGTATAAATTTGGTCTTACCATTAACACATTCTGTTTCTGAATCATTTGCTTTATTCTCATTTTCTTATGTTTAAAATTGTAATGAACTTACTAAGAAAAATGTTTAAATTACAATGTAGATACACTATTTCTTTTATTTGAGAGTTACAAAACTAACTATTAAAAAATTCACAAACTCCTAAATTTGTACTTTCACAACTTTCTTTAGGAAGATATTATTTAATAAGGGTGTATCTGGAGACAGGGTGAATAACCAGAGGATAACATTTGTTTAAAGAAATATTCTTTTTCTTTAAATGTCTGTTACTGTTCACATTCCATAAACTGACATTAATTTTAAAACATGCTATTTTATCTGAATTAGGGAATACATTTTGTTTTTGTTGGGCATGCTGATTTTTGATAAATGTGTAGAAAAATTAGTTTAAGTGATTTAATAAAGAGAGTGAAATAACATTAAGTTTTGGTATTGAAAGATTTAATTGATTATTAATTTTCAATATCAAAAAACTACTCGGTCCTATTTTCATGTTTTAACAGTATTAAAATGCATTATTTCCTGCATTATTTAAAATATAATGTATCTACCTTCATTAAGTCATTTTTTGTAATTAATTTACACATTTAGGATGCTGACTGATTATTGTTGTCTGTTGAGCAAAAGAAAATGTTTCTGCTGCAGAGATTTGCATATGTGTCTCTTCCACTCTACTTCATCACATGCTTAGCAGGAGTTAGATATCATGATGCTTAGCAGGGGATGTTTAGCAGGAGTTTTATACTCCCATCTCTCCAAAAGTGGAGACAGTTTTAAAAAATTCATTTTAGAAAACAATTGCTTGAGTTTTAAAGCGAGAGCGCACATGCATTACAAGTTAAAAGCTTTTCTAAAAGCAAATGGATTCTGATACTGTGTATATACTTTATATGTTTGAAATATCTGAGTACTTGGAAAACAAAACAAAAGAAAACAAAATGACATTGTGTGCATTAGGAAGCAGCAGAAAGATGGAAACAGGCTTTGATACCAAAGACGCACTAATCTAACATGGATGTAACAAAAAGTATATAAGCTATTAGATGCCCTTGTGTAGTAGACTAAAGGAACACAGTTAGATGAGACCTTTGTACCTGTCATGCAGGCCTATATATAACACTACACAGTGAAGGGTTTTAATGCTATTAGCATTTTTGCCTCCAATGAGCTAAAGAGTCACAGTCAGCTGAGTATCTACCACATGGATGCATATGTCATTACTCAACGGATGGCTTACAAGCTTAAGATCATTTTCAAATAGCGACCAGACTGGTCTCCAAGAGTGGCTAGTCTAAATAATAATTCTCTAATGTCTTGTTATTCTAGACTCTCTGGAACCCCTCCCCCCCAGCAGCCTACAAGTCTGAAACCATGCACACATTTATAGTATCAAGCATGGTACAGAACCTAATGGATCCAGATTTCATATTCTCTGCCCCCCCCCCCCCCTCCAGAGACAGGAAAAATGTGGCTTCTGGAGAAATGATTTTAGACCTCCAGAAGCCCACCTGATGAGCTAGCAGATTAAATTTGCACACTTATAGTATTGAACTTGGGATAACATCTAATACAGACTGATTTTTAATTCCCTTTGTTTCCCCCACACTTGGGGAGGATAAAATGGGATTTTTAGACTTTCCAGACTCTCTAGAAGGCCACCTCAGTCTGGATGTAACTTGACTGATTTGTAGATGTATCTGGATGATCCAGTCTGGAAAGCATAGATTGTATATGCATTTCACAGTGTCACGGATCTCTATTAGACATACAGCTGTACAAAAGGAAAAGCCTCACCCCTTATTATTTGAGCATTATTCATTTTAGAGCAAATTTAAAGACACCATTCGATTAGGAATAAGGTTCTCTATAAATTCATGAGCATGGAATTTACATAAGAGGCTGTCTTCATATTTAAATGTGCACAAACTTTGATATTTTCAATGGCAACACCCAATTTTGATGTCATAATAAAATTTTAGACTCCCAAATTAGTCAACATATAAATTTTTGCACAAGTCTTTATATCCAGAGATATTCAATATTCTAAAATCTGCAGTTTTCAGGGGCCAGTCCCATATTGAAAACCGCAACTGAAGGGTGAGATTTCTCTTATTGACTACAACAGTTCTATATAAAGTGGGTCATTTGCTATTTTGCTGAAAGATGCTACTGCTTTATTTATCTCATCTTACGTTTGAGAACATAAAACCCTCTTCAATAACCATCTTATGTGGTTTTGAAATGGTCGAATTAATGGACAAATTATGCGAATGGTGGAATCAGCACATTGTAATAACATATGATTATGTCAAAGTCATGAGATTAGTTCATTGAATAGATATTTTAACGATATCTAATGGTTCTTAGGTTGTTGGAATAACTATCATACTAAACTGCAATTATGCAAATTAGTCTTTTGACATGAAACTACATCTTATGATAATTAGCATCACAATGTTATTATATATAATATTTTTATTATACATTTTTTATATATTTATAATTTTTTTATAAATATTTTATTATAAATTATCACATTTTTATGACTGATTTCAACTTGCATGAAACTCTGGGACTATTAATTGTAGAGTGTAATTGTAGTGAGATATGTAATTAGATGGCTTATAGAGTCCCATTTATAACAACAAAAGTTTTAACCCTCCACTTCTACTCTTTTATACAGTTGCAGAATTACGTTGATTAGGTTACATCTATACTACACTTTTTATACAAAGTTTTTTTTAAAACTGGATAAAAAGAAATGTCCATTATATTAAATAAAGATTAAATTAAAATGCATATAACTTCTAAAATTAGCCATTTTTTCTGCTAATATATGGCCCCTAAAACCATTGTGATGATGAATATTTAAATATAGCGAAAGAACTACATGGAGGAAACAACTGAAAATTTTTATACTCAAAATGCCTTTGTGAATAGGTTCTTATCCATATTTTTTTCTAATATTAATTTCAAATTTTATACAAAAAATTATTAAAAAAAATAAAAATCATGTAATTGTATTTGGGTTTCTTCATTGTAATGTAATACAAAACATCTGTATGAAAATATAAGTATTACAGAAAATGGGAATAAATGTTTAGGAAACTAATTAAAAGTCTAACTAATTAAGTCTAATATTAAGAGCTCAAAACTTTACATATTCATAACTTGGAAATGTCTTTTCCAAATGTCTTGAAATTTTGTATTGGAGGTTGAAATTGTTCTAGATTTGAAATATGTTGTCAAACTTGGGTATTGCTATTGGGAATTTTGAAGTTTGTGCACATTTTAATATGAAGATGGACCCTTATACAGATTTTATGCACAAGAATTTGTAGAGGACGTTATTCTAAATCAAATGGTATTGTTAAATTTGCTCTACAATGAGCAATGCTCAAATAACAAGAGGTGAGGCTTATTTTTTTCCACAGCTGTACATAGATGGTGATATCTGGACAGCTGTTAGACATCAACTTCTGGAGTTTGGGATCTTCCTTGAATCTGAGTGTAATTATTCTATGTTGGTAGCTGCATACTAGACTAGTCAGTATAAGGAGTTACACCAAAAAATTTTGGCTGTAAGGGCTTGTGGTATAATCATTGGTTACTTTTCAAACTTCAAGGTCCCCCAAAAGGATTTGTGGTTCCTTTCTTGATTAAGTGAGATAAGAGATTTTCCTAAAGAGGGCATTTACTCCTCATTATTTAAAAATGAGGTTACTGGCTTGAATAAGATTATGTTTCTACTGAAATTAGCAAGATTATTATTCCATATAAAGAGGTTTCTCTCTTAACTTCAGTGGGGTACTTTTCCTTACTATTCCACACTCTTGCACTGGTTTTCCCGGCCGGCCACTTTGCTGCTCTATGTCTTCTGATGAGCCAGACAGTCTGGGCTTTCGACACTCTTGCATTGGGGCATGGTAGCCCAGTGGTTAGCTCGTGGGAATTGCATTTGGTAGGCCCGGGTTTGATTCCCTCATCTGCCCAAACTGCCTCCGTGTTCATGCGGAATAAGATCGTGTTAAACATGTGGGTCCGTAAGTCCTGAGAGGTTGGTGGTAGGGGAAGGAGGGTACGGTCCTTGTGGATGCCTCCCCCACTGGATTCCGGTCTAAATTGGGTGGCTCTTTCCAGCCGTCCAAATTGTTACCTTACACCTTTCTGGTATGTTGGAGGGTCTGTGTCTCAACAACAACATTCTTGCACTGAGGGCTCGGTAGACCATTGGTTAGCACTCGGGAATTGCACTCGTTAGGCCTTGTTTGATTCCTGTCACTGCTGAAACTGCTACTGTGTTCACACGGAGTACGAGTACGATCACGTTAAACATGTGGGTCCATAAGTCCTGAGAAATTGGTAGTATTGGAAGGAGGGTACAGTCCCTGTGTATGCCTCCCCCACTGGGTTCCGATCTAAATTGGGTGGCACTTCCTGGCCATCCAAACAGTTACCTTACACCTTTCTGGTAAGTCAGATGGTCTGGGTCTCAACAACAATACTATTGCACTGTAACAAAATTGAATCAGTGTTCTAGAAAATGTGTTATAGTGATATAGATATGTTTGCAGAGGAGGCCGAACTCACAGCCTATAATAAAATGCTTGGGATATAATCACTTTTGACTTTCTTAAGATTTGTCTCTTAACTCAGGTTAGGCCCATTTCATGGTGCTTCTTTCTCTATAAAGTAAGGCCAGATTTTTAAGACTGGAATTGCCTCAAATCTATTAGCTGTCTCTTTACTAACTTGAGCAAGGTTATTTGGTTGATGTCAGTTAGATTCCTATCTCATATTCAGCAAAGTTCCTCTCAACTTTGGCAAGATCCCTCTTAATTTCAGCAAAACCCTTCTGGCTTTCACTTAATACCTTTCTTCTAATTCTGATGTTTTTTTTCATTATATTCTCAAATATCTATAATATATTGCAGTAATGTCGACTGGTTAGTGGAAGGGGTAGTCCACGGACATTAAATTTAAATACTCGATAAAATCACTAAGCCACTGTGTATTCCAAATTTCAGCAAGGTTCATTTCCTGACTTTGAAGTCCCTTTCATAAGGTCTGAGACATAATTCCTAATCTAAGTAAGTGCTCTCCCATTATCAGTGAGGCCCTTTTCGTAACATTGTATCTCTTCGAATTTCAGCAAGTACCATTTTCTGACTTCAAGTATTCAACCAAGTGATGTTCCTCATCTGGCTTCAGCAAGGTTTGTTTCTTGAGATAAACAAGGTGCTTTTCCCAATTAAGACCAAAGGCATTCCTTATCTTTTTAAACTAATTACTCCCAATCTGAGCAAGATCTCTCCTTACTTAAAAGAGGTTACTCTTCCGACTGCAATAAAGGCCTGACTTTAGTGAGATTGCGCTTCCAACCTTGGCAAGGTTCCTCTCTAAACTTCAGTCGGGTACTTTTTTAATACCTTCCTCAGTTATATCATATAGTAAAATTATACAACTCTAATATTCTCAAATGTCAGTTTTATAGTAATATAGATGAGTCGGGTGTGGGGGAGATTGAGTCAAACTCCACACTTTATATTCAAATGCTTGTCTGCTTAAATTCAGTGATGGAATGCAGCTAACGATTGCTCGAAAAAGGTCTAAAGAAAATATTTAAGTTATTTAAACCAGGATTACTGATGAGAAAATGTGTGAGTGATAAAATAACAAGGGATTGAAACCATATTATCTGAACTTGAAAAATAGGTCATAAACACTGAGCCAATCATCTCACAACCTCTGGTTTCTAATTTTATTATTTAAACTTATTAAGGAAATATTGAAAGAAAATAACAAATGCTAAAAGTGGCCAATAATGGTGGGTGAGATGAGACTCCCAGTTTTTAGATTAAAATACTAGCAACTTAACTTATGTGTAGTAGATGTTAACATAAAATATATCTATTTCTAGTATTTTAATTAAGAAATTAATTAATTTCTAGTATTTAAACAAGAAACTAATCAGCAAAAACCTTCATTTTTAAAATCGGATTACACCAGCAGAATAGAATTCATGATCTCTAGACTCGAATACCAGCGACATAACCACTGGGCCAAAAATGTCTCAAACTTATGATTTTAACTGAAGTATATAAACTTGACAACAAAATTATTAAATCAACATAAATTATTTAATTTGCTACCTGTCGCTCGAATGGAATACCCAAGATTTGAATTGGTATGCCGTGACATGAACACTCAGATAACTTTCTTGTATTCCTATATATGCAATTTTAACTTGAATGCAATACAGATGAGGTGAAACACAATTTTAAGTTGATCCGCAAGTAATTACAAAGACCTGATTAGAATGCGGACTACATAATCATTGAGCTAATAACAAAGGATCTTAATTGCTCTATTTGGATTTAACTGAAATTAGGAAATATTATTGTACAATTTAAAATAAATGCTAAAGAGAGCTGAGATTAGGAAATATTATTGTACAATTTAAAATAAGTGACATGGGGCGAGGCCACTGCAAGACACTGTATTACAGAAATGATTTACAGCTATAAGTTAAACCCGGATTAGATGGCCAGTCATTGTCATTTATTTTGCAACTGGTAGATGGCAATGCTAACCACTTAGTTACTACGAGAAGAAGGTTTTTGAATGTTAAAGAAACAGCGTCATTGTAAATACGTTTATATAACATATTTTTATATTTCCATCCCCAGAAAATATTTCTCTGTCCAGTAAGTTGCCTTGTGATTACAGTTTATTTTGAGTTAAAATCTTGCAATCGAGCTTAAACAAGGAACTAAACATATTTGCATGCTTAACCTTGAAGTGTTTCATTGATGACACCAAGTTTACCAGATAAGCGTCATGGCCATCTATCCCGTTTGTTAAGGATGGCCCACACTTTTCAGGGTTAGTTGACCAGTCTACCTGATAGATTATTTAAGCATCTTTCCGCTTTCTTTTCAGATGCCAAATATATATATGTTAAGAAACGGGGTAGCAACCATGGGGAGTGGGATGATTTATGTAAAGCAATACGCAATGGCACATTAGTCCGACAAGCTTCCATTGAATTTCATGTGCTGAGAAAAACACTGGATAACTGGAAATATAGTCAAGGCTTGATGGGCTGAATTTAGCTCACTGAATCTAGCTCTACTCAAATTCTGAACCTCAGCGCAGCACTTCCAAAATTGTTGACCCTTTTGATCCATTAACAAAACTCGTAATACATCCAAATGTCAGAGACACCATGTTACTATTCTAACGTCATCCAAAAATATAGATAAAGTAAAGCAGAAAACAACAAGAAAGATCAATCATGCATAAAATTGATTATGAAACACTTTCCAACTGCAATGCAATTTTATTTAAACATCTCTAAAATGTGATACATTCAGTGGGGATATTTTTTAAATTATCACAATACTACAATAATTTATTATATTTGAAAACTTAAAACTTCATCTAAAATAATAAACTTTATTCAAATGACGACATCGAAATATAAATCGCCTGGCTCTCTATGTAAAAGCAGTGAATCTTTCATTCATACACTTTTATTCCATTCTTTTTATTTAAAATTTTAAAATTATCACAATTTATAATTCTTAAAATATTGTGATATTTTTAAAATTATCACAATACTACAATAATTTATTTTACTTAGAAACTTCAAACCATGGAGGTGAAAGTACTTTCAAACTCCATGCTTAAAACTTCATCGAAAAGAAGGCAATGCTATAAAATCGTCTGCTTCTCTATGTAAAATCAATGAATATTTCATTCATATCACCTATATTCCAGACTCCAGAGGTAGAAAATTTTGCATTAAAAAAGTTCAGGATTTCTTATACAACTTATCTTAGAGTTTAATATGTTTACATTTTGCATACGTTAAAATTAGGCTTCGTTGTAGAAATAATCAAAGTTTGATGTTCATTTAAACTGAAAAATATTGTAATTGCAGCGCAGAATGTAGATGCACACTCGCAAGAAGAAATTACGCAAAAATAAAGCGGTTTTAGGACGAATGCAACACTAAATATAAATTTAAAAGAATTTTAAAAATCACGATTTTTACTCTGGGAAAAAAGATGGATGCCGTATTTTATTCTGAAGTGGGTCACGTGAACTCTTCATATTATATGGGTGTAATTATTATTTTAATTTTTATTTAAAAAACTACCTAACATATTTTGCTGAATTTTTTTTTATATATTTTATGGGACAATTAGAATATTTCCTAAAATTTTTAAAGCAATTTGTGAATTTTAACTTCGCTTAAAAAATGTTTGAGAAATTAGGTCCCACAAGGTTTATTTCATTTTTTTAACCCGGGTTCAATCCAAAACTAATTGAGTGATATTATTCATTTAGATTCCCATATGTCCCACAGACTGTCTCAACAACATATTAAAATTTCTTTGTGATAAAGTTATTTTTACGGCAGTTATTGTGAGAACGGACAGACAGACAGAATGAACATAAACAAGTCATAAACACTTTTCAACTATGTTGTAAAGTGTTAAAAATTAAGAACTTTAGGACTCTGCCTAGGAAAATTCAAAATAAGAAGAAACTCTGTTTTAGAACTTTTTACAGCAGCAGCTCTGAAAAGGAAATTGAGATCCAATATGCATCCAGTGGCATATCCAGTGATGATTTTGATCACACTAATGAATGTGTAGGGTGCTGAGAAGATTATAATAGCACAGAGATTAAAGCTGACTAGATTAAGTGAGTTCGTTTCCATCCCTGGTTGCACGAAACATGCGTATCATTTATTGATGTATACCAGTCCTGTGGTATTATTATATCAGAAAAGAAGTGAAATTAAAAAAAAAATTTAGTAATGTGTTTATTTTAGTTAATATTTTTGGAAGTAATCATCTCATGTATTTTTGTAACACATTATCTGTAGTATTTTGTTCTAGAATTAAAATATTGTTTTCAAATTAAATGCGAATACTTCCTTAAGCTTAACTCGCACATATTTACCATTAAAATGGACATGGCCAACTAATCCATGATCATACAGCCATCTAACTCGGGCTCCAAGGGATAGATGGTCAACAACATAGTTTTACGATTTCGGAATTTTTGATTTTCTATCAATTGTTTTTCACAAAAGTCCATGTAAATATAAAACATTATACTCTACTGAGTGTGTTAAAATGTTTGTGATCATGCATTTTAATAATACATGCCCTTAATCTTCAATTAAAAAACTATTTCCATGTAGTCCAGGTTTAACCTATACCTGTATCTCTAAAACTACAGAAAAGGAAAGAGATAACCATGGATTTTAAGACCTATATTGGATTTTCCAATTATCAATATAACATTATAATTTCTAAAACGAAGGATCATCATCTATAAAGATGGTCCGTCAAATAAATATTGAATTCGTATGAAGTACCTTTGAAAAGTATGTGCAGCAGATGTAGACAAGAACCCAGAGAGGATGCACTAACACCGGACGCTGAAGTCAACTGACTCCAGAGGTCAAATGATATCATATGAACCGCGAGAAAACGGTCGTAGCAGTGTCACAAATTGCATTTCTGTTCTATATTTTCAATAAAGGAAACAACCATTGGTGATGCCTTAGAACCTGATAAATACCCTTCCCTTGCCAAACCAATAGTAAGCTGGGGCACTGGTGTGTGTGTGGAGGGGGGGGGGGAGAGGGAGAGCAGAGTTCAAAATTTTAGAAAAGTAAAATTAAGAGAGTGACAAAAGAATTCTGGATGAGAATGGTTCTTCTGTATAGAATGAAATTCTCTCCGATACTGATGATAAGAACTTGGGAGATTTCGTTGTCAACAGTAGTACGGAGGTAAACCAGCACTAAATATACTTGTCACACGAGGCATTATCCTATCTTCTCTCATTCTCCTTCTCTCTTTGTCACATATGAATGAGCAAAGCAAATGATTAAGCATAGTGCGACTTTATCTGGGATTGTGAGAGTGTTAATTGTATTAGATACATTGAAAACATTCTACACTATTATTGATGTTAAAGTGATTAGGTGTGAAAATTGTTAATACATTATATAGATCCTAATGAGGTAATATAATGCATAAAGTGAAGATAATGATGTGTTTACAATAAATGTTTTATTTTATTTAAATACTTGTCCTCATTTCGAGTGTTTTTTAGACATGAATAATAACATTGAATAATAATAACATGAGAATAATAACATTGTTTCCTTAAATGAACCACTATTGGGTATTTCGGAATTTGGCGTCCATACAGGACGTGTGGCGTAGCAGGCTCGTTAATATTATTTCAAACTCTCATGGTTGTATTTTCAAAAGCAAAGAAGATGCAACCATTTGAGTTTCAAAAAAAGGATGTCATTTTACAGTTTTCCCTTTCCTTTTCTTCCTTAGAGACAACATTCGTCTATATATGAAAAATTTATCTGATTTTGATGAAATTTTTAGACATATCTACAAATAGGATAAACAGGCCCCTAAAAATTTCAATTTGTAAGTCATATATATATATATATATATATATATATATATATATGATATACACAATATATATATATATATATATATATATATATATATATATATATATATATATACACACACTCATGCTCCAAAGTTAAGCATAGTAAAATACGAAGAATTCGGAGTTAATCGTGGGAAGAAGGTAAATCATTCTGCATATGCAAAACAGTGCAGTCGACGTCGACATGCGCAAAACACCGGCGCAAGTCAGAATGAGTATAAAACGGCTTCGAGCGGCATGGCCAGTTGAGTCAGAATTTCGCAATTGCTGTGGTACGGAGCATTGTTAACAATCAAAAAGGACGAAAGATGTCACAAAGATGCCAATTGGATATGCTTTTAGAAAGGATGAATTATTGGAATTCTGGAATCCGGTCGATCCCAAACCGAAGCGTCTCGAATACTGAATATGCCTCAGTGTGTGATCTCCAGACTGTGGCAGAGGTTCCAAACCACTGGAGATATTACCCGACGACCAGTTCCAAGGCGGTCAAGGGTAACAACTGCTCAGCAAGACCGATATTTGATGATAACTGCTCGACGTCAGAGGAACCGTTCTGGCAGACAACTGGACTCAACCCTGACAGCCGTCACAGGAGTCACTGTTTCGAGACAAACTGTTTACAGGAGAGTCAGACACGTTGGTCTCTATGCCAGACGATCAGAAGTTTACATCCCCCTGACGTCTGCACAGAAACGCGCGCATTTACAGTGGAGTTTGGAACATCGGCTGTGGAGTGGACAACAGTGGGGCAATGTCATATTCAGTGACGAGTCCAGGTTTAGCCTGCAAACTGATTCTCGTCGTACCACGATCTGGAGAGAACGTGGAACGCATTTACACTCGGGAAACATCACGGAAAGACATCGTTTTCCGTTTGGGGAGTCATGGTCTGGGCAGGCATCATAGTGGAAGGCCTTACAGACATCCACATCTTTGACACTGGGTCGGTTACCGATCAAAGATACAGAGACGAAGTCGTTGAGCCTACCGTTCGATTGTTTCGAGGTGCTGTTGGTCTTGATTTCATATTCATGGATGATAACACGACTCCTGACCGTGCGGCCTTGGTCGATGACTTCCTTCAAACTGAAGATATCCAGTACATGCAGTGGCCTGCCAACTCTCCTGGTATGAATCCAATAGAGCATGTGTGGGATATGCTCGAGAGACAGCTTGCAGCCCTCCGCTATCCACCAAGCTCTGTTCCGTGATTGAAAACTGCTCTCCGTGAGGCTTGGAACTCTGAGCACTCAACTCATCCAAACCCTCATCGAAGTATGGGAAATAGTTGTGCAGCATGCGTGATTACCCGAGGTTACCACACACCGCATTAAACTGCAGCATCACATTGTCTTAATCATTCTGTTTCACTGAGGTTGACACTGGTATTGTGACCCTTTTCCTTTCAACCCTTTTCTTTGGATAATAAAAGTCGTTATTATCCTTGTTTTGCATTGTTTTATTCTTCTATAACCCTATTACACCCGCATACTGCGTCTCCTTCCATTCTGATGTAGATTTCCTGAAATGTTCACATAAACAGCAACTATGCTTAACTATTGGACATGATTGTATATATATATATATATATATATATATATATATTGAACAATAATTTTAATTTTGTTGCTGTTTGTTGCCTGCCCTACATTGTCTAGCGGCAGCTAGACACTGTCCACGAACCCGTTAACCATTAGGAAATCAAGAGCAAGTAAGGGTTTTGGGGAAGAGTCTTTTCTTGTGAACTGCAGACAGTCAAGTATATGTTCCGGGAAAGACTGTTTGTCACTACATCCGCTGCAGATAGGATAAATCCTACGGCCATGACTGTAAAAGAGACCCTTTAAATGCCACTGGCAAATCTGGATAGAGCCGTCTGGTCTTTTCATTTATAAGTAAGATCAAGGGAACCCCTGGAGCGGTCCCTTCGACCAGAGATATATTTCACCTATATTTCACCTTGATCGGCGGTCCCTCAGATACCAGTCATGTGTTGGGGGAAGAGCCATGTCTTTTTATCAAATTTTTTTCTTCTAGAGTAGAGCTCTACGAAGGTGAAGGAATTAGTGGAAACTTAAGATTCTCCAGTACCTTCCTTTGCTAGGTTATCGGCAGTGTAATTTCCATAGATATCCGCGTAAGAGGGTAACCACTGCAGGTGCACATCATGGGACGAAGAAAGACATTGTTCAATATAGAATTACTGGCCCTATTTCCCACACTGATCCAATTACTCAAGTGCTGAATTGAGCTTTTGTTATCAGATAAAATCCATACTGCACCAACATTACTTTCGGACATAGCATCAAGCCCCACATCAACAGCTATTATTTGATTTAGTTTATCGCATTAGCAACCTACTTCGTATTCTTGGTTTTCATACCTTTGATTTTAAAGATCTCTTTAATAATATAGATATTAAAGATTTATATAAAGTTATTATCTCTCTAATGATTATCTTACTTTTAATAATGTACTTTTTATAGTAAAAAATTTTCCTATGTTACGGCACTTTGTATTACACAATAATTGTTTAGTTCAAGGTAATACGAGTAACATATATTACAAACATTAGGTGTACCTCAGTGGGGATGCAGTAGCAGTATTCTAGCGAACCTATATCTTTATTATTATGAAAATAAATTTATCTCTTATACATATTCTTTATATCGATATGTTGACGACTAATATGTATTATCGTTAATGATACTATCGTTAATGATACATATTAATACTGATTTTTACCCTTCTAACCTAGAATTAATCCATAATGAGCCTAGTGTCAGTCAAAATGTTAATTATTTAGATTTAAATTTAAGATTGGATATATACCCACCATAACAATATTATTACCAATTTCTATGATAAGAAAGATTTTTATAAATTTAATATCATTAAGTTGCTTTCTTTTCGTTCTTGTAATTTTATTCAGTTGTTTAGAAACATCATTTGAAACCAGTTTTTCAAAATACATTGACTCTCTGATCCTATGTACCACTATCTGCACAATAATAGGCTTAAGCACATTTATAAAATTTACCACTATTCTGTACGTTTTGTAAATAATATTATTAATAATTATCATAGTAATATTGCAATTGAATACTTTATCCTTAGTTGGCGATATATTTTTTTTATGGATATCAGCCTCTCTTTCTTTTTTCTATGTCTCTCCCCATATCCTGAATTATATCCTGAATCTTTTACTTAAAAGTTTAAAGTCAACTCTCAAGTTCATCCCGGTGAGCGTGCGTATTGCCGTCCGGAATGATACTTGTTATTTATGCCTCTCAGCCCTTGGCTTTCAGTCTTCCAAGTGGATTCATATGATGTAAAGTATCCATTTCTGATTTTTATTTCATTTTAATTTCATTTTTATAATTCATACATATTCCTTCAGCCTTTTGACAGTGCCAATGGAGTTTATAGTGATATATTATTGCCATTGTTAGAAGCAGGCCGTTATTTCGGTTTTAATTTAGAATGTACGTGTTGTCCTGATGACTTGTTCATTTCTAAATTGAACTCCATTTTTTTAGTTACGTGTTTTCCTTATTATAGCTTATTTTAGCTTAGCTGCTTATTACCCTCTTTTGGTTTCAACTGCATGTTACTCTGTGTTTTAATATTTTTTATCATGTGCTTATTGTTATTACCTTTTTATTTTTATTTCTATTATGCTTATATCTGAATCAACTTAGGTGATGTTAAGCCTAGCTCGCTTCGTTTTGCATGTATTTTTTCACATATTTAAAATTTCCTTTTCCCCCATTTATTAGTCAATTTTCAAACATATTTAGCCTAGTTTACTCTTTAATACTGCAATCTTATTTTATTTAAAACTAGCCGCCTTTGGCGACCAGCCTGTTCGCAACACTTGAAAATGCTGATCGTGGCAAACTCGTTGGCGCGACCTACCAGAAAGGTGTAAGGTAACTGGTTGGACGGCCAGGATGTGCCACCCAATTTAGACCGGAACCCAGTGGGGGAGGCATCCACAGGGAACGTACCCTCCTTCCCCTACCATCAACCTCTCGGAAAAACATACGGACCCATATGTTTAACGTGATCGTACTCCGTGTCAGTGGCGGAAATCGCACCCGGGCCTACCGAGTGCAATTCTCGCGCGCTAATTTAAATTTTATAATGACCATATGATAAGCGCTTAATTCCATCATCCTCGTTCCATCGTTCCATTATTTAAAATATCTATAAAATTAAAATATCCATTTAAAATATCTATAAATTAAAATATCCATTTAAAATATCCATACCAGAAAGGTGTAAGGTAACTGTTTGGATGGCCAGGAAATGCCACCCAATTCAGACAGGAACTCAGTGGGGGAGGCAACCACAGAGACCGTACCCTCCTTCCCCTACCACCAACCTCTCTGAAGGACTTACGATCCCACATGTTTAACGTGATCGTACTCCGCGTGAACGCGGCTGCAGTTTTGGCAGTGACGGGAATCGAACCCGGGCCTACCGAGTGAAATTCCCGCGCGCTAGTGCAAATCCCGCGCGCTAACTACTGGGGTACTTCGCCCTCCGCGACATTTTCCCTAACTTTCTTTATATTCACCGAATTTAGACCGGAACCCAGTGGGAGAGGCACCTACGGGGACCGTACCCTCCTTCCCCAACCACCAACCTCTCGAAAGGACTTACAGACCCACATGTTTATTCCGCGTGATCGTACTCCGCGTGAACACGGCGGCAATTTTGGAAATCGAACCCGGGCCTACCGCGTGCAATTCCCGCGCGCTAACCACTGGACTACTTCGCCCTCCGCGACAATCTCCATAACTTTCTTTTTATTCACCCAATTTAGACCGTACCCTCCTTCCCCTACCACCAACCTCTCGGAAGGACTCACGAACCCACATGTTTAGCGTGATCGTACTCTGCGTGAACGTGGCGTAAGTTTTGGCAGTGGCGGGAATCGAACCCGGGCCTACTGAGTGCAATTACCGCGCGCTAACCACTGGGCTGCCGCGCCCTCCGCGACAATCTCCATAACTTTCTATATATTCACCCAATTTAGACGGGAACCCAGTGGGGGAGGCATCCACAGGGACCGTATCCTCCTTCCCCTACCACCAACCTCTCGGAAGAACTTACGGACCCACATATTTAACGTGATCGTATTCCACGTAAACACGGCGGCAGTTTTGGCAGTGGCGGGAAACGAACCCGGGCCTACCGCTAACTTCCCGCGCGCTAATTTGCAATTTAAAATTACCATATGCTTAATTCCATCATCCTCATTCCATTGTTTCATCATTTAAAATATCCATAAAATTAAAATATCCATTTAAAATATCCAAAAGTTAAAATATACATTTAAAAAATCCATATCGTTCCATCATTTAAAATATAAATATAATAATTTATATGGAGTAAAGGAGCTCCATTCAGAACCGTGACGTCACCTCCACCTTGACGTCCCCACCCACCACCTTCCCTCCTTCTGCGGGGGAGAAACGCCGGTTAAGAAGCGGCACGCCGAGCGGAACGCCGAGAAATTGAAATTCGGAAACTTTTAAAATCCCGATCCTGTGGGCAATACAGAATATTTCCTGACCAGATTGGACTTGTGAGAATGCCAGATGTTTGACCTTTCTAAAAATGTAAATTATTAGTCGAAATTATGAGTACTTTTTACTATGCGAGAATTTAAAAACCAAAAATCGTTTTCTGGAGCAAAAAGTGACTTTTGTTTTAAAATCTTTAAAAAATATTAGAAATCGAAATTCAGATTTGAAATTGATATATTTTTACTCGCAATTGTCTGCTCTTTCCGATGGTGTGATTTGTTTCTTTCTACGACATCTGGATCGTGGAGAAAAAAGGGTAAAAAGGGCAAAAAACGGTCGAAATCGCATAAAACATTAAATAAATAAAAAAAAAATTAAAATTTTAAAAATCGGTTTTCACGTGTCCCCTTCCCCCCCCCCAGGTCTCCGATTGCCAAATTTCGTAGCTCTCCGACGCGCGGTCGCGAAACGTATAGTGTATAAGACAGACACACAGACACACAGACATTGCCTTTTATTATTTACTAGCCGCCTTTGGCGACCAGCCTGTTCGCAACCCTTGAAAATGCTGATCGTGGCAAATTCCAACCGTGGCAAACTCGTTGGCGCGACCTACCAGAAAGGTGTAAGGTAACTGGTTGGACGGCCAGGATGTGCCACCCAATTCAGACCGGAACCCAGTGGGGGAGGCATCCACAGGGAACGTACCCTCCTTCCCCTACCACCAACCTCTCGGAAAAACATACGGACCCATATGTTTAACGTGATCGGACTCCGTGTCAGTGGCGGAAATCGAACCCGGGCCTACCGCGTGCAATTCCCGCGCGCTAACCACTGGGCTACTTCGCCCTCCGCGACAATCTCCATAACTTTCTTTTTATTCACCCAATTTAGACCGTACCCTCCTTCCCCTACCACCAACCTCTCGGAAGGACTCACGAACCCGCATGTTTAACGTGATCGTACTCTGCGTGAACGTGGCGCAAGTTTTGGCAGTGGCGGGAATCGAACCCGGGCCTACTGAGTGCAATTCCCGCGCGCTAACCACTGGGCTGCCGCGCCCTCCGCGACAATCTCCATAACTTTCTATATATTCACCCAATTTAGACGGGAACCCAGTGGGGGAGGCATCCACAGGGGCCGTATCCTCCTTCCTCTACCAACAACCTTTCGGAAGGACTTACGGACCCACATATTTAACGTGATCGTATTCCACGTAAACACGGCGGCAGTTTTGGCAGTGGCGGGAATCGAAACCGGGCCTACCGCTAACTTCCCGCGCGCTAATTTGCAATTTAAAATGACCATATGCTTAATTCCATCATCCTCATTCCATTGTTTCATTGTTCCATCATTTAAAATATCCATAAAATTAAAATATCCATTTAAAATATCCATTTAAAAAATCCATATCGTTCCATCATTTAAAATATAAATATAATAATTTATATGGAGTAAAGGAGCTCTATTCAGAACCGTGACGTCATCTGCACCTTGACGTCCCCACCCACCACCTTCCCTTCTTCTGCGGGGGAGAAACGCCGGTTAAGAAGCGGCACGCCGAGCGGAACGCCGAGAAATTGAAATTCGGAAACTTTTAAAATCCCGATCCTGTGGGCAATACGGAATATTTCCTGACCAGATTGGACTTGTAAGAATGCCAGATGTTTGACCTTTCTAAAAATGTAAATTATTAGTCGAAATTTTGAGTACTTTTTACTATGCGAGAATTTAACAAGAAAGATAAATCATGCTTAAAGCATTGATTATGAAACACTTTCCAACTTCAATGCAATTTTATTTAAACATGTCTAAAATGCAATACATTCCTCGGTAATATTTTATAACTTATCACAATACTACATTAATTTATTATATTTGAAACCTTAAACCTTCATCGAAAAAAATTAACTTCATTCAAATGACGGCATTAAAGTATAAATTGCCTGGTTTAAACATCTCTTAAATGTTATACATTCCTCGGTAATAATTTTAGAATTATCATAATACTACGATAATTTATTATATTTGAAAACTTCATCGAAAACAACTGAAATCCATTCAAATGACGTCATAAAAAAATAACACGCTTGGCTCTCTCTATAAAAGCAACATTTCATTCATAAATAATTCCCCCATTCATGTCATTCATCACAATACTATAACAATTTATTTTATTTAAAAATTAAGACCATTGAGCAAGTAAGTAAACTCTATGCGTAAAACTTCATCGAAAAATATCGTCCTTCTCTTTCTAAAATCAATGAATTCATATCAGCTAAGCAGACTCCATGGACTAAATGATTTTGTGTTAAAGAATTACAGCGATTCTAATACAACTCATTCTACATATTTTGCTGTTTACATTTTACATAGGTGAAAAATAGGCTTAATAGTAGAAATAATCAAATTTGGAAGAGCATTTAAACTGAAATATATTGTCATTGCGTTGTTTCAGTATGTAGATGCACAGAATTTAGGCAAAAATAAAGTAATTTTAGGACGGATACAACACTCAATATGAATTAAAAAGAACTTTAAAAATCACGATTTTGACACAAGATGGATGCCATATATCATTTTGAAGTGGGTCATGTGACCGTTTCATATCATGGACACGTGATCGCTTAATATAAGAGGTGTTATTATTATTTTAATTTTTATTTAAAAAACTACTGAATATATTTCGCTGAATTTTTTTTTATATATTTTATGGAACAATTTGAATATTGCCTAAAATTTTCGAAGCAATTTGTGAATTTTAAATCCGCTTAAAAAATGCTTGAAAAATTAGGTCCCATAGGGCTCAATGTATTCCATTTTTTCAACCCGGGTTCAATCCAAAACTAATTGGGTGATATTATTCATTTATATTCCCATAGGTCCTATAGACCGTCTGAACAACATGCTAAAATTTCATTTTGATTAAGTCATTTTTACGGCAGTTATCGTGCTAACGGACAGACAGACAGACAGACAGACAGACAGACAGACAGACAGACAGACAGAATGAACAAAGTCATAAACACTTTTCAACTTTGTTGTAAAGTGTTAAAAACCAAAAATACTTTTCTTGAGCAAAAAGTGACTTTTGTTTTAAAATCTTTAAAAAATATTAGAAATCGAAATTCAGATTTGAAATTGATATATTTTTACTCGCAATTGTCAGCTCTTTCCTATGGTGTGATTTGTTTTTTCCTACGATGTCCGGATCGTGGGAAAAAAAGGGCAAAAATGGCAAAAAACGGTCGAAATCGCATAAAACATTAAATAACAAAAAAAATAATTAAAATTTTAAAAATCGGTTTTCACGTGTTCCCTTCCCTCCCCCCCGGGTCTCCGATTGCCAAATTTCGTAGCTCTCCGACGCGCGGTCGCGAAACGTATAGTATATAAGACACACAGACACACAGACATTGCCTTTTATTATTTAAGAAGAAAACAATTTGATAATTGTTTTAATAAGTTTTTATATGTGTTTTTAACACTTTACAACAAAGTTGAAAAGTGTTTATGACTTTGTTCATTCTGTCTGTCTGTCTGTCTGTCTGTCTGTCTGTCCGTTAGCACGATAACTGCCGTAAAAATGACTTAATCAAAATGAAATTTTAGTATGTTGTTCAGACGGTCTATAGGACCTATGGGAATATAAATGAATAATATCACCCAATTAGTTTTGGATTGAACCCGGGTTGGAAAAATGAAGTAATTGAGCCCTATGGGACCTAATTTTTCTAACATTTTTTAAGCGGATTTAAAATTCACAAATTGCTTCGAAAATTTTAGGTAATAGTCAAATTGTTCCATAAAATATATAAAAAAAAATTCAGCTAAATATATTCAGTAGTTTTTTAAATAAAAATTAAAATAATAATTACACATCTTATATGAAACGATCACGTGACCATGATATGAAACGATCACATGACCCACTTCAAAATGAGATATGGCATCCATCTTGTCTCAAAATCGTGATTTTTAAAGTTCTTTTTAATTCATATTGAGTGTTGTATCCATCCTAAAACTACTTTATTTTTGCCTAAATTCTATGCATCTACATACTTTAACAACGCAATGACAATATATTTCAGTTTAAATGCTCATACAAATTTGATTATTTCTACTATTAAGCCTATTTTTCACCTATGTAAAATGTAAACAGCAAAATATGTAGAATGAGTTGTATTGGAATCGCTGTAATTCTTTAACACAAAATCATTTAGTCCATGGAGTCTGCATGGCTGATATGAATGAAATATTCATTGATTTTAGAAAGAGAAGGACGATAATTTTCGATGAAGTTTTACGCATAGAGTTTTACTTACTTGTAGCTCCATGGTCTTAATTTTTAAATAATATAAATTATTATAGTATTGTGATGAATGACATGAATGGGGGAATTATTTATGAATGAAATGTTGCTTTTATAGAGAGAGCCAGGCGTGTTATTTTTTTATGACGTCATTTGAATGAATTTCAGTTGTTTTCGATAAAGTTTTCAAATATAATAAATTATCGTAGTATTATGATAATTCTAAAATTATTACCGAGGAATGTATCACATTTTAGAGATGTTTAAATCAGGCAATTTATATTTTAATGCCGTCATTTGAATGAAGTTAATTTTTTTCGATGAAGGTTTAAGGTTTCAAATATAATAAATTAATGTAGTATTGTGATAAGTTTTAAAATATTACCGAGGAATGTATTGCATTTTAGACATGTTTAAATAAAATTGCATTGAAGTTGGAAAGTGTTTCATAATCAATGCTTTAAGCATGATTGATCTTTCTTGTTTGTATTTATGCCTTTAATGCTTGAGTATCCTTATTCTATAGTTAACTAATAGATTACACACATTATTCCTTCATATAGATAAGTTACTAATTAATAATATAATAATATTGACTAAATAATAATGTTGATTAGAAAAAGTGCTTGGATCGCATGTGTTCGTGCGTAGAAGGAATGTAAGTGCTGCAAGCCGGAGAATGGAATGTAACCGTTTACAACCTTATGCGTCCTGTTATATGACGGGCTTGCTCTTCTAGTACTTTAGAAAATGCATTCTCCCGGCTGTCCTTCTTTTTGTCTGTCTGTAACGCTTGGCGAAAAATTGCCAACTTAGTGACATTCTGAAAATATCGCCAAATTTTCCAAAATGCCACCAAATTGACAAAAATGACGCTAAACGTTGTCAAAAATGTAAACATGAACGAACGGCAATATTCTAATGTTTACAGAAGCACCGATATTTATTTAAATGCCATATTATTTGTTGAAAGGTGTACCAGTAATATTCATCCGTCTTATTACATAATATAGTGGAGTGATTAATATATATTTATTCCTTAAAAGTGGCACCAGTATATAGCAAATTGACAATGATATCCTCCATGTAAACTTCAAAATATATAAAAGTATAAAAGAGATATATCCTCCAAAAAATACATCCGAGTTGTAAAAAAAGTGGAAAAAAAAGTGAAATTTTCTAATTCAAATTATACTCTCGCATGCACGTCTCACAGATAGATCTGACAAAATAAATAAACAGAAGAGTAAATGGTTAAACTACGTCTGAGATTACATCCAAATTTTAAAAAAATGTGCTGTGGGAAATGCGAAATTCTCTTTCTTATTTTTTACATATATAAATTGAAAAGTTAGTTAGATCCAATATTAACGTCCAGATATATAAATAATGCTTTCCTTGTAATGCTTGATTTCCTCTTGTTTGAGTCTCACTTACTTGGTGAAATAAAATACTACTTTGAGGAAAGAAAGTAACAAAGCCGAGGCACTCGGCATTTCCAAATGGTGCTCTAGATATTTAAACGTACAAATAACTACATCAAATTTTAAATTACATCTAAATAAAAGAAAAAATCATTTATGCTAGTTATATGTAGATATTCAAACGGAAGAAAAAGTGCATATACTATATCTAACTTCGCAACAAATGTACTTGCTCACTGTTCCAAAACTAATGCGTTCAAACACATTGTAGTTGTAGGTCATGACTACGCTGTGGGTAATGTGAATAATATTCTCTTTTTAACACTTTTCAACACAGTTGGAAAGTGTTTATGACTTTGATCATTCTGTCTGTCTGCCCGTTCGCACGATAACTACCATAAAAATGACTTTATTAAAATGAAATTTTGGTATTTTGTTGAGACGCTCTGTGGGACATAAGGGAATGTAAATAAATAATATCACCCAAGGTTTTGAATTAAACCCGGGTTGAAAAAGTGAAATACATTGAACCCTATGGGACCTCATTTTTCAAATATTTTTTAAGCGAAGTTCAAATGCACAAATTGCTTCGAAAATTTTAGGAAATATTCAAATTATCCCATAAAATATATAAAAAAATTTCAGCAAAATGTGTTCAGTACTTTTTCAAATAAAAATTAAAATAATAATTACACTCATATTATGAAGAGATCACTTGACCCATTTCAAAATAAAATATGGCATCCAGTTCTTTTTCCCAGTATAAAAATCGTAATTTTTAAAGTTCTTTTGAATTTGTATTTAGTGTTGCATCCGTCCTTAAACCGTTTTATTTTTGCTCATTTTCTGTGCATCTGTATTTTATGTTAACGCAATTACAATATTTTTTAGTTTAAATAATCATCAAACTTTGTTTATTTCTGCTACGAAGACTAATTTTAATGTATACAGAATGTAAACAAGTGATTGTAAGATGAGTTGCATAAGAATTGCTGATTTTTTTCACTCAAAATTATTTAGCTCTGGAGTTTGAAATAAATGTGATATGAATGAAATATTCATTGCTTTTACATAGAGAGCCAGACGATTTATATTTCGAGGACGTCATTTGAATCAAGTTCATTTTTTTGATGAAGTTTTAAGTTTTCAAGTAACATAAATTATTGTAGTTCTGTGATAATTAAAAAAATATCATCGCCGAATGTATCGCATTTTAGAGACGTTTTAAAAAAAAAAATTGTTTCAGTTGGAAAGTGTTTCATAATCAATGTTTTATGCATGATTGATCTTTCTTGTTTTTTCTGGCTTTAAATATCCACAGATAACTAGAGCAATTGTTTTGAACTTAGATGTCGTCTTTCTTACTTTCAACCCAGACCGTTGGGCCTACCCAAAGGTGTAAGGTATCTGTTTAGACGACCGGGTAAGTGTCACCCAATTTTTCACAGGAACCATACCCTTTTTCATCTGCCACCAACCTCTCAGAAGGACTTTCGGACTCATAGATATAACGTGCCCGTGTTCCACAGAGACACTTTGGACATGGATATTTTTAACGGGGATACTTTGCAGTGCCAGGAATCAAACTTGGGTCCTTCAACTGCCATCCTTGTGCTTTAACCACTGGGATATTCCGCCTTTTAGATGTGTAGTCTAAGCATTTATTCTTCAATTTATTATTCTTTATCAGGTTTGTATGCGAGACTTGCATGCAAGGGTGTAAGCTTAACTTGAAAATTTCGCCCTGACCCTCCATTTTTTTTTTACATCTTCGATGTTTTTTGGATGATTTAGCTATACAATATTTCAAAATTATGGTTTACTATGTGTTACTACAGTGCGACTGTGCGTTTCCTTTGTTTCTGAAGATTTTCAAAACTGATTATTTGGTTATCGAATTACTAAGCAAGTAGTGGAATTATTTCAGACAATAACTTATGTACTAAAACTTGCTTTATAGCTGCAAGGAGAGTAAAAACATTTAAATCATAACTTCATGCCCTTGCTTCATAGTGTGTTATAATGATAACAAGTCATATTTTCACCCAGAGCAGAGTCCTTATAATCAGTTGCATTTGATGGAAAATATGTTATGTAGGTATTGTATGATTACCGTGATTTGTGCAGTTTCTTGGTTTCAAATATGCTTGTGTCTAAATGTACTTGCAAGAAAAAGTCAACAGACGAATTAAAATTGTCCAGTGGTATCAAAATTTTAGCTGCATTTTCGAGAACAATTTTTATCTGTTATCAAAGATAATTTATATTTCAGTAGATAATAATTATTGAAATTTTATGTACAAGTTTTTATTTGTATTTTATTACTTGGTATCACATATAATTTAATTTTTAGATAATGTTCCACACCTTGAATGTTACATGTGTATCTTCATATATACATAGAGATATAATTGTAGATGCAACTAAATGGGTATACTGAAATTAAAAAAAACTTTGTTGAATATTTTGTATTATTTTATTAACAATTTTATTTAAACTTTTAAAATATAAACAATTTGAATTCATTCTGAATATGTTAAATATTAACAAAATCCATATTACAGAAGATAAAGGGTTCATGCAAAAATGTATAAAATTTGGTCTTACCCTTCATAAATTTTGTTTCAGAACCATGTGTCCTATTCTCCTTCTATCCTGCTTAAAATTTTAAAGCACTTACCAGTACAAATGTTCGTGTTCCAATGTAGATCCAATATGGAATTACGAAGCTAGCTACTAGAATAGAGGTTCTGAAGTTTTTGATTAGAGACAACCAAAAACTGATCTAAAAAGTTCACAATATCCTACATTTGTACCCCCAGAATTGCACAAATTTCTTTTGGAAGATCGTATAGTTTAACATAAGTGCATGTGGGGTTGGGTGAAATACCCAAGGACAATTTTAGGTTAAAACAGTAGAATTATTTTCAAATGCCTCTCACCTTTAAAACATTCCATAAATTGACTTTAAACTTTAAAACTTGGCATTTAAACTTTGTTTTTTTGCCCTGAAAAAATGAATACATTTTAGTTTTCTATGCATGGTGATTTTCAAATACTGTAATTTCTGGAAGAAAGGCTGTAGTGAAATATATGTGATCGGTAGAAATGTGCGCGAGAATAAAATTGTACAAAACTGAAGCATCTGGTATACTCACCATGCAAAATAGAAACAGTTCTAGTGATCATTTCTATTTGTTGTTATAGTATAAACAAGGACAGAATGTGTTTTCTGAACATTCAATATTTCATAATGGAACGTTTTTACATTAATTTAGTGTATAAAAAGGGTCTTTTATTTAAATTTTGTCACAGTAATGTTGACCCCACTTGATCCTAGATTTCAGCATGTACAGTGGTATTAAAACCAGTGGTATCCAACCTCAGTGAAATTGAAATTACGTCAGAAAGGTGAATTGCAATTCACCTGAAACTTATGGACAAGACTTATTAGGTTTAAAATAAAGCAAGATAAAATTTTCGGAGCAGAAAAAATCTTTTATTATGCAAAAAATTGCTTGCATGGATATACTAGTACAGAATGGCTTCCCCTCCTCTGTTAGCAATGCATTTTGCTATTCGTCATAGCATTAAATCATACAGATGTCGTATACAGTCTTGAGACACTTTTTGCCATACTTGCTCAACCTGCTGAAGAAAATTTTCTGTTGTTCGTGATAATTGTGCCAGAATCTGCTGATGACGTTCCATGTTTCCCAGATACTTTGTTTAGAGGATAAATCTGGGGATCTGTCAGTCCATGGGTACATATTGGTACCGTGCCGATATTTCCGTGAGATGTGTTGACGTTTGTAGACGAGCGTTATCATGCTGAAGTATGACGTTATTCACACCAGTTATGAAGGAAATTGCTACTGTTTCTAAGATTTCAGCATCATAATGTCGAGCTGTTAAATTGCACTCAATACATTAAAAAAAAAAAACGGCAATCATGGTTAATCGATTTCCAGACCATAACGTCCTGTGTTTGAGCTGTGTGCGCTCGACACAGTTTTTTGGATTGTCCCGTTTACCACTTGTCTTTATATGAATTTCTGATTTTATTTTTTCAAGTTTTTCATTTCTTTTTTTAATTTTTGAAATATTTTAGGTTAACGGAATTTGGAAATTGAAATGAATATCTGACTGTCAATAATACATAACAAAACAAGAAGTAATATATACAATAAACTTAATAAGATAAGGAATAATGCTTGCTGCAATTTTAAAAACTCCATGACTTTTGGCCAATTTTTCAAATTTCCTGATAATTTTAGATATTTTAAGACGGGGAGGCAACCATCATTTCCAGTGTGGAGTTATATATCTAACAATTTTCTTTTCGCAGACTAGATAATTGATTTGTTTTTCATTTCTTACAAATTTCAGACAAAATTGTAAATTTTTAATTTCAAACAAATTAATGCAAATGCAGTTGAATCCCATTATTGGCCAGAAATCTTTATAATGGATATATATTTACGTACAGATCAAAGGATATATCCAAAAACTAGATATATATTTAATGAAAGGAAAATGAATCCCGAGCAAACATACGATCGCTTGATTAAAAAAATAATTTAGTTTTTACAATTTTTTTTAAACGAAGTTTAGTTTTGTTGCCTACATTGGAGGATTTCAAGTGTGAGAATATAAGAACGTCAAAATATCAAATCTTCTTCAGTCAATGTTTGACCTTCACAGCAAGAAAATTTTAATATGCAAATTTGAACAGGAAATTAGCAGATTTCTTGTTCAAATTTTCTTCTATTGTCGCTCAATGATTCGTGCAAATAAATAATTAAGAAATACATTAAAATACATTTTTTAAAGATTTAATTCAAATTTTCAAATTGTACGAAACACATCGAAAATTTTTAAGATGTATCATTCCAATTTCAAATTTGACGAAATGTAACTTTATTGTTACGTATTCTCTGGAATAGTGGGTGTATTCTCATGATATAAGAATGAGTCAGAACTTCTGGATAACTAAAACTTTATTTAAAGCAACAATAAACGTAAATAGGAAAATATACAGGGTATAACTCTCTACATTCGGGGACAACTTAATTATATAGATTCAGTGAAAAGTCTCATGCTACGGTTGAAATCATCCGCAACGGTAAGTCACAAAGTCACAGGCATATGAGAGAAGGGGTGCCGTATTTGGAGTGATTATCGCTCAGTTACGATTTATGCTTCATTAAATTTTTATATCTGTAATAGATTATAATTTAAATTTCCATATCTGTAAATTAACACCCTTTAATTTTTTAAATACTCGTCTGAGATTTTGGATGTGTTCATCAAACGATCGTCCAACAAAAATTATATCTTCCAAATTGATGAGACAGGATTCAAAGGAGAGTTCTTTAAACACGGTTCATGTTCACGGTGTCAATTTGTCGAATTTCCAGAAACGCCAATCCTGACACCAATTATTACGACGTATCCTCTGAAATCGTGAATGTATTCTCAGGGTAACAGAATGAGTCCATATTTCTGGATAACTAAAGGTTTAGTTGAAGCATCAATAAGCGTAAAGTGGGCCATTATACAGCCAATGCTTATCTAGATATCTAACAAGGGCACAAAACAATTATCAAGTACAGCAAAACATCAGTGAAATGCTCAACTAATTGACAAAACAGACGATTATATTCTTCAAACACTGATGTATTCATAATTCACTCTTACTCGTGTTCTGTTAACCGTTGTTAACTGAACGAGGGCCAGTTTATAGGCCCTCTTTGCAAAAATCTAAAAAAAATCACGTAACTTAGGAAATTCTTAACCAAACTACAAAATTCGAGAAGTTTTCAAAACTCGCTAAGTTGGTAATATTTCGTCAAATTTGTGACCAAGCGGCCCATAACCTTCAATTAATAATAATTGCTTGTAAAATCGGTTTTGCAGCAGGGGATACACTGAATGCAGTGAAATACATTTCAGGTATTTGTAGCAATATATTTAATTGAGACTTGTTTCTATAAATCTCATTCTGTCATTTTCAAAATTGGTTATATAGAGTTTCCACTTATCATCGTTAACTAGCCATTAGTTAAAAGATCTATTTTTGTGAAAATATTTACATGGTTTCTTCATATTTTTTTTAATGTAATATTTGCTAACTGGTAAAACATAGTGAGAACCAGTGGATGTGAAACATTCTAGAACAGCAGTTCCCAACCTTTTGCAGGTTACGGATCCTCCCCCCCCTCTCCATCCCACCCAAGATATTAGAAATATAAATCAAAATATTGCGCTATCTACGTTGCATTCCAAAAGTTAAGCACGTGATGCAAATTCTCATATAGAGATTGCATCAGCGGATTTTATTGGGTGAAATTTACTGTTGTCGTCGATGGGGATATGCGAATATGGAATAACTTGTCTAATAACGATTTGCTCTCTCGAATAATATGAAAACTAGGCTAGAGGTGAAAACGACTCTTTCACGCCTAAGAGTTTCAATGCTCAAAGATAATTTTTTAAAGAGTGTTGGGATGATTTGATTAGATTAGTTTTGCTATGGCAAAAATAATACATTTGGAATATTCTCAGTGCTGGCGTGGTGTTGGAAGGCTTGAGACAGTGCAATCTAGTAAGGAAGTCGCCAATTTCTTTTCTATGGACCATTCTGTCATTTCTCGTTTATGGAAACAATTCCAGACAAGTGGGATGGGGACGGGATAACTCAAGGGTTAAATTATGGGGATTGCACTCGGAGGATTCGAGTTCGATTCCCTGCTCTGCTCAGACTGTCCCCGTGTTCACGCAACGGGCACGTTAAATATGTGGATCTGAAAGTCCATCCGAGAGATTGGTGGTAGGGGAAGGAGGGCACGGTCCCTGTAGATGTTACCCCCCCACTCAGTTTCGGTCTAAATTGTGTGGCACTGTCCTGGCCGCCCAAACATATACCTTACAACTTCGAGTAGGTTGTACGGTCTGGGTCGAAAGAAAAACAGACATATAGGACAGTTATTTAGAGACCAGTTCCATGTCGTCCTAAGCTATATCATACTCAGTGACCAGTACATCTCAGTACTGGCAAAAGTCAATCGCCGAGCTACAGCACCAAATCTTCGATCAATGGCTACCACAATAATAGGAAAATCGATATTCGCCAGTACTCTGAGGGAAAGGGGTTCTGTTCATGTACCACGAATTTGTGTCTCCTGTCTAGATTCTATTTTGATGAACTTTAACGCTCCTCCAAAGTAAGGCTGGTGGACGAGTACTTTGAGAACAAATATATTGTTCGTGTGCAGTGGTCAATGTATTCTTTGGGCCCCAATTCCGTCAAAAATCTTTGGTGTGCCCTTGAAAGAGCTGTCTCTGCCGTTTACCCCCTCCAACTACTCCCCAAGAGCTGAACATTGCCTTTCTACAGAAATAGCGGTTATTGCCCTTTACTGCACTAGATGATCTGATTGAAGGAATGGAACGTCAATGTGAAGCTGGTGTTAAAGTCAGGGGAGGTCACATCCCATATTAAGGTTTGTTTCGTTTGTTTGTATAGCATACAAGCCTTTTATGAATATTCTGAGTATGAAGTAAGCCCTTAAAGAGTAAAAAATATACCTAAATATGTTTTCTTTAATTTTATTATTATGTTCTTGAATATATTACATAATTGATTACCTTTCTGTGAAATTTGAAGTCAATCAAAGCAAAACTTTTTGAGTTATGAGTTATGTCAGATTTATTGCTGCTTGCTTAACTTTTAGAAGGCAGTATGTATTTAAAATAGTAGATATATGACACTTGATTATAGATAAGTTCATATGTAATAATATTTAGGTCACTATTGAAATTACTTTGAAGGAAACCTTTTACGATGCCTAAAACTTGGTTATTGTCATTGCCAATCTGCTTATTTGAGAATTGAACTCATATTAGGAATATGAAATTGTATCTGCTCCAAAAAAAAAAATCAGTTAACGCTTGATGAGATGTGAAAGTCAGTTATTGTTTGATAAATGTTTCCGTCATTCAAAAAAAAAAATACTTCTCCATTTTATCCATTTATGTGTTATTTTATGAATGAATGAATGAAATGAAACTTCAATAAGAACAAATTGGCACCAAATTTAATTGAAACTAGTTTTGCAATCTATGACATTCTACGACTTTTCAAACATTTTTGCACAGTGAATACCATCTTTATTTCTTTTGCCATCTAACAAAATATATTATTTTTAATTCCTATGTTATACTTGTAAGAAATAAATTAAACAAGAAAGATCAATCATGCATAAAGCATTGATTATGAAACACTTTCCAACGGCAATGCAATTTTATTTAAACATCTCTAAATTGCGATATATTCAGCTGTAATATTTTTAAAATTATCACATTACTACAATAATTTATTAAATTTGAAAACTTAAAACTTTATCGAAAAACATAAACTTTATTCAAATGACGTCATTGAAATATAAATCGCTTGGCTCTCTATGTAAAAGCAGTAAATATTTCATCCGTACACTTTTATTCCATTCCTTTCATTCATCACAATAATACAATAATTTATTTTACTTAAAAACTTCAAACTATGGGGGTACAAGTTCTTTAACTCTATGCTTAAAACTTTATCGAAAAAGTCTGCTATAAAATCATCTGCCTTTCTATGTAAAAGCAATGAATGTTCATTCATATCAGCTATATTGCAGACTCCAGAGCTAAATAATTTTACGTTAACGAAATTCAACAATTCTTATACAACTCATCTTACAGCTTGATGTGTTTATATTCTCCATAAGTGAAAATTAGGCTTCGTTGTAGAAATAATCAAAGTTTGATGATCATTTAAACTCATATATATTGTAATTGCGTTGTTTCAATATAGACGCACAGAAATTATGCAAAAATAAAGCGATTTTAGGACGGATTGATTTTATATAGAGACACAGACGATTTTATAGCTGACTTTTTTGATGAAGTTTTAAGCATAGAGTTAAATTACTTTTGCTTCCATGGTTTTAAGTTTTTAAGTAAAATAAATTATTGTAGTATTGTGATGAATGAAAGGAATGGAATTAATGTGTATGAATGAAATATTTACTGCTTTTCATAGAGAGCCAGGCGATTTTTATTTCAGTGACGTCATTTGAATAATGTTCATTTTCTTCGATGAAGTTTTAAGTTTTCAAATATAATAAATTATTGTAGTATTGTGATAATTTAAAAAATATTGCCGCTGAATGTATCGCATTTTAAAGATGTTTAAATAAAATTGTATTGCAGTTGGAATGTGTTTCATAATCAATCTTTATGTACGATTGATCTGTCTTGTTTTTATCTTCAAACAAATTTCTAATATTAATTATGAAAATCATATTTTAAAAAAATATAAATTAAGACGTGGGTAAATTTTGACGACAGTTGATTCAGCGCTATGGGAAACCTTGGTGTGCAAAATTTTAGTTTATTCCTTTCAGTACAAACCTATATTTAAACTGAATCATTTTGAAGTATTTTGGGGACCATCCATCAATTTTCGATGCAAAAACTCAAAAAGAAAATCTCAAAATTGCAGTGCAATGCAATAATTTGGACTCTTGACATTTGTGCAAAGAGTGATTAGACATTGTTATTGTATTTGCTTTAGAAAAAATTCCATAATTTAAAGTGAAATGACAAATTTGATAGTCGATTCAGCTGAGATCAATGCGTGCTATATCTGTTTCTCGTTATATAACTTTAACTTTACGTTGAATGTATACAAGCTTTTTATATAAAATAATTTTAATTTCAAATTTCATTCAAAAGTTGAAATTAGCAACAATAAATGGTGAAATTGCAAATTAAACTAAATGCATATATTTCTTTAATGTAAGGAATGCCCTTGAATTATATGTAGGCAAAGACTTGATTTGTATTCTTGGGACTTTATGTGGTGGATTTGGGCTCATTGAAAATGTAAATAATAATGTATTTTTTAATTTCTTTCGAATTATTAATTGCATTTATAAGGCATAACAATGGTTGCGAAAAACAATTTTTATATAGATTTTATATTTTGTGACTATGTTTGAAGGTAAGTTATTCTATAAAATGGTAATGAGTGTTAGCTTCAAGGCCTGCTTTATGTAATGTGGAAATAATTTTGGCCGGATAATGACCTTGTTCACAGCCTAATACAGTGGTGCTCAAAGAATTGCACCACCCACATATTTCCATGACATTGATGGAAATAAAAAAGGCAGAAATACAAAGTAATATTTAATGTGTTTAATATTGATGAATACATTGAAGAGGTACACATATGCAGTAATGCACAAAAAATATTTACTTGGAAATGTCTATGTGTGAAATATTTCAAAATAATGAGAAATATTTGACATTCTTACTTTATTAAATATTTAATAATAAAGAGAAATGTATGACATACTTATTTTATTAATTTTTTAATAATAAAGATTTTTGTATAATTAAAAAAATATTTTGTTAAATTTTTGAGATGACATGGAGTATTGTCTACTGTTCCATAATAATGGCTAGGGTTCGATGACGCGAGAAATTTTTATATAAGTGTCAATGCACTAAAAATAAGATGTAACATTCGAGTTTATTACGCTATATTAAACATATATTTTAAAAATATTGAATTTTCGGAGTTTTAAAATTTTTGAGCAACACTGTAGATTCTGTGCCGCAATATATATAAGAAGTTATTTACAGAAGCTGCCACCTTACGTCTTATTAAGTTGTAATGTTTTATGTATATATTAGATATTACAGTAAGTTGTATCAAATTAAAAAATATTGAGATAATTTGTATGTAATAGTAAGTATTATAAGTTTAGTCTTTTAGTAAATAAGTTAAAACAAATTGTGCCAGGAATGATAAAAAATAAAGAAAAAAAAATGTGTTAATGCCGTTTAATGTTTTAATACGATATGTATTTGTGTGCTATAAAAATAAAAGCCAGTAGTCAAAGAAATGTTATAAAACTTCCAATTAAATCAATCTAAATAGAAATTGGGAATAACTTTTTGGATGATTCGAAGAATATGCGAAGGATTTTCACCCAACTTTGTGAGAAAAATTTATTAACACCCTAAGGGCACTGAAGTTTGTGACTTCAGAAACCCTCAGTTATTAATAACATATTGATGGTTAAAATTATCGTTCACGCTGCCCTAAAATTCGCGAATTAAGGACATCACAAGCCTATTTATTGATAAGGACGCGCTATGTATCAACGAAATAAAAAGCTATAACTGCAGAGTATACGTGACCTTTATTTTAATACTTTAAATTTGGAGACGAACTTTGAATCCTCACCCCACCCCCGGCATACCTCTCTTATTTAAGATCGAAATCTTACACAAATTTATATTTAACACATTGTTGACATAATATTTTATAATGACAAAAGAAATGGGTGTTGCCATTTCAATTTTCGGAAATAATAAGCAACTATATATGAAGACGACCCCTTATGCAAATTAGATGGGCATTTATTTACAGTAGACATTATTCCGAGTCTAATGATACTTTTGGTTTGACTTTACGACTTAGGAACCTGAATAATGAGCGGTGTTCGGACTTCTTTTTGACAGACTATGTGCTCTAGAAAAAGTTAAAAGTTCCGTTCCTCTAACCCATTCAAAAATGATTATTTTCTGTAATTAGCATTTTGTTTAACTGACCGCAATATTCTCTTAAACTGGGAAAAGATTTAAAGTTTGATAACTTTTGAGTGACATTCTTTTTTTTTATATATTGTAAACTTCATAAGTCTCTTTGGCAGACCTTTGTGTATTTTTATTTTATGTGATATTCATATAAATATTTTAATTTTACTTCTGCGGATTTTTAAATTTGTTATGAATTTCGAGGATTGATATACTATTTTTTATATTTACGTTTGGAAAATTTTGAGTAAATAAACATTTTTATAAAAAAAAATCTGTTTGCCTTTTTTAAGGAATTGCAAAAAATTGTTCCCAATATAGTCATGTTTAACTGTACAGTTATAACTGTACTTGTTATTTAACTGTACAGTCTTATAAGCAGACTTGTCATAATACATTTTTACATTTCCCTTTCCACACATTCAACAAGTAATTTTGTGTTCTTTGTAATGCGTTTTAGACATATTTGACAAAAAACTCAATTGGAACTAGGTCTCCTGGAGCGCACCTAGTTATGCTTACCACTACACCACCCCGGCCACACAATGAATTAACTTGTATTTTTATTAACTTTGTGCATGAAATAAAAAAATGTGATGCTAAAGAGCAAAAGTAAAAGAAAAATCATTTTAATTTTTTCTAAGTACTTACATTTTAACTTGTACATAATAGTTGGAGTTCTTTTTATGATTGAACTAGCAAACAATTATAAATATATTTTTATACATTTTGATCTATTCATTGCCAAGTTTCCATCACATTCTTCTATGATAAATATAAAAATTAATTTGAAGGAATAAAAATATTTTCACCTGTGGAGACTGCAAGAACTCTGGACCTCTCAGTATGAATGCCATGAAAAGTATTTAAAAGTAAAAACTTATACCTTCAATTTAGCAAAACCTTCTCTTTGCTTAGTTTGTATAAGGAAGTAATAACCAATATACTTCAAAGGGATTTTTTTTAGCAAATGATTCATACTAACTTTTAACTTAAATCGTATAATTTTTATGATTCTTGCTAACACATAGAAAAGTAAAAATTATAATATAACGCACAGCTGCACATTTTGGTAAACTATTATTGTTCTTCGCCGAATTCATTATGTTGATGTTTTTGTCGTCTATATATGTTGAAGATCAGAAGGAATGTAACTTTCGATGAATGTAGATTAGTATCTTTGAAGACAGCTCGCTTTATCTAACATGGCAAAGTCCAGTGGTTTGAACCAACAAATCTTCAATAATGCTAATTCTGTCAGTTGGTCATACCTGAACATATCTCTCCGTTAGTTAACAAAAACATCTTCAACACAGTTACTTCGTGAAGAAATGATTTTTGATTGTCTTACAGTACATAACGGCTGGTTACGTGGTAACTTCAGTGCCACACTTCTGCCCTAGCAGCAAGACAAATGATAGGAACAGCAACACCCACGTAATTTGGTTTCCTGGTTGACCACTGGTTTCTGTAAAAATAGATAAAAGTTAATTATACAATGGATTGGAGAAATTATTTTAAGCATTTTTCTGTAGTTATTACTGTAAACAGTGATTACTGGTTGTATGAATTGAATGCTTATATATGAGTCAAATGTATGACTAAAAATATTCATTTCATTTTAAAATCAACGCTTTTAAAGTCAGCAGTGAGTTTTAAAAATGAATCAGTCTAAAACAGGAGTGTCAAACCCAATCTTGTAAAGTGCTATTTTTTCTTTCAAAGTATATCAGCGGGATAGATTCAATTAAATACTAATTTTATATAAAAAATATTTCATTTAAATTTAAAGTATCCATCAAAATTAAAATGACATTAAACCATAACGGTTAAAAAACAATGCATTAGTTCCAAGAATCAGATACTTGGCGTCTTTTCAGCTTCATTAATTGACTGAAGACGCTCATCTGTAAGTCTTGAACGATATTGAGATTTTTAATTTTTATCGTTGAACATAATTGTGACAGAGATAAGGGCGTGTTCAATAGGTATCTGTAATCTGTACCTATGTGTTCAATGTATAGAAAAACTCATGAAATTCTAGTTGGGGCCGCAGGCCGCATCTTAATGCCCCAGGGGCTGCTCATGGCCCGCAAGTCGTATCTTTGTCTAAAGGAATATCTTTAACTTTCGGATAATGAGATTTCTTGGGGATATTATTTGGGGATACACATAATATGTCATCTAAATATCTAAACATGTGCATATTATGCAAGCTTGGATTAATGTTTTTTTCATAGAAGAATAAATACAGATTAGCTAACAATGATGAGGCACACCCTCCTTGTGGGATACCAAGCTGTTGTTTAAAAAAAGTACCACCATGTTGAATATAATTCTCATAAAGTGTGAAATTAAGTAATTTTTTAAAGAGAAAATTTGAATATTTTAGGTCGATATTATATTTTTCAAAAATTCCTAAAATAATTCTATACAGATCATTTATATTAATATTATTAAACAAATCTTTGAAATCATAGGTATAAATACTATGAATATTAGTATGAGTTTTTAATTGCTTAACTAATTCAAAACTGTTTTTTACAATATGACAATTATTTGAGATTTAATCTGACAAGGATACTTCATGTAATATTTTTAATAATAATTTTCCAGCATTAGTAATGTAAAAATCTGATGTGAGCAACACATGACTTTCCTTATATAATGCAATGAATTTACTAATTTTACAGGTAAAAAATAGATTTTTCTTGTAGTAGATACTTATATTCTTTTTAAGATATTGATTTTTCGACGATTAGTCGCCATTTCATTGATTTAGCGTCATTTTTATCAATTTGGCGAGATTTTCACTTTAAAAGTCGCCAAGTTGGCGACATTCCGCCCACTTCTCGCCAAGCGTTATGGACAGAGAAATAAGTTATTCTTATAGCAGATAAATGACTATTAGCGTTCAAATACAAAAGTATTAATCAAAGTATCTTTTCTCATGAATGGAACCAGCTAGATCCCCGAGAATGATGTCACCAAATTTATCGCACGATATTACATATAAAAAGTGAATATGTTTGTTAACAGTTAATACTTTTTTTTAATTTATGGAATTTTTTGATAAATTTGTTTGAAAAATGTGTAATATCTCGAGAACGGTTCATGCTAGCGTTCTAAAGTTTATGTCAATCGTTTTCTAAGAAAAAATGACATAAGAAATGTTCTATTTTCGTAACTTTATTAAAGGTTTTGATATTTTGATGACTTTTTCAAAATTTCATTCAAAAATTTAGAGGAGTTCTGAACATTCGATTACGTTTAAAAACAACAGGCTTCCAGTATTCACGGAGTGTGATATTTGTACCAAATTTCATTCGAATCGCTCCTTTCGTTCGAGATATATCGTCTCCACAGACTCACTGACACACACACACACACACACATACTTTCACACACACACAGACATCACCTCAAAAATGTTTGATTCGTGATCAGGGATGCTTGAGACGTGCTCTCCCGTCGCAAACTCGAATTCGAATTTTTGACTCTGTCACAATACTTTCCTTATACATTATGTATATATGGAAAGTAATAGAACGCACCAAGGTGCCAAATAGAAAATATAATTATTTACATATCGCATATTCAACGTAATTTAATTTTTTAATATTCATTTCAAGTATGTATTATCTAGTCCTTTTGAATAAAATTTCATGAATGCAGCAAAAAGACAAACAATAATAATAAAGGTAAATATATAAATAAACAAAAAATAATAATTTGAATTTGTATAGACTAAGTCACCGTTACAAAACATACATTCAGAATTATCCACCTACTCCCACAGAAAATGCACTTGACTATAAATATGTTCTTGACGCTGATCAGCTGTGGCAGGTGTGTTTTCCCAGCGGCGCGCAAACGGTGCATTTTATGGCACGAAACCGCGCCCAAACAGTTTGTCAAACGATTCGTCACCGACGTTGAAAGCGCGAAATTGTATTTTATACGCGTGCTGTGATTGGCTGTGGTTTGTTTTGATTGAATGCTACGGATTTGTGACATTGAACGTCAAATTCCGAAATGTCGCGATGTTATTAAAGTGTGAAACAGGATTTCAATGATTTAAAGGAGTGCATTAGGAATTTAACTCTGCTTTAACCAGATTTTATAAGGATGTCCGAGATTTGAATTTGAATCTATCAAATGTTTCCTTTAGTCTGTGGCATTTGGTGGTGCGTTGTTATATTCGAGACATGCAATATTGTATTGGTATACTTGGCAACAATTTCGGTTTAGCCTGAAATCCACTGGTGCGTTGTAAAAGTTTTCACTTTTACATTTGGGGCGGATTTTTACTTTTTTTAATTTTTCCCTGAGGTATAAACATTAAAATTTCAACACATCTTGGCGTTTAAAAGCAACCCGATCAGGGTAGATTATTCTGAGCAGCCTGCTTTTAAACGCACAATGTTTGTTGAAATTGACAAATTTTAACTTCAGAAAAAATTGTGAAAATATAATAATCGGCACCTTATATTATATTTTAAAACACTTTAATATTCCAATGTAAAATATTTCAATCAATTTAAGATGCATAAATGTTATATATACTATATTTAACTATTTAAGTGTAAATATCTATTCTATATAAAGAAGAAAATTATGTATGTATGATCCAACATCACGGGAGAACGGTTAAACCGAATTTGATGAAACTTAGTGGGTAGTCTTGAAATAGCCCCACTTAAAATTTAGTCCATGTTTCGAGTTTCTAACACCAGGGGTTGTCGCGAAATTAATGAAAAACGAAACTTTCGTTTGTCTCATCATCACGCAAAAACAGCTGCACTGAATTTAATGAAATTTTGTGGGTAGCATTGAAATAGCCCCCCCATAAATGTAGTCTTAAGTTTCGAGTTTCTAAAACCAGGGGTTGTCGAGATATTAATGGAAAACGAAACTTTTTCGTAGGAGTTCTACTCTCTAACTTCATGATTCCCAACGGAAAAGGTTGGAAATCGTTGGTTTAAAACGTGAAAGTCAATTAAATCTCTGAGTTTTGTGGGAGTTTATTGAGAGTATTAGTCATTTTTGAAAATCGCAGGTTTGAAATATGAATTTAAATGGAAACTCTATCACCATGGTTTATTTTTCACATGTTTACTCAACAAATTTTATTAATTTGAATAAAAAGTAAATGAATATAAAAATATCTATCTATCTATCTATATATATATATATATATATAAAAGAAAAGTATGTATGTATGATCCAATGGATGTGATTGGCCAAAATGTGGCCAATCAGATCCATTTTTTTTCTTACATAATGCAATGAATTTACTTCTTTCACAGTGAAAAAAAAATCTGATGTGGGCAACACATGACTTTCCTTATATAATGTAATGAATTTACTACTTTTACAGTAAAAAAATAGGTTTTTCTTATAGTAGATACTAATATTCTTTCCAAGATATTGAATTTTCGACAATTAGTTGTCATTTTCATTGATTTAGCGTCATTTTTATCCATTTGACGAGATTTACGTTAATTTGGCAACATTTCAAAAAGTCGCCAAGTTGGCGATATTTCGCCAAATTCGTCGCCAAAATCTCGCCAAGAGTTATGCACTAAGAAAAAAGTTATTCTTACAGCAGATAAATGACTATTGGCGTTCAAATACAAAAGTATTATTCAAAGTATATTTTTTCATGAATGGAACGAGCTAGATCCACGAGAATGATGTCACTCAATTTATCGCATGGTATTACATATGAAAAGTGAACATGTTTCTCAATAGGAATTTTTTTTATGTGACTTTTTCATAATTTTTTTGAAAAATGTACAATATCTCGAGAACGGTTCATGTTAGCCTTCTAAAATTTATGCCAATCGTTTTCTAATGAAAAATTACATAAGAAATGTCTATTTGCGTAACTTTATTAGCGGTTTTGATTTTTTGACGATTTTTTCAAAATTTCATTCGAAAATTTAGGGAGGTTCTGAACATTCGATTACGTATAAAAACAATAGGCTTCCAGTGTTTACGGATTGTGATTTTTGTACCAAATTTGGTTCGAATCGGTCCATTCGTTCGTCTGTTATCGTCTCCACAGACTCACTGACACACACACATACACACATACTTTCACACACACACACACACACACACACACACAGACATCACTCCAAAAATGTTTGATTCGTGATCAGGGATGCTTGAAACGTGCTCTCCCGTCGAAAACTCGAATTCGAATTTTCGACCCCGTCACAATACTTTCCTTATACATTATGTATATAAGGAAAGTAAAAATTATGCCCACTGGTAATGGTTCGAAAAGCAACAGGGGATTTATGAAACTTGGGTACTAAAACAATATATGGAATGTTATTACAACTATTTTTTAGATGGATTTGCTTATATTTGGCTGAAATTCTATTGGATAAGATTTTAAGGTTAGTTTTATGTAAATTATAGATTTGATTATTAAGTAAGTGTGATTGGAGGGTACTTATATATATATTAGAAAAATGTAATAATCAAAAATTCAAGTAATATTAACATCACCATATATATATATATATATATATATATATATATATTAGAAAAATGTAATAATCAAAAATTCAAGTAATATTAACATCACCATATATATATATATCATCATAAAATTTTATTATATTATATATCATAAAATTTTATTGCTACAGTCACCGAAAAGGCCGTATATATCGTCAAATTAAAAATAATAGTGATAACCACTGAAGGCGAATTATCTCTATTTGCACACATTTGTTGCAATTTATTAGGCGTACAGATAACTAATAGCGTAATCATATATTAAATACAATTTATTAAATAACTAAATATTAAATCAGATATTACATTGATGCTGACATAAATAGAATTTGATCAGAAAGGGAAAATATGTACCCTTTTCTATTTCTTTAATTTGAGAAACATCTTTCTTCTTCGTCCTCATATCTTCAACAGTGTTTATGTGTTCATTTGTCCTATAAGCTCCATCTGTAAAACAAAACTATTTAATTAATTCATCAGAACGGAAGTGTTTTTTAAATGATACCGAATGTCATCTCTCTATGGTCTATCTATGCCAGTGTTTTTGAAACTTTTCTGGTCGCGGAACCCTTTGAAAATTTAATTTGATTGCGGAACCCCAAAATGAGAAAGCGTTCCTTGTGGTCCAAATTATGGATTCAGATTTTACTCGTTTTATTTTTGTTTTTAAGAAAATGCACATGAAACTATCACGTCGTGTCATGGGTCTCTCAAGCTGTACCGAATCTGACTTTATGCCGTTAACTGCAACTGCCAACCTATCTTCACGAAGTCATTAAATCTCCATGGACGTCACTGGGATTGCGTGCGCATCCCAATTAAAAATTTATGCGCATGTTGTTTTATATTTGGATATTGCTACTTCAAGGTTGCTTTTGTAGTAAAGAATAAATAAAGTGCAAAAATACTTGTAACAAGACTTTTATGAAGGCGTCTTTATATAGTAGCAAGTGGTGGGCACATTTCATTTTCAAAGGAACTATTGAGAATTTTTATTCTCTTTTGCACACATATTTTGAACAGTCATGCGAATTTTCGGAAAAACCGGAAGTGACGTTTCCAGAATAGGAAGTGGACATCCTTAGTGAATCCACGTCCAAAATTTGATGCTGAATCCATACCAATCATTATCTAAGCTCTATATATAGCCGATTCCAAAAAATGTAAATGTTTCAAGGAAAATTCTTTATCCGGAAGTAGAAAAGAACCGAAAGTGGAAATTCTCAGAGGTTCCCCTTCTACTTCAGGAACTTGATGCTGAATCTATATTAGTCATAAACTAAGTTCTATCTATAACTGATTCTGAGAAATAAATTTATCAAACATTTTTTAAACATAATTGGGAAAATACTGGAACTGGAAATCCTTAGTAAACCCCCTACCTTCCCTAGAATTTGATGCGAAATCTATATTAATCATCACCTAAACTCTATCTATAGCCAATACTGAGAAATAGGTGTTTCAAAGAAATTTTTTTAATCGGAAGGAGAAATCCTTTGTCAATAATCAAGCCCCTCTAAAATTTGATACTGAAACCATATCACTTGTCATCTCAGCGCTTTTTATAGCCGATTCTAAAAAAGAAATGTTGATAAAAAAAATGCAAATTTTTTAATCGAAAGTGACATTTCGATAACCGGAAGAGGAAATCTTTATTGATCCATATCCCCTTCAAATTTAATAATGAATCTATATCGATCATTATCTAAGCTCTATCTATAGTTAATCCTGAAAAATAGATGTTTCAAGGTAAATTTTTGAAGTGGAAGTGGAAGTGGAAAATGAGCCAAAAGTGAAAGTTTTTAGAGAACCTATCCTACCTACTCAAGAATGTGATGCTGAATCTATATGAGTTATCGGCTAAGCTTAGACAATCTAGAAAAATAGATGTTTAACGGGAAATGACATTTTCTGAATCGAAATAGAAAAGAACTGAACTCCTTAGTGAACTCCCAATCGCCTTCGAAATTTGATGCTGAATCCAGATCAGTTATCATCTAAGCTCTATATATAGTAGATTTTGAGAAAGAGCTGCTTCAAAACATTTTTCTGGTAAAAATATAGATGAAAAATTTGATTGCTATCAATAATTCGTAAATATGTACTCTAATATTTATCTTATGAATATATATCGTCTATACTTAAAGTAATGTAAATTAGCTAATTAAAAAGGAGATAATTGAATATCAACGTAAGTTTGTATAATAAAAAAGAATTCTTTTTATTATTAGATCTTTTAGATTTTGCATTAGGTAATTCAAACATTTAAAAAAATTTGAAAATGAACATATAATTTTTATAACCATAATAATGTTCCATAATAAACCTTCTCTGTTTTGGCAATTTCTCTCAAAAATCCGCTTTGGATCGTAACATTGCGAATGACGAAATTCTACTCCACTGACGTTAAATTTTTGATTGGTTATCTGGCTGACAATGCATCTCACTTTCTGTTTTTCTCGCTTCATATTATGTACCATGTTATGTCCCAGTAATGGTACTGAGATAAGTAAATTAAAGCCAGCCAAGTTGACCCATTTGATCTAATATTGTACGCTGAAAGGTGCTATCACATGAGTTAAGAGAAAGAATATAAGGTGGAACCCTTTATCCTTTTAACGGTTAGAGCTCTGACCTTAGTAAATCTATGAGAGGGACTGTCTGGCTATTTAATATGTGTGTATAGTTTGAGCTATACGTAAGTCTAAAATAATTTCGTCAGACCAAAATAACGTATTTAATTTGTCATATCCACAGCTAAATGATTATATTTCCTCTTAAAGCCGATATTATAGTCCATCTTTATGGATTGGCAAATCAAGCTTGTTTATTGGAGATGCAAAAATTTTAAAAATGCGCAATTTGTTTCCTCAAGGTTATGATTTCATTATAGGTTCATCTCGGCTTGTAATATACCAAATAATACTTTAAACAGATTATTCTCGAAGATAAATAAGCCACCTCATTATCTTTTAATTATTGTAGCAAATGAGATTTTTAGAATTTGGGTTAGGAAGACAATCCTCTCCATAATAATTTCACCCCATTTCTATTTCAGAAGCGAATATAAAAGCAATTTTCGAGGTGGCCTCGCATAATGCGGCACTAGGGATTTCACGAAAAATCTTTTCTCGCCCATGCTGAATAAACTTACATTTAAAATATTAAAAGCCGAAAGTCCTAGGTTATGAATTTATCTCTTCGATCTGTGGGATTGCAATGGAAAGAATATACAGCGCAACAAGGTGAGGTCCTTTATTCCAATGGGAAATGCATTTTCTAGTTTGTTGTGGTTTCAAACTCCATTTATTTTACGGGAATAGCTTAGTTTTTTACGTAATTAATTACAAATTTACTAATGAAATCGGAAATTAATCAGACAATTAAAAAATTGAATGCTTTATTGAAATTAGAATAAACCTGATGATTATCATCATGTCAATTTCTTTTTCGCTAGAGCCCACAATCCATGGCCTATTAATTACAACGCTAGATTGAGACTTATACTAAAAGACGTACAACTTTATACCATGAATGTGATGATGGAGAAAAACAAAGTGACTCCTTTGTATTAAGGTGCGCAACAGATCAACAGCTCTGTTCAAAGATTTAACATACAATGTTGAAGAGTCTGACGAACAACTTTTACTTGAGCCATCAATCTGTTTTCACCTGTTTTAATCCTTGCATCTCAGAAGCTAAAAGGTTGAATGTTGATTTTTAGATTATCGGACAGGCAAGCGTGATGAATATATTATTAATTAGGTTTCTTGCTCCCCAGCCAATTTTTTGTAACAATGCGCCACAGAGAGTACGTTTTATTTTCCGATGAAATTTCCACTTTTGTATCCAATGTTTAAAGCCGACTGATAAAGTTAGAAGCTTAATATTTGGTATGCTGAGTATTCCACTGCTACTCGTAATGTAAAATGCAGAACTTTCTCATTTAGGACATTTTAAATAATCGTAATGACTATCTATTAGAAATATCGTAAATGTCGTATTTGTTAGATTTTTCAGTTTTTCTCTCAAAAAAAGGGATCTTTAATCAAATAATTTGTACAAAATATCTGTTTAAGATATACAGTTCGAATTCGATATGCTGATTATCCTGTAGCAATCGTTAAAAGAAAAATGATAAAATTCAAAATTTTCAAATTTTAGGAACCTAAGTGACTATTTGAAATCTCTCAAATATCGTATATTTCAGTTATTTTCCTAATCAAAATGCTACAGAAAATCTGTTTAAGATGCACAGTTGAAATGCTGAGTATCCTGCAACAATCGTTAAAGGAAAATTACAAAATTCGAACTTTTAAAATTTTAAAGTAGCCTAATGACCGGTCAAAATTTGCATTTTCTCAAAATATGTCACTATTCATCGAAATTCCACAAGAAAACTTAGTTAAAAAATTGAAATTTTGTATGCTGGTTGTCATGTAACTCCCGTTACAGGAAAAATTACAAAATTTGAAGATTTTAAATTTTAAGGTATCACGATGACAGGTCAAAATCTTGCAAATTTCTTTATTTTCTTAAGAGAGGATACTGATAAGCAAAGTTCCGAAGGAAACATGTTAACGACAGACCTGTTGCAATTCGATATGTTGAGTGTCCTGATTGCTCTAAGTGTGCTAAAGACAGAAAAATTTCTACAGAAAGGACAGGTATCAGATAAAAAACAACTAAATATAAGCTAGGTTTTTCATTTTCATTTTAAAAAGGGTCAACCATAAAAATTGAGGTGAAGAACTATTGTCGAGCTTGTTAAACTTCATGAGTGAAAAGTATAGAGAAGAGAAGTTATTTGATGTATTTCGTAATAAACTTGGCAATATTACCTCTTCGATCTAAAGTAGTTTCTTGCTGCAATAAACTTAAATAAATTAAAAGGGGTTGGGTAGATAAATCTTGAACTGCTTATATTGCGTCTCTATATATAGCTATGAGGTAAATTTGTCAAGTTTATCCACTGTCAAGTATGTTAACTTTTCTACACTATAATTTTCATTTATGAAGTTTGATAAACTTAGCAATAGTTCTTCGTCTCAATTAGTTTTATGGCTGATGCTTTTTGTTAATCTACTTCCTTTTTACAAGTTTTGTTTTTATCAGATTTAGTAGTTTCTTAGCATGTGCGCTGCAACAGCAAAAAATAGTTTACAATAAAGTTCTTCAAGGTCAAGCAGTTCAACTGAAATTGTTGTTACTCTACTTTCAATTCATGGGTGTCCATATAACTTTTTACAGGGGGATGGGATCAATCACAAGGATAAGATGTACAATATAAACTGGTTTGATGCCTGCCTTTGCAACCTTGAACATCCAGGAGGGTGCAAGTGCTCTCCCTTGCCCTCCCTTATGGGCGCCCATGTTTTTCTTTGCAGTTATATGACCTAATCAGACTCCGTCTTATACGCAAAACGACAGTAAAGCATCTCATTAATCCAAAGTATCCCCTCTATTACATTTTTGTCATTTTTTTAAATTTTTAAATTTTGGCCTTTCGTATCTTATTTTTTATCTGAGATAAAATCATGGAATATCTCAAGAACGATGCATTTAAGTGTCTTATAAATGACGACATTCGCTTTTGAATAAAACATTTCATATTCAATAGCTATTTTCGTAAAATATTTATCACTTTTCGTAAAAAGTTCGAAAGATTGAGGCCCTGTTAAACAAATGATCCCGGAAATTAGTAGCTCATCCAATGAAATAATCCTAATATGTAATTCGCTTTTTTCAATTTATTCCAGAGATATATTGTCCCCAGATAGACAGGAGGACAGACACACATACAGTTATACAGACATCAGTGAATAAATGGTTGATTCGTATTCATGAGTATTCAAAAAGGTATCCATCTAAATCCATAAGTCAGATTTTTGACTCTCATCAAAATGCCCCTTTACATATACTATGTATGGTAGAGAAAGAAAAATTTCTCAAAAAATTACTTTCCCTATATACGTTGTATAATGTATAGGAAAAGTATTGTGACGGGGTCGAAAATTCAAATTCGTGTTTTCGACGGAAGAGTATGTTTCAAGCTTCCCTGAAGTCGAATCGACCATTTTAAAGATGATGTCTGTAAGTATGTGTGTCTTTGTGTGTGTCCGTGACACTATGGAAACGATATCCCATGAACTAATGGAGCATTTGGAATGAAATTTGGTACAAAAATTACAATCAGTAAACTCTGTAAGCTTATTCATTTTAAACGTAATCGAATGTTTGGAAGATCAACAAATTTTCGAATGAAATTTTGAAAAAAAATATTATCAAAAACTCAGAACCTTCAATAATGTTACGTAAATAATCATATCTTATGTAATTTTTAATTAGAAAATGATTGATATAAATTTTAGAACGTTAGCTTGAACCGTTCTCGTGATATGACACTTTTTCAAATAAATTTATCAAAAAATAAAATAAAATTAATAATTATATATATTATTATTGTGAAATCTGTTCACTTTTCATATGTTTGTATTATGTGATAAATTTGTTAAGATTATTCTCATGGATCTAGTTCGTTCTATTCATGAAAGAAGATACTTTGTGTAATAGTTTTATATTTTGACTCTTAACAGTTCTTCAGTCATTTATATATAAGAAAGGTTCTGCTCTCCGTTTATCTGTAGAGCTTGGAGATCAATGTAGCGAACTTTGCGACTTTTTTTAATAAAATATCGCCAACTTGGTAATATTTCGCCACAAATCGATGAAAATATCTTTAAAATTACAAAAACGACGCTAAGTTCACAAAAATGACGTCAAATATTGATGAATAAATAATTAAAATGTGAATTATATTGCTTACTGCGGATGCTATCAATATTGATAACTGTCAACTTAGATTTGTGAAAAATATAAGTTAATTGGGCACTTCGAAATAGTCTTGCATGCTGTCATCCGAAAAAAGCGCCAAATGTACAATTCAACGTTAAAAACACTTTGCCGTGAATATTACACATCATTTTTTCGCTGTGAAGGAAGTACATTCATTGCCATTACATAGAATGGGGATATATATTGGGAAAGTCATAAGTTGCCCCCATCATATTTTTACTTCCCTTATATACATAATGTATAAGGAAAGTATTATGACGGGGTCGAATATTCGAATTCGAGTTTTCGACAGGAAAGCACGTTTCATGCATCCTTGATCACGAATCAAACATTTTTGAAGTGATCTCTGTGTGTGTGTGTGTGTGTGAAAGTATGTGGGCGCATGTGAAAGTAGGTGTGTGTGTGTGTGTGTGTGTGTGAAAGTATGTGTGCGTATGTGAAAGTAGGTGTGTGTGTGTGTGTGAAAGTATGTGTGTGTGTGTGTGTGTGTGTGTGTGTGTGTGTGTGTGTCAGTGAGTCTGTGGAGATGATATCTGACGAACGAATGGACCGATTCGAACGAAATTTGGTACAAAAATCACAATCCGTAAACACTGGAAGCCTGTTGTTTTTATACACAATTGAATGTTCAGAACCCCCCTAAATTTTCGAGTGAAATTTTGAAAAAATCGTCAAAAAATCAAAACCACTAATAAAGTTACGCAAATAGACATTTATTATGTAATTTTTCATTAGAAAACGATTGACATAAATTTTAGAACGCTAACATGAACCGTTCTCGAGATATTGCACATTTTTCAAAAAAATTATCAAAAAGTCATATAAAATAAAAAAAAATGTTTCCTATTGAGAAACATGTTCACTTTTCATATGTAATACCATGCGATAAATTTGGTGACATCATTTTCGTGGATCTAGCTCGTTCCATTCATGAAAAAAGATACTTTGAGTAATACGTTTGTATTTGAACGCCAATAGTCATTTATCTGCTGTAAGAATAACTTATTTCTTCGTCCATAACGCTTGGCGAGATGTTGGCGATGAATTTGGTGGAATGTCGCCAACTTGGCGATTTTTTAAAATGTTGCTAAATTAACGAAAAACTCGCCAAATGGATAAAAATGACACTAAATCAATGACGACTCATTGATGATGACGACATGGAAAATGACGCTAAATCAATGACGACTCATTGATGATGACGACATGGAAAATGACGCTAAATCAATGACGACTCATTGATGATAACGACATGGAAAATGACAACTCATTGACGAAAATTCAATATCTTGGAAAGAATATGAATAACTACTATAAAAATAATCTATTTTTTTACTGTAAAAGTAGTTAATTCATTGCATTATATAAGGAAAGTCATGTGCTGCCCACATCAGTTTTTTTATTCATGTGAATATAATGTAAAATTATGGAATATTAATGCATTAGAAAGTATAGCGAGGCATATTAGTCATCATGTTTTTACCTATGAGTACAGGTCTTTTTCTTTTTCCGGCAGTTGTGTCTTCCGTCGAATCTTTTACAGAGCCCAAACTCTGATGTTGAGGAAATGCTGAAAAATTAAAATTCCCATTAAGGCAAGAAATTAAATATCAGGCCTTTAAAAAATCCTTGTGTTATACAACAAAGATAATTTCTGGTTTAAAGATCAAAGGATTTATAAAATATTTCAAAATTGCCACTTCCAATATCGCCACTTGTGACAGAGCGGGACTCGAGTTCAGTATAGAAAATTTCGTTCCGATCCGGACGAGGTCTATAGATCAACAAGTTATAAATGAATATTAAAAGGTGCAAAAATATTGATAATTTCAATTATGAGGAAAGAAAAACTTAATAAGCGCTTTCTACATAATTCTAAGCACGTTCATATACACTATATGATCAAAAGTTCACTTTGGATGTTAGAATGTTTTTCGAATTTCTAAACAAATACTTGACGAAGTGTTTTGTAACTTTGGTGATGTGAAGAACATGTTTAAAAGCACACTTTCCAGTAAAGTTTTGGTGACTTATGCATTTAGGGGACCACCAAGATATTGAAAAATGGGAAAAATATATTTGATCACCCTGTATCATAAAAAACTGGAAATGATTTGTAACTTTCACGAAATAGTTAATTACCTTTTTACAATGTGTATAAGCATTTTCGATTTTATGCAAATAATGATCAAAAGTCCCCGGACACCCCTGTACGTGGTTGGACTAGTTCATTTTCATAACAGGGGTGTCCGATGAATTTGTAAAATGTCAATTTGTGGAAACCCCCTTATCATCCAGGTACTTTCAGAGAGTTAAAGAAAAACTGATCACTATATCGTAGATATCTTTGCGAATTTTCACGATATTCCAGTGGATTTTTTTATAGAAGTTGCCCTACAGTATTTACTACAAAACCATGAAAGAAAAATATTGCTATGTTTCGCGCCTGCGCAGTAAAAACTTAGTTTCTTCAAATGCTTATATCTCATCGTATATTCAATGCTTTAATTTTCAATTGAAGTATAATGTTCTTCTTGGACGTTGGCAAATGTTCTGTAAATTTCGTGAAATTTGATTAAAACCTATGGATATTGTAAGCAAAAAACATGAAACAAAATTTTTTTTTTTTTTTAAAGAAACGTTTATATCTTCATGAATATACATTTTTGTTTTACGAAAATGCTTATACACATTGAACAAAGCTAGTAAACTATTTTGTGAAAGTTACAAATCATTTCCAGCTTTTTATGATACAGGGTGATCAAATATATTTTTCCCCTTTTTCAATATCTTGGTGGTCCCCTAAATGCACAAGTCACCGAAACTTTACTGAAAAGTGTGCGTTCAAGCATGTTCTTCACATCGCCAAAGTTACAAAACACTTCGCCAAGTATTTGCTTAGAAATTCGAAAAACATTCTAACATCCAAAGTGTCCGGATGCTTTTGATCATATAACGTAGCTACGCTCTATGATTTTAGACACAATTGAACAAATAACAGTTCGGATCTAGCTGAGATTCAAAATTTTTCGAGTCGGTCTGGTTTGGGGTTTTTAAATTTTAAAATATGCCAGGTTGTGTTCAGATCGGGTTTGGACCTCGTTAATGTCAGACTGGACCGGATAAAACCCTTAGCTGTAGACCTCCGTTCCAAGATATCTCTGTGAATCAGTGTGTGATTGCCGTGAAACGAGTATGTTTTGCTTTCGGCCATTTATATAGTGGCTGTATTCATCTTGAAGACGTGACGACTTTCTTCTGTATATTGATACTTTATATCTTCCTTAAAGATTTACGGTAAGTGCATTTGATAACTTCGTTTTTAATTACAGTTCTACTAACTTTTATTGCTAACGCTCTACTAACGTTTATTGCACGTAAATATAATGTTTAGCAGTATAGTGCTAAACATTAGACACAAGTGCCTTAAGGTTTTTGTATGATCGGTCAATTGTGTACTCTCATGCTTGTTGTTGTAATTGTAAATTTTAAATATTTCTATTCTTAATTCTTAATTTTCAAGAAATTTAAGGTAGGAAAATAGGTGTTTGTCAAGTATGCTACCAGGAAAATGTTAAATAGTAGAAGCCAAATAATTTTAATAACAGAAATAGAAGATGTAAGCCCATTAATTAAATTTGTAAAACATCAGTCGAAATAAATGTAATTCGTTCAAAAATATGATTAGAGTCCCATAATGTTTATAACCTTTTGGCAGCCAAGATCATTTTGTACTTAATTCAATTTTTGAATTGGAATTTCTTGAAAGTTTCTTTATTATTTCTCAATCAAAATTCCTTGAGAACCATTATTGTTCCTTTTACCCTCCTGCTTGAATATCTATGGTTAAATTTTCTATTCCTGTTTGCTATCATCCATTTTTTGTTTTCCAATTACTGTTATTTCCTATGCTATAGAAAAATTTGTGAACGTTTTCGTGAAAGGGAAATAAATTGCTGCAATGTTGTGTAAAATGGGAAATGATTAGTGGGAATATAAGTTTATATTTTGTGTAACACAAATCCTCTTTGCCAAATTACACGTTGCATTTACGCATTGTTTCGAATATTCTGTTAAATATTTTGTTTTTATGTCTCAAGTACCAACTCTACATTTTTGTAAAACTCTTCATGGAATATTCACTATTGTGACAAAGAATTAATTCATAGTAAATTTCGGAGCTTCTAAAATTATTGTAAGACAACGATAAAATTATTGTAAGTATAGGTTGAGATTTTAGTTGTTAATGGAACGAATGAAATTCGCCCACGATTTTAATTTTAGTTATGTGTGAAAATTTTTGGTTACTGAAGAAAAATGTATTTTCTATTTCAGTGTATTTTAAAAAATGTGTTTTTAATATATTTTTATTTACTAGGGTTTTCTGACAATGGAAAAATCAGGCGGGGGGGGGGGGGGGGGCGTGTAGGAGAATAGGGGTCAACTCAAATTTGATAGATTGTTATATTGTAATCAAGAATACGCAAGTATGCAAAGTTTCCAGTCGATTGGGTATTAAGAATTGGGTTAATAATTGGGTTAATAATCGAATCCACAAGATGTGAATGTAACAAGCAAGTTAAATAAAAACGTGTAAAAAAGTTTCTTTTCAGGACATCTGTTTCCTATTTTGATATACAGAGCTCTGATTTTAAATTATAATGTAGTTACCTTATGTACGTTCCAGTTTAAACTATTTTTGTACTGATTTCTAATATCTATCAATATCAAATATCTCACAAAACACCATTTCATGGTAAAAAATGTGATGTGGGCAGGAACATGACTTTCCTTATATAATGCAACGAATTTACTCCTTTTACAGTAAAAAAATAATGTATAAGATTCAAGGTACTGTGTTTTCAACATTGAATTGTACATTTGGCAATTTTCCGGATGACAACATGTAAAACTATTTCAAAGTACCCAATTAACTTATATTTCGCGCAACACTAAATAAACAATTATCAATATTGATAGCATCCTCAATAAGCGATATTTCGCCATATATTAAAATATTTTAATATAGTTTATTAATTAGGCGTTATTTTCATAAATTTAGCGGCTTTTTTGCAATTTTCACGATATTTTTGTCAATCTGGGGCGAAATATCGCCAAATTGGCGATACGTCACTAGATTATTTGTCAAGTTTGCCAAATGCATCAGCAAGTGTTACAGACAAACGGAGAGAAAAGTATTTCTTATATACTAGAAGGTATGCCCGTCACATGACGGAAATCAGAATTTGCGAAACATTACTTCCCATTTGGCGTCATTTTTATCAATTTGGCGACATTTTTGTCACTTTGGCAACATTTAAAATAGTCGCCAAGTTGGTGACTTCCTGCTAAATTTCTCGCCAAGCGTTACGGACGGACGGAGAAATGGGTTATTCTTATAATCCACTCTTATGTTCTTTCCACGATATTGAGTTTTCATTAATTAATCGTCATTTCATTGATTTAGCGTCGGTTTTACCAATTTGGCGAATTTTTATCAATTGGATGACCGTCAATATGGCAACATTTAAAAAGTCAGCAAGTTGGAGATATTCTGACAAATTCGCACCAAAATTTTGCGAAACGTTACGGACGGAAAAATATGTTATTCTTATAGTAGATAAATCACTAATGGCGTCAAATTAGAATGCTATTACCCAAAGTTTCTTTTCTCGTGAATGAAACGAGCTAGATCTATGAGAATGATGATAATAAATTTATCGCATAATATTACATATAAAAAGTGAACAGATTTCACAATAGTTAATACTTTTTATGAATTTTATGTGATTTTATGATAAATTTATTTAAAAAATGTGCAGTATATCGAGAACGGCTCATGATAGCGTTCTAAAGTTTGTGTCAATCGTTTTCTAAAAGAATTATATAAGAAACCCTTTCCAAGATATTGAATTTAGGTCAATTAGTCGTAATTTTCATTTATTTAGAGTCATTTTCATCAATTTGACAAAATTGAAAAAGTCGCCAAGTTGGCGACATTCCTCCAAATTCGTCGCCAAAATAATGTCGCCAAGCGTTATGGATGGAGAAATACTCCATTATTATAGCAGATAAATGCCTATTGGCGTTCAAATACAAAAGTATTACACAAAGTATATTTTCTTATGAATGGAACAAGCTAGATCCCCCAAGAATGACGTCACCAAATTTATCGCATGATATTACATATGAAAGTGAACATATTTCACAATAGTTAATATTTTATTTTATGTGAATTTTTGATAAATTTATTTGGAAAATGTGCAATATCTCGAGAACGGTTCAAGCTAGCGTTCTAAAGTTCATGTTAATCGTTTTCTACAAAAAATTACATAAATGATTATTTGCGTAAATTTATTAAAGGTTTCGAATTTTTGATGATTTTTTCAATATTTCAATCAAAAATTTAGGATGGTTCTGAACATTCGATTGATTTTAAAAACAATTGGCTTCCAGTATTTACGGAATGTAATTTTTGTACCAAATCGTGAGATTTCGTCTCCACAGCCTCACTGACAGACACACACACACACACACACACACACACACACACACAGACATCACCTTAAAAACATTTGATTCGTGTTCAGGTACGCTTGAAACGTGCTCTCCCGTCGAAAACTAGAATTCGAATTTTCGACTTCGTCACAATACTTTCCTTATACAGGGTGATTCAAAAGTTCGGAGCAAAAGTAAAACGTGATAAAAAATATCTATGGGTGAATATTATACGGTGAATATTAATCTGCAAACCGCATGTCTCTCTAACTTATAGATTATTTTTTATAGCCTTTTACTTTTGCTCCGAACTTTTGAATCACGCTGTACATTATACTATATATATAACGAAAGTGAAAACAATTAGCCGGTAAGCCAATATAGGAAACCAAATCTTTTCCCCAAAAAGTTGTAGAATCTCAAGGTCCAAGTCCAAACTGGACCAGATCTGAACTTTCAGGCTTAAGGTACCTTGTCAAAGTATCCCAACTCCCCTTCAAATCAGGGTCATTGATATTTTGGAAAAAAAAGTGTTTAATGTATTTGGCTGGGAGTTTTTTTACCCTCAAGTGGTGTTTTTTGCTAGATTTCAACATTTTTTGTAGAAGTATTTATCAACATGATTACGTAACAACTCGTATTTAAGCCTATCAAAGACAAAAAAATTAATACTCCCAGGTTGCAGTATTTTACAAATAATTTTTATTTTGGTAAACAATGTATGGTGCTTAAGAGTCAAAAATAGCTGTCTTGGTTAAAATTTGTCCGAGTTAGGTCCTGCCCCCCGTTGTTGTTGTTGAAACCCAGACCGTCCGACCTACCAGAAAGGTGTAAGGTAACTGTGGTCCTGCCCCCCGTGTCTGAGTTTCAGTATTTTATGTTCCAGGGGATGAGGGAAAGGGCTTCGGAAGGTTACTGAAAGACAATCCATCCCTCTATTTTGTCAACTCCAGGAGAAAATTGGAAAATCCGGCACTGTTAGGTTCGGTCCAGAAGTTGATTCTATAAATGTGCAAAGATTCAGCCTGCTAAGCTACTGGAGGGTTGCTTGAGGGTCTGAAAAGTCTTAAAGCACCCATAAACTCCGCATCAGGGATATAGGGTAGTAAATAGAAAATCCGGCCCCGTTAGGTTCTGTACCGTAGTTGATATCATAAGTGTTGAAGACCCATACCGTCTGACTCAACCGAAGATATAGAGCTCCATTTGGACGGCCGGGATACCATAAGTGAGTAAATATTTAGCCTTCTAGATTAATGGAAGCTTTGGACATTATTCGTAAATCGAAAATCCGTCTCACATAGTTTCTGTACCGTTTTCTATGCCAAAGGAGAACTTCTAGAGGCTCTAGGAAGACAAAATCACGTTAAGCACGCTAGATAGTGATGAGGTAGCAGGCATTGCGAATTGCACTTTACCACAGAGCACCATTTATTATTATTATTACTATTATTATTATTATTATTTGAGATTCTAAATCAAATTTATCTCCAAGTTTTAAAAGAAAAGTATGTTTCTCCTGCTAGAACACACAAAACGAGCTACGAGTATCATTCATTAAAAGTGGTTCAGTAGTTTAGGCTGTTCTGTCCGCCAAAACTGAAGAAAAGGAGAAAGGTCGAAACGACAATCGTGAAAAGTTCAATCGGAAAAGTTTAATCTTGATAAGTTCAATCGGAAGATTTTTTCAAGCCCTTTAAAGTGAAGGGTAACACGCTATAATTGTAATCATTGGGACCCTTGATACCGATTTTTCAAAATTTTTCTTGTAAAAAAAAAAAAAAAAAAAAAAAAAAAAAAAAAAAAATAGATTCTGGCATGAGAAAGTCGAGTTGATTTTAAAGGTTTTATTTTTTCGGGTGCTACCGCATCAATTATAATTTTTACTTTATTGAGAAAGTATTGTTTTCACGAAAATTTTCGATTTCGATATTTTAATGCCAATATGTTTTAAGACCTCCTGAACACGTTTTGACTATTTTTGGAGTGATGTCCGCCTGTATGTATGTCTGTGGTCGATTTCTTGTGTACACGATAGCGGCTATAAATATTAATGGATTTTCACGAAACTTTATATCCGCCTTTGTTATCAAAAAATCTAGAACAAGTTGGAATTTTTTTTTTAATTCGAGCAAAAACTTTGAAATGTATTTGAAATTTTATATTTCCTTAACAGCATAGGACAAAATTTGACATAATCACGCATAAAATGGTTAATTTATGGCTTAACGATCACAAGCCTTTATAGTTTCAATCATTGTTGTTTAAAATAGCCGAGATAAATTTTTTTGTTCATGGCGTCATTAGTCCAATTGGGGTCAAGGTACCCACGGGTATTTACATTGTCAAGTATGGTACCCATCGGAAGATTTTTTTCAAGCCCTTTAAAGTGAAGGGTAACACGCTATAAATGTAATTATTTGACACTTGATAACGATTTTTCAAAATTGTTTTTGTAAAATTGGGGGGAAAAAATACTAAAAATGGATTCTGGTATTAGAAAGTTGAGTTGAGCCACAGGGCAGTTAATTTTTTTTTTGCTGACGATGTTTTGTATTTACTGATATTAAATCATTCTCATCATGCACTTATGCATTCGAAACTTTTCAGCGATTTCGCGATGTTGTTCATAATGATAAGAAGCTTTTGCTGCGAAAATATAAAGTCCTTCAAATTGGTGGTCTTAAAGGGCGACTCTTTGAATGCATAAGTCAACGTTAATTAAGGTGAAAAACGATGGAAGATTATCAAGAACCGCGGGAAATCTGATAATTCTCTCATTTCGTTGCTGTTCCGATTAGAATAATTGGTGCCAAATGCCCAGTTTTATCACTGCTCATTAGCAGCAAACGATAGGTTCCGCTAATTACCCTCTCAATTGAGTTAAAAAAATCGGAATAAATCCTTTCTCGGTCTGAAATTGAAAGTTGTCGCACAAAGGGAAATCAAATGGTGGGCATGTCTTCGGTTTGTTATGAAGGTGGAATGTTTACGATCGCATTTCACTTCAGTTCTTTGAATGGACTTACTTTTAGAAAATAGATAGCATATGCAAAAATATTTTAGAATATACTTGTGGTGAAAGTGAGCTTCCTGGAGAAATTAATATCAATTAAGAAATAATTATTTCTTTAATATTAATCAAATATTTATTAAAGCCAACTCTGTTATACTTTTTTTTGTAGCAATTTAAACGTTTTTATGTTTAGATATAATTTCTTATTTATTTTCCTTGATTTTTACATACTAGTTAAAATTAATGTCCGGCGTATAACGTCACGCAAACCCGGCCGTTTCGCTGCAATAACAAAATTGCACAATTTCATTAATATATTTCCGTAATTCAGTTATCATAATTTATTTAATTTGCAATCTTGTTAAACAGCATGAGGCTTTTTATTCGCTAATTTTAGCCCCTGATTTTATGCATCCTAAAATTGTTTTACGATTTATATTATGCATTTATGCTCCCCCACCGCTTGGCAGCATGGTGCAAAACTCAAAGCATAGACATAAAGTTCTGTACAAAGTTTCGGCATCGGAATGAATTTTAGATTTTAAAAAATTCGGGTCAGCACACGAATAATCATCTTCTAGTTTGATACGAAGGGACAAGAGAGTAAACGAGAGAGAACCGCACCCTGATTTTAGCTATAAATCAGAAAGCGATACTCTCTTCCTCGGGGAAAGACGGGGGAGGGAAGTATGAAGATTAATCCAATTAGCTCTCACATTTTCAATAACTTATCAGTTAAGTGGAGGAACTATTTCTCTAGAAGAGAATTGTGTAAAACGTACGTATTGGAGGATTAAACAAAAGCACGTTCACAAGTACATGAATAACGTTCTCAAATCCCTTGTTAAGAACTAGAAAATGTACCCGAAGTTGCCCGTCAAAGCAGGGTAGTCATATATAAAATGACAAAATAATTAAATTTCATTCGTGGAAATAACAGCGAAAATTGCCTGCAATCCGTATTTATCGGCACAGGCACAATGGGCATGATATGCACCCACCACTAACACATCACAAAACCGAAACTCGTCATTTGCGGAGATTACGTTCTACGTTAAAATCTACCGATGACGGATCAGCGAATTTTCATCCAATTTCAGCCACATTTTATCACCCCGCTTCCACAGAAACGAACCTCCAACGCCAAATTATCCCCTTCCCCCAACCTTAAATGGGCCCGATTTTGAGCAGGAGAAATATCTCGATCTCGACCACACATCAGTGCGTATACATCCATTATGCGCATGCGTGGCTTCAGTTGGTAGAAAATTTTCAATGTGAAAGAGGTCCGCTCGGAAGAAAAGTAATTAAAAAATTTTAAGAGTTCGCTTGCTTGCTAAATGTATAATTAATGAAAGGACAGCTTCAGGAAATTATTTTTTAATTTAGAGGCAGTGTGTTATATTTAAAGTAGTTGGTGTTCAATTATAAACATTGGAATGCTCGTCAATTTTCTTATATCGCAATATAAGAATCGGGGAGATTTAAATCGCACGAAAAGTACATATTTTTTAGAAATTCGCGAAAATTCGTCTATTAATCATATGGATTCCGTTCAAAATTTGCTTGCAAGAGAATTTTTCGGTCTTTACGATGGTGTCAGGATAGAAATTTTGTGATAATAATTTCGGTCTCTAAAAGAATCGATCTGCGTGAATATCGAACAAAAACGTTCTAAATCGGGATAAAACATAAAATAACTAAGTAACTAATTCGGATTAAAGAAAAAAATAACGTCGAGGCACGCCTTCCCGGGTCCTGAAATACATATGCTCCAAGTTTCATGACTGTACGACGCTTAGATTTCCCGCTAAAGACCGCGCGCACCCACACACAGACATCTTCCTTTATTAAGTACTAACCGCCTTCGCCGACCAGTCTGTTCGCTACCCTTGAAAATTCTGACCGCGGCAAACTCGCTGACGCGACCTACCAGAATGGTGTAAGGCACTATTTGGACGACCAGGAAGTGCCACCCAATTTAGACCGGAACCCAGTGGAGGAGACATCCACAGGGACCGTACCCTCCTTCCCCTACCACTAACCTCTCGGAAGGACTTACGGATCCACATGTTTAACGTGATCGTACTCCGCGTGAACACGGTGGCAGTTTTGTCAGTGGCGGAAATCGAACCCGGGCCTACCGAGTGCAATTCCCGCGCGCTAACCACTGGGCTACCGCGCCCTCAACCCCGTCGAGTTAACAAAGTTTGGTTTAGTTTAATGACGTTAAAACTAATAATGAAATTTTAAGGCACCGCGACAATCTCTATAACTTTCTCTTTATTTATTTTTTTATTTCTTCAATGTTTAAGTTTTTTCATTGTGGTCCCAACCACCACCCGATGTAAACAATACATCGTCACAATTCAATCCCGCATAATGAGCCAAAAACCTTATAAAAAGCAAACACTAATTCGGTTTTTAATTGTCCCTAGGCCAAAAACCGTACAAAAAGCAAACATTTATTCGGTTTCTAATTGTTCCTAGGCCAAAAACCGTATAAAAAGCAATCACTGATGACATTTGCCCCATGAGAATATCCTCAAATGTACCACCAAGCATCTGCTAGGTCAAAAACCGTTTCCATGGCAACTGCGTCTGCGAGCACAAGAAATGAAACTTCTTGGGCCGTTCAATGCATCTGCGCGTCACCTCGCGCCGGTATGTGGGAGAAAAACTTCTTTTGCTAAAAAATTGAAATTCGGAAATTCTTAAAATTCGGATTCTGCAGCTACTTTTCATTATTTCTCGATCAGATTGGGCTTGTAAGAATGCCTGATGTTTGAGCTTTCTAAAAATGTAAATTATTAGTCGAAATTGTAGATACTTTTTCCGATGCGAGGATTTAAAAACGAAAGTTCGGTTTTTTTTAGCCAAAAGTGACTTTTATTTTAAAATCTTTAAAAAATATTAGACTTTGTCCCTGAGATTTGAAATTTATATATTTTTTCTCGCAATTGTCTGCTCTTTCCGGTCGTGTGTTTTGTTTTATTCTACGACGTCTGGATGGTGGAGAAAAACGGCGAAAAAGAGGAAAAAACGATCGAAATCGCATAAAACATTGAATAACAACAACAAAAAAATTCTAATTTTAAAAATCAGTTTTCACGTGTCACCCCCCCCCCCCCCCGGGTCTCCAATTGCCAAATTTCGTAGTTCTGCGACGCGCGGTCGCTGAGCCTATAGTGTATAAGACAGACAGACACACACACACAGGCATTGCCTTTTATTATATAGACTAGGAAATGTACCCGACGTTGCCCGGCACTTAAAGCAAAGTAGTTATACAAAATAACAAAATAAAAATCCGTGTATATCTGCAGAAAGGGGTGACCCTAAAAAAATCACAAAACCGAAATCCGTCACTCGCGACAATTCTACATTCTACGTAAAATCTGCGACGTAGAATGTACAATTTCCGCAAGTGAATGTAGAATCTCGTTCTTTAATATCTACCAACGGAATAATTCTCGCGTCACAAATAAATGAAAATACTTGAAATCGCAAAAAAGTTCCTTTAAACCCGAAATGCATTGCCATCTCAGCAAATTCCATCCAATTTCCGTAAAATTTCAGCGCAATGCTCATAATGATAATATAATACCGAATTAAAAATATCTGGACATCTTTTAAATTTTCAAAGTTAGAAAACCTGAAAAAATGCACTATAACGCCAATAGATGGCGTTAGTTGCCAAAAGTCGAAGGATCTTTCGAACTGCTACAAAGACTATAAAAATCGACATCGTTGATTTGAGTCCATTTTAATATATTGTAATATAAAAACTGGAAAGATTTAAAAAGTACGAAATGTATATAAGCTTTAAAAACTCATTAAAAGTTGTTTATTCATCGTATGGACTCAGTTCAAAGTTTCTTTGAAAGAGAATTTTTTGATCTTTCCTATCATGTCAAGACGGAAACTGTGATAATATTTTCGGTTGATAGGGTTCCGATATGTGTGAATATCGCTCCAAATCGTTGACATTCGTGATGAAACATAAAATGACTAAAACACTAATTAGAAATTAAAAAAAAAATAATAAAGGTGCACCTATTCGGGTCCTGAAGTACCAGTGTACCAAATTTCATGGTAGATAGCATATAATTTACCTACATAATGAAATGACATTACTTTTTTTACAACAAATTAATGGAATACAAGATCCTCAATACAGTGCTTTTGGCATTGAATTAATATAACATATATTGAAATTAGGCCCTTTTGGAAACTTATAATCTACGTGCAAAATCTCCATCAAAATGCATGCACAGTATATCAATAATCAAACTATCGTAGTCCAGCAAAAATCGCTAAATTGATGATTTTTTTTTTCTGAATGTATTATTTTATGAATCGGAATTAAAAATACCAACTGAATTTGAATAGACCCCCCCTCCTCCAATGAAAATCTGTAAAAAAAAAAATCGACGGTGGTTCCAGTCCGATGGAGCCGTTTTGCGTGATTAACATTTTGTATAATAAAACTCTAGTACAGTTCAATAAGTTTATATCATTTTTTTTCAGACACATTTGCTTCATTTACAAGCTTTCAAAGCGCAATAAATTACTCGCTGATTGTTTATAGTTTTCACCCCGATTTTATCTGGATACTCCGACCAAAGACTTCACACCTGAATATCAAATTGTTTTACTAACTTGCTTGGCGGTCTATAAATTAACTTATACAAGCTTAAACTGAGAAAAACAGAGCCATTTTGAAATATTGTATACACGATTTACTTTTACTTCTAAATCTGCACCCTCTTCAGAGCTGAGTGCCCACGTAATCCTTTGCACATGATATATATAGAAAGGTTTACATAATGCTATGTTAGATGGGGGGGGGGGGGGAGGTAAGTGCTCTTGTACAGGGACCCCGAAAGGATGCGTCTTGGCTTGACTTTTTCTTCACAGCTTCACAGGAGAGATTGTAATTCATAGCCAGATTCAATAATGCTACAAGTACAAAATGAAACAAATCCATAGAATGCCATCTGAAATTAAGAGAAAGACTTATAAAACGCCAAGTTTTTAACTCCATTCAGATAAAACTCCTGTTCACCTGGTTTCCTTAATAAGTAGAAATGGAGAATAAATGGAACTCTTTTTAAGAAATTGGTGGTTTAGCGCTACATATTTGGGTATTGGAGGCATTTCGGTTTGTAGGCTTTTCGGCTTCAAAAGGTGAGGGAGTGGGGGTGTACAAAAGGGAAAAAAAGGCAAAATGTATTATCCATTTTCCCTATTCTTTGCAGTAGGAGGGTGAACTGCAGTTCAAAATCGAATCGGCCGCCATTTTTGTCCACTTTATAATTTTTTACGGTAAAATAAAGAGAAAAGTATATACTACTAAGTTTCTGAATGAATAAATCGGATTTAAATTCATTGGATATGCTGGCCATTTAAATGCCAGTTACATTCATATCATAGATTAAGTTACTGTTTCTCTCATAGACTACAACCATTGTTCCGGGAATTCTGTTTCTCCATAAGAAATAATACGCCGAAGTTCTTCAAAATTGGGTTATAATCATGCCAATTACTACGAATTCTATTTAGTTCTAGTTTTTCACATAACGTATCTACACATAGCATTTTATACCGATTGGAGCATTAATTCTGTAGTTATCGTGTCCAAATCTCCCGCCCGGCATCTTTCTCGAAACGTGTTCGAAACGCCTTCAGGAGATCTTAAAACGCGTTTAATGCTTAAAATATAGAATTCGAAAATTTCCGGGGAAACAATACTTTCTCTATCATTAGTTATAATATAAGAAAATAAGAATTAATATATATTTTTTAATTTGCGGTGAATTACTTGCCCTACATACGAAAAAATATATAAGGAAAGTATTATGACGGGGTCAAAAATTCGAATTCGAGTTTCCGACAAAAAAAAAAGGCACGTTTCAAGTAGCCTTGAACTCGAATCGAATGTTTTTGGGGTGATGTATATGTGTGTGTCCGTGAGTGAGCAATGTATGTATCCATTCTAACGCAAAAATCGTCAAAATGTAAAATAAAAGACTCGGTGTGTTCAAATGTATCAATTAAAGGCTTGTTCTATGTGTAATTTTTGACGACGAAAGGGATAAGATCAACTCCATTATTTTACTCTAAGATGGACCATCCTCGAGATATATAAGTTTTTTTAATTTTAGGGAGCCTAAGACGTTTTTCACTGTAGTTAAAAACTATTTAATGATTTTTTTAAACATCTGGCAGCGAAGTTTCTTGAGGGTTATTCTGCTGCTGATTAGATTTCAGCATATAAAACCGACAAATTAGCAAAATATAACCGACACTGTTTTGCGAAATGACCCGCAAAATCTGAAATAAATGATAAAAATTGCTGAAATATATTAATTATATACTTGCTCTTCATGCAAGTTTTGACAACAAAACGGATACATCTGACCCCATGGATTCTAGGATGAACAGTTCTCAAGCTATTTTAGTTTTTTAGAGTTTTGAGTAGCTGAAGACGTTTTAAATTGCATTAAGTTGTTAAATGAAACGAAGATGCATTAAACGTACAAATTGGATATAATATCAGAAAAGTATCCATGCTATTTCCTGCAATTAAACTCAATTAAATGCATCATGAAAAAAAAGATAAGAAAATGAATTTGAGTCTGTAGGGAAAGTCATGTGCAGCAAACGTTAGATTTTCTAATTTTATGTAATATTTTTGATGTATTTATTAGAAAAAGTGCAATATCTTGAGAACGGTTTATGCTAGCCTTCTATAGTTTTTGCCATTCGTTTTCTAATGAAAAATTACATAAAAAATAACAATTTACGTAACATTTTTAAAGATTCTGATTTTTCACAGACTTCTTCAAAATGTTATTTAAAAATTTCGGGGCGATGGGAGGGGGGGGGGGGGCCCGAACACTCAATTGCGTTTAAAATCGATTGACTTCCAGGATTAGCTTATTGTATTATTTGTACCAAATGTCGTTCGTAACAATCCATTCAATTGTGAAATATCGCTTCCGCTGACTCATGGACACATACATACTTACATAGACACACATACACACAGACATCACCTCAAAAACGCTCGATTCATGTTCAAGGATGCTTGAAACGTGCATCGAATACTCGAATTCGAATTTTCGACTCTCTACAATACTTTTCCCTATAGACATTATACTATGTAAATAGGGAAAGTAAAAACTAAAAATTATCATGCAAACATTCTGCTAAAAGAATTTCTCTTGTGAAACTTGCCTTATTAGCACAAATACATATGATAATTGTTAAATTTGTTTTATTTATTGCTTATTTACATATTTTTTAACTTCTGATTTTAGATAGATCATCTACATATACGTATTTTGCAAAAATTTTAATATAAATAGTTTTTATACGAATTATTAGAATTTATGTATTTTTCTCTATGTTTTACAAAAATAAAGTAAATTGTATCACCGAAGTTCGCAAAAATGGGGCAAATAGCGGTTTCTTGCTGCCATTGCAGTCAACGGTTATTCCATGCTGGTTGCCATGCGCAATTAACAAAAGTTTAAGTTTATTATCGACAGTACAGCTCTTTTTTTCAACGGTAAGGAAAAGCCCTTAACTTTAATAAAGCGATAATAAAGCAGACCGAAAATGGTGTGGAAAAGGTAAAGTCGGCAAAAATGGCAACCTCTATGGTCATGTATTACAATTCACCCATCTAATACGAAGAATGGGGATCTCGTTTAATTGATTCTTCCCTTTCTGGCTGAGAAAATGCTTGAAAAATCCCTTTACCAAGGATATTCGGGCTGAAAATCCTACAAAATCGTTGTGGCCGAAAAGCCTAGAAGCCGAAAGACCTACTAAACCATACATTTGTGATATGCTATTTGTTTGTTGCGTGTTCGATCCTTGATGATAATGTTATCTAATAACTTACACACAATTGTCGAATGTGTTCTTTTCTTTCCAGATTCGTTGGAAGTCCCAGGTGACCTAGAAAGTCGAATTTTTGCACACTTATAGTATCGACTACTGTTCAGAAACTAACGGAGCAGAATTTTCTATTTACCTTTTCCCTGGGAACGGAGAAACGGATGGTTTCGAAAGAGCTCGAAAAACAATTTTAGACCCTTCAAAAGGGTCCCTAGTGACCTAGAAAGTTGGATTTTTGCACACTTATAGTATTTCCGGTCACCCAACTGGCTGCTCATATCCTCGGGTGAGTCGGGTGACCTGGGTCTTCAACACTTACAGTATCGATTATTTTAAAGAAACTAACGAGCAGAATTTTCTTCTTCCCTGGGAACGGAGAAACAGATGGTTTCGATAAAGCTCGAAAAGTGTTTTTAGGCCCTTCAGAAGCGTCCCTAGTGACCTTAAAGGTTGAATTTTAGCACACTTATAGTATCCCGCCAACGGCCGTACCGTGCTGAAAACACCGGTTCTCGTTAGATCACCGAAGTCAAGCAGCATCGGGCGCGGTTAGTACTTGGTGGGTGACCACCTCGGAACACCGCGTGCTGTTGGCCATCTCGGGTGCGGTATCCCCGTGGTTTGCGCGCTAGATTTGCACGCTACCACAAATGCCGCCGTGTTCATGCGGAGTACGATCACGTTAAACATGTGGGTCCGTAAGTCCTTCCGAGAGGTTGGTGGTAGGAGAAGGAGGGTACGGTCCCTGTGGATGCCTCCCCCACTGGGTTCCGGTCTAAATTGGGTGGCACTTCCCGGCCGTCCATACAGTTACCTTACACCTTTCTGGTAGGTCGGACGGTCTGGGTCTCAACAACAACACTTATAGTATCCCGGCCACACAGAAAGCTACTATTAGCCTTTGGGTTGGTCGTGTGGTCTGGGTTTTCTGCACTTATAGTATCGACTACTGTTCAGAAACTAACGGAGCAGAATTTTCTATTTACCTCTTCTCTGGGAACGGAGAAACGGATGGTTTCGAAAGAGCTCGAAAAGTAATTTTAGACCCTTCAAAAGGGTCCCTAGTGACCTAGAAAGTTGGATTTTTGCACACTTATAGTATTTCCGGTCACCCAACTGGCTGCTCATATCCTCGGGTGAGTCGGGTGACCTGGGTCTTCAACACTTACAGTATCGATTATTTTAAAGAAACTAACGAGCAGAATTTTCTTCTTCCCTGGGAACGGAGAAACAGATGGTTTCGATAAAGCTCGAAAAGTGTTTTTAGGCCCTTCAGAAGCGTCCCTAGTGACCTAAAAGGTTGAATTTTTGCACACTTATAGTATCCCGGCCACACAGAAAGCTACCATTAGCCTTTGGGTTGGTCGTGTGGTCTGGGTTTTCTACACTTATAGTATCGACTACTGTTCAGAAACTAACGGAGCAGAATTTTCTATTTACCTCTTCTCTGGGAACGGAGAAACGGATGGTTTCGAAAGAGCTCGAAAAGTGATTTTAGACCCTTCAAAAGGGTCCCTAGTGACCTAGAAAGTTGGATTTTTGCACACTTATAGTATTTCCGGTCACCCAACTGGCTGCTCATATCCTCGGGTGAGTCGGGTGACCTGGGTCTTCAACACTTACAGTATCGATTATTTTAAAGAAACTAACGAGCAGAATTTTCTTCTTCCCTGGGAACGGAGAAACAGATGGTTTCGATAAAGCTCGAAAAGTGTTTTTAGGCCCTTCAGAAGCGTCCCTAGTGACCTAAAAGGTTGAATTTTTGCACACTTATAGTATCCCGGCCACACAGAAAGCTACCATTAGCCTTTGGGTTGGTCGTTTGGTCTGGGTTTTCTACACTTATAGTATCGACTACTGTTCAGAAACTAACGGAGCAGAATTTTCTATTTACCTCTTCTCTGGGAACGGAGAAACGGATGGTTTCGAAAGAGCTCGAAAAGTAATTTTAGACCCTTCAAAAGGGTCCCTAGTGACCTAGAAAGTTGGATTTTTGCACACTTATAGTATTTCCAGTCACCCAACTGGCTGCTCATATCCTCGGGTGAGTCGGGTGACCTGGGTCTTCAACACTTACAGTATCGATTATTTTAAAGAAACTAACGAGCAGAATTTTCTTCTTCCCTGGGAACGGAGAAACAGATGGTTTCGATAAAGCTCGAAAAGTGTTTTTAGGCCCTTCAGAAGCGTCCCTAGTGACCTAAAAGGTTGAATTTTTGCACACTTATAGTATCCCGGCCACACAGAAAGCTACCATTAGCCTTTGGGTTGGTCGTGTGGTCTGGGTTTTCTACACTTATAGTATCGACTACTGTTCAGAAACTAACGGAGCAGAATTTTCTATTTACCTCTTCTCTGGGAACGGAGAAACGGATGGTTTCGAAAGAGCTCGAAAAGTAATTTTAGACCCTTCAAAAGGGTCCCTAGTGACCTAGAAAGTTGGATTTTTGCACACTTATAGTATTTCCGGTCACACAACTGGCTGCTCATATCCTCGGGTGAGTCGGGTGACCTGGGTCTTCAACACTTACAGTATCGATTATTTTAAAGAAACTAACGAGCAGAATTTTCTTCTTCCCTGGGAACGGAGAAACAGATGGTTTCGATAAAGCTCGAAAAGTGTTTTTAGGCCCTTCAGAAGCGTCCCTAGTGACCTAAAAGGTTGAATTTTTGCACACTTATAGTATCCCGGCCACACAGAAAGCTACCATTAGCCTTTGGGTTGGTCGTGTGGTCTGGGTTTTCTACACTTATAGTATCGACTACTGTTCAGAAACTAACGGAGCAGAATTTTCTATTTACCTCTTCTCTGGGAACGGAGAAACGGATGGTTTCGAAAGAGCTCGAAAAGTAATTTTAGACCCTTCAAAAGGGTCCTTAGTGACCTAGAAAGTTGGATTTTTGCACACTTATAGTATTTCCGGTCACCCAACTGGCTGCTCATATCCTCGGGTGAGTCGGGTGACCTGGGTCTTCAACACTTACAGTATCGATTATTTTAAAGAAACTAACGAGCAGAATTTTCTTCTTCCCTGGGAACGGAGAAACAGATGGTTTCGATAAAGCTCGAAAAGTGTTTTTAGGCCCTTCAGAAGCGTCCCTAGTGACCTAAAAGGTTGAATTTTTGCACACTTATAGTATCCCGGCCACACAGAAAGCTACCATTAGCCTTTGGGTTGGTCGTGTGGTCTGGGTTTTCTACACTTATAGTATCGACTACTGTTCAGAAACTAACGGAGCAGAATTTTCTATTTACCTCTTCTCTGGGAACGGAGAAACGGATGGTTTCGAAAGAGCTCGAAAAGTGATTTTAGACCCTTCAAAAGGGTCCCTAGTGACCTAGAAAATTGGATTTTTGCACACTTATAGTATTTCCGGTCACCCAACTGGCTGCTCATATCCTCGGGTGAGTCGGGTGACCTGGGTCTTCAACACTTACAGTATCGATTATTTTAAAGAAACTAACGAGCAGAATTTTCTTCTTCCCTGGGAACGGAGAAACAGATGGTTTCGATAAAGCTCGAAAAGTGTTTTTAGGCCCTTCAGAAGCGTCCCTAGTGACCTAAAAGGTTGAATTTTTGCACACTTATAGTATCCCGGCCACACAGAAAGCTACCATTTGCCTTTGGGTTGGTCGTGTGGTCTGGGTTTTCTACACTTATAGTATCGACTACTGTTCAGAAACTAACGGAGCAGAATTTTCTATTTACCTCTTCTCTGGGAACGGAGAAACGGATGGTTTCGAAAGAGCTCGAAAAGTGATTTTAGACCCTTCAAAAGGGTCCCTAGTGACCTAGAAAATTGGATTTTTGCACACTTATAGTATTTCCGGTCACCCAACTGGCTGCTCATACCCTCGGGTGAGTCGGGTGACCTGGGTCTTCAACACTTACAGTATCGATTATTTTAAAGAAACTAACGAGCAGAATTTTCTTCTTCCCTGGGAACGGAGAAACAGATGGTTTCGATAAAGCTCGAAAAGTGTTTTTAGGCCCTTCAGAAGCGTCCCTAGTGACCTAAAAGGTTGAATTTTTGCACACTTATAGTATCCCGGCCACACAGAAAGCTACCATTTGCCTTTGGGTTGGTCGTGTGGTCTGGGTTTTCTACACTTATAGTATCGACTACTGTTCAGAAACTAACGGAGCAGAATTTTCTATTTACCTCTTCTCTGGGAACGGAGAAACGGATGGTTTCGAAAGAGCTCGAAAAGTGATTTTAGACCCTTCAAAAGGGTCCCTAGTGACCTAGAAAATTGGATTTTTGCACACTTATAGTATTTCCGGTCACCCAACTGGCTGCTCATATCCTCGGGTGAGTCGGGTGACCTGGGTCTTCAACACTTACAGTATCGATTATTTTAAAGAAACTAACGAGCAGAATTTTCTTCTTCCCTGGGAACGGAGAAACAGATGGTTTCGATAAAGCTCGAAAAGTGTTTTTAGACCCTTCAGAAGCGTCCCTAGTGACCTAAAAGGTTGAATTTTTGCACACTTATAGTATCCCGGCCACACAGAAAGCTACCATTAGCCTTTGGGTTGGTCGTGTGGTCTGGGTTTTCTACACTTATAGTATCGACTACTGTTGAGAAACTAACGGAGCAGAATTTTCTATTTACCACTTCTCTGGGAACGGAGAAACGGATGGTTTCGAAAGAGCTCGAAAAGTGATTTTAGACCCTTCAAAAGGGTCCCTAGTGACCTAGAAAATTGGATTTTTGCACACTTATAGTATTTCCGGTCACCCAACTGGCTGCTCATATCCTCGGGTGAGTCGGGTGACCTGGGTCTTCAACACTTACAGTATCGATTATTTTAAAGAAACTAACGAGCAGAATTTTCTTCTTCCCTGGGAACGGAGAAACAGATGGTTTCGATAAAGCTCGAAAAGTGTTTTTAGGCCCTTCAGAAGCGTCCCTAGTGACCTAAAAGGTTGAATTTTTGCACACTTATAGTATCCCGGCCACACAGAAAGCTACCATTTGCCTTTGGGTTGGTCGTGTGGTCTGGGTTTTCTACACTTATAGTATCGACTACTGTTCAGAAACTAACGGAGCAGAATTTTCTATTTACCTCTTCTCTGGGAACGGAGAAACGGATGGTTTCGAAAGAGCTCGAAAAGTGATTTTAGACCCTTCAAAAGGGTCCCTAGTGACCTAGAAAATTGGATTTTTGCACACTTATAGTATTTCCGGTCACCCAACTGGCTGCTCATACCCTCGGGTGAGTCGGGTGACCTGGGTCTTCAACACTTACAGTATCGATTATTTTAAAGAAACTAACGAGCAGAATTTTCTTCTTCCCTGGGAACGGAGAAACAGATGGTTTCGATAAAGCTCGAAAAGTGTTTTAGGCCCTTCAGAAGCGTCCCTAGTGACCTTAAAGGTTGAATTTTTGCACACTTATAGTATCCCGGCCACACAGAAAGCTACCATTAGCCTTTGGGTTGGTCGTGTGGTCTGGGTTTTCTACACTTATAGTATCGACTACTGTTCAGAAACTAACGGAGCAGAATTTTCTATTTACCTCTTCTCTGGGAACGGAGAAACGGATGGTTTCGAAAGAGCTCGAAAAGTAATTTTAGACCCTTCAAAAGGGTCCCTAGTGACCTAGAAAGTTGGATTTTTGCACACTTATAGTATTTCCGGTCACCCAACTGGCTGCTCATATCCTCGGGTGAGTCGGGTGACCTGGGTCTTCAACACTTACAGTATCGATTATTTTAAAGAAACTAACGAGCAGAATTTTCTTCTTCCCTGGGAACGGATAAACAGATGGTTTCGACAAAGCTCGAAAAGTGTTTTTAGGCCCTTCAGAAGCGTTCCTAGTGACCTAAAAGGTTGAATTTTTGCACACTTATAGTATCCTTCCCGGCCGTCCAAATAGTTGCTCTTAGTCCCCTGGACGAGTCGGACGGTCTGGGTCTTCAACGCTTATAGTATCGACTACTGTTCAGAAACTAACGGAGCAGAATTTTCTATTTACCTCTTCCCTGGGAACGGAGAAACGGATGGCTTCGAAAGAGCTTGAAAAGTAACTTTAGACCCTTCAGAAGCGTCCCTAGTGACCTAGAAGGTTGAATTTTTGCACACTTATAATATCCCCGGTCACCCAACTGACTGCTCATATCCTCGGGTGAGTCATATGGGGTTGGTATTATTCCTTTTGTCGTATAAAATTACGTATGTAACAAGCATTTAATTGAGACATTTGAGCATACGTAGTCTTTACATTTTAGAACTTGATGATTTTGGAAAGCCATTTCGGAAAAACAAAACAGGTTTTTTTGTTCCAATTCGTACCAAAATATACTCAGCACCAGGATCAGCCACAAGTGTATTATTTGCCAAATTTTGTGAAATTTGGTCAATTGGTGTGTGAGCTAGAGAGGATACATACATTGCGCAGGTACAGACAGACACACTCACACAAAGACGTCACGTCACGCTAAAAATGGTTTTATGGGTTCTAGAGTGCTCAAAATGTGTAGATCTGTCAAAAATTCGAGTTGCGATTTTTGACACGATTCTAATACTTTTCCTATCAGTACCATATATTGTAGGGAAACTGGAAAGTAAAAATAATGTAGCATTGAAGTAAAAATAATGTAGCATTGAAGTAAAAATAATGTAGCATTTTTAGCATTGAATTGCACATGCTTCTCTGGATAACAACATGCAATACTATTTCGAAGTACCCAATGGACTTAAATTTAACGAAACTCTATCTTGCCAATTGTCAATATTGATAGTATGTACAATAGGCAATACAGTTCATATATTTAAATATTTCAATAAATAATGCATCTATTTGGCGTCAGTTTAACCTCCTTTTTGCAATTTCAGCATTACTTTTGTCAATTTGACACTAATAAAAAAGTTGGCAGGTGGACGATATTTTGCCAAATTAACCACCAAATTCCACAAAATTTATCGTCAAGCGTTTCAGACAGACAGAGATGTTCTTATGTATTAATAAATAACTAATGGCGAATCCTGATGTCAAAGTATATAACTATTACAAAAAATATCTTCTTTCACGAAGGGAATGAATTAGATCTACGAGAATGGTGTTTACAAATTTGTCACATAATATTGCATGTAAAATGTGAACATATATCCCAAGAATCAATATTTTTTTAATATTATGTAATTTTTTTGATAAATTTATGTGACAAACGCGCAATATTTCAAGAACGGTTTCATGCGCGTGTTCTAAAGTAAGTGTCATTTGCTTTCTAATGAGAAATTACATAAGAAATTATTATTTATGTAACATTATTGAGGGTTCTGATTTTTTTAATAATTTTTTCAAAATTTCATTAGAAAAGTGGGGTATCTTTTGACTATTCGATTACGTTTAAAATTAATTAGGGTACAGTATTTATCGATTCTAGTAATCGTACAAATTACATTCAAAACACTCCTTTCGTTCGCGGAATATCGCATCCACACAGGCTCACACACTTATATACAAACAAATATCACCTCAAAAACGTTCGATTCGAAGTCAGGAATGCTTACTCTTTCGTCAAAAATTCGTATTCGAATTTTCGACCCCGCCACAATACTTTCTCTATATATTGTATTATGTAGGGAAAATAATAACCCGCAATGTCAGGTCATGCTGCTTAAATGCTGAAAAATTCGACATTTAAGCAAGATTATGTCGGATATATAAATAAAATTCTTTCGGGTATAAGCAAAATTCTTTCTGGTATTTAAGCAACATTATTTCGTGCATTTAAGCAAGATTATTTCGTGTATTTAAGCAAGATTATTTCGGGTATTTAAGAGAAAGATTATTTCGGGTATTTAAGCAAGATTGTTTCTGCTATTTAAGCAAGATTGTTTCTGCTATTTAAGCAAGATTATTTCGGCTAATTAACAAAAATATATGTCGACTAAAAATGGAATAATATTACCGCAGGAAGAACAGAAAATCAATAATAAGAGAAAGATACATTGTTCGATACTAAAATTATGTTGTTTTGAGTGCACTCCGAATACGCTATTGGTTGCAAAATGGACATTCGGCCACGAGTATTTAAGGAAATATAGTAACTGAACTTTAAACTATTAAACAAGGCAGTAAATGATTTGAAATTTATGTTAGAATAACAGCATACATTTCGAATACAGTGAATATTCAAAATTATTTTTTACGACAACAGAACAAAGAAGTCAGTTTAACAAAGTACGAAAATTATTATAAATTATTTTAATGATTTAATAAGAAGGATTAGCAAAGATAATTTAAATCTATACCTTACCTTCTGAACTTTGACGTCGTACCGCTGATGTATCTTTTGTAGGTGAACTTGTAGGCGGTTGAATTTCTGAAAATATCGGACAATTCAGATTAAATTTGAAACAGAGAAATAGAAAATTATTTGAAATATACTTTGTGATGATTATAATTGAAAAGGATTGCTAACGATTTAAGTTATCAGAATTGTAAAATCTTCACAAGATTTTCTCACTCATATCGTGTATATCTTTTACACAATTTCAAACAATGACTCAATATTAACATCATACAATTACGAAATATTGATTAAATATAAAAACATTCCTTATTTAATATTGTACAATATAAAGGGTAATTTTAAATACAATATTAAATTAAATAGTTAATATTGTATTTAATATTGTGCCTGCATATCACCCATTATCATTTTAAATAATCATTGACAATTTAGTTATAATATATGTATTTTTGATTTAAAAATTAAATTGTCGCTCAAGATAAGGGAGACGCTTTAAAATTTATAAGTAATGCTGTTGATTGTATTTTTTAACACTTTACAATATAGTTGAAAAGTGTTTATGACTTTGTTCATTCTGTCTGTCTGTCTATCTGTCTGTCTGTCTGTCTGTCTGCCCGTTAGCCTGATAACTGCCGTAAAAATGACTTTATCAAAATGAAATTTTAGAATGTTTTTCAGACGGTCTGTAGGACCTATGGGAATATAAATAAATAATATCACCCAAATAGTTTTTTATTGAACCCGGGTTGAAAAAATGAAATACATTGAATCCTATGGGACCTAATTTTTCAAACATTTTTTAAGCAAATTTAAAATTCACAAATTGCTTCGAAATTCTTAGAAAATATTCACATTGTCCTCTAAAATATATAAAAAAAATTTCAGTTAAATATGTTAGGTAGTTTTTTAATTAAAAATTATTTAATAAAGGGAGAAAAATAAATTCAATTAAATTCTGACTTTTGGGATATCCTCCAGAAAGAAAAAAGAGATATATTATATAATAAATATCTTTCCAAAAGTTTAACTATTTTGTATATGAGAGAGGCTTCACATTTTAAAATAAATTTGGTAGATAACAATTTTTCAAATTTTTTTTTTAATTTTGTATAACTCTTCATGATATACTTATTTGATGACATTTTTAATGCACTTTCTTACGTCCTACAGAGTTAAAATTTGGTACACAGCTTAAATTTGTAGAACATTTTATTCTACAAAAACTTGGTGGATCTTTAAATATAGATCCTTCATTTTTTTCGAAATGGTCTGCAAATAATCCCCGTTCACTTCTATAAATCAGTGTTGCAATGTTGTTAAAAATTCTGATGTGGGCAGCACATGTCTTTCTCTGCAGACTCATATTCACGTTCTCTTTATTTCTTCAATAATAATTTCAGTTTATCTGCACAAAATAACAGCCATAAGTATTTTAAATGACATTGAATTTGCACGTTAAACTTAAATTTGGTTCTCATTTGATAGCTGGACTTATTATCAAAGGTGGCATAGCGAAAACGTGAAAAAACTAAACTATCTCAAGAACGGCTGGTCCTGGAATAATGGGGTTAGTCTTATTCTTTTTATTGTCAAAAATCACGTATAAAATAGGAATTTAATTGATATAATTGAGCACACGTAGTCTTTTATTTTTATATTTAACGATTTTTGCGGACCATTTCGCAAAAACAGCCCGTTCCTTTTTCCCGAATCGTACTAGAATAACCTACAAGTGATTTATATACCAAATTTTGTTAAATTTGGTATATAAATCACTTGTAGGTTATTGAAATATTATACACTAAATTTTGTTAAATTTGGTACATTAGTTTTTAGATAGAGTGGATAAAGACAATTTCTGCCGTCCATTTCGCAAAGAAGGCAGATTCTTTTATTACGAATCGTAATATAATCTAATGAACATCAGGGTTTCCCACAAAAAACTTACTTACCAAATTTTATGAAATTCGGTCCATTAGTTTTTCAGTTAGAGTGGATGCAATATCCTCACAGACACACAGAAAAACACGCAGATACACCGCTACACACACAGACGTCTTCCTAAAAATAGTTTTTTCGTGTTCTAGAAGTCCCCAAACGTGTAGATCCTTCGAAAATTCGAGTTCCGATCTTCGGCACGATTCCAATGCTTTGAATATACACACACACACAACCACACATATATTATCTGTGTATCTGTGTATTATCTGTGTATCTCAATTCCGTGCCTACGCAATTACAATAGTTGTGATTTTAAATGATCCCCAAACTTTTATTATTTCTTCAACGAAGCCTAATTTTAACATATGCTGAATGCAAATATCTCAAGCGATTGTAAGGTGAGTTACATAAGAATTGCAGAATTTTTTTCACACAAAATTTAGCTCTAGAGTCTGGAATACAAGTTATATGAATGAAATATTCATTGATTTTGCATAGAGAATCAAATGATTTATATTGCGAAAGAGTTTTAAATATTTAAGTATAATAAATTACTGTAGTACTGTGATAATGTAAAAAATATCACCACTGAATGTATCACATTTTTTAGAAATTTTAAATGAAATTGCATTTCAGTTGGAAAGTGTTTCATAATGAATGCTTATGCATGATTGATCTTTCTTGTTAATGTTTATTATTATATTTTCGATTTAAATAATAAATAAAGGGATATAAAAATATATCCATCGGTTTGATTTTTAACACTTTACAACATAGTCGAAAAATGCTTATGACTTTGTTCATTCTGTCTGTCTGTCTGTCTGACTGCCCGTTAGCACGATAACTGCCGTAAAAATGACTTTATCAAAATGAAATTTTAGTATGTTTTTCAGACGGTCTGTGGGACCTATGGGAATATAAATGAATAATATCACTCAATTAGTTTTGGATTAAACCTGGGGTGAAAAAATGAAATACATTGAACCCTATGGGACTTAATTTTTCAAAAATTTTTTAAGCGAATTTAAAATTCACAGATTGCTTCGAAAGTTTTAGAAAATATTCAAATTATCCCATAAAATATATAGAAAAAATTTCAGTAAAATATGTTAAATAATTTTTATTTAAAAATATACCTAATATAGGGAGAAAAACAAATTTAATTAAATTCGGACTTTTGCCATATCCTCCAGAAAGAAAAAAGAGATATATTATATAATAAATATCTTTCCAAGAGTTTCATTATTTTATATATTAGAGAGGTTTCACATTTTAAAATAAATATGGTGGATAATAAATTTTTAAATAAAATACATTATTATAGTATTGTGATGAATGAAACGATTGTAAACATGTTTATGAATGAAATGCTGCTTTTACATAGAGACGATTTATATTTCGATGACATCATTTGAATAAAGTTCATTTGTTTTCGATGAAGTTTTCAAATATAATAAATTATTGTAGTATTATGATAATTTTAAAAATATTACTGAGGAATGTATCGCATTTTAGAGATGTTTAAACCAGGCAATTTATATTTCAATGCCGTCATTTGAATGAAGTTCGTTTTCTTCGATGAAGTTTTCAAATATAATAAATTAATGCAGTATTGTGATAATTTTAAAAATATTACCGAGGAATGTATCGCATTTTAGAGATGTTTATATAAAACTGCATTGAAGTTGGAAAGTGTTTCATAATCAATGCTTTATGCATGATTGATCTTTCTTGTTTTATATAAAAACTGATGGATTGATTTAGCTGCTACAGCTCATCTGAGAATACAGTCCGGGATATATCTGAGAAGCAAAAGTTAAATCGTGATTTTACAATTTTAAGATATATGTAGTTTCCTAGCAAGGATTAGAACAGATTGATTAAGACCGTCTAGATGCTGTTGCGATACATTCCCTGGAATCGTAAGTGTATTTGCAGAATATAAGGGCGAGTTCAAAGTTCTGTATAACTAACTATTTGGCTAACTATCGTACAAGGTCACAAAATAACGTTCAGGGGCAATGAACAGCAATTACATGTTCAGCTAATTAAAAACCGAAAATTAGATTCTCAGGACACTGCCGTATTCAAAATTCCTTTTTTTTCGCATCTTTACAAAAACAACTAACTGAACGACGACCAGCTTATATACCCTCAGTGGAATTCAGGGAAAACCACACAACTCGTGAAGTTCTCAACAAATGTACAGAATTTGAGAAGTTTCTAAAACTCATTATAAAAGTTGTCAAGTTCGTGATATTGCTCTAAATTTATAACAAAGATTACCGAATTTGTCGCTAAGATCAAATGAAACGGACCTTTGATTTATAGTAAAAATGCTAAATGTCGGTTTACCTTTAAGAAATGGAATATGCTGTAAATATATTGTAGATATTTATTCGTAACAATACATTTTTCACGCGTATGCAAATGACTTGACAGGACATAAAATGCAGCATCGTTCTTCTCTGGCGACAAGTAAATTTGGATTTGTGATAAACATTTATTAAAATAAATATTATGAATGCAGATTGCATAATGAAGTCTACATAATTTAAAAATTGCATAATAAAAAAAAATCTGCAATTTTTAATGTTTGAACAGGTGTAGGGTAATTCCGGGATAGATGCCGTATCCGGTATAGATAGCGCACATACCCTTGTTCTGAAACTTACCGTAAGATGGTAATGCTGTAAACACTAATGGTGTGCTATTTAGTGTTTCAAATGTGTTTGATAAAAGTATTGTGTTCTTGTGCTTTTTTTCTCCTGAAATTGACAAATATCTAAGATGAGTGTAGAATTTATTATGAAATATCTTATCGTGCTACCATAGATTGTCAATTATAGCTAAAACTCTGAAAATGTCAGTGGATTCCTTGTTTGAGCGAAGCATAGTCTTTGTGTAGAGTGTTTTTATTGTGATTTCGCCATTGAATTCAAGGTTCCGTGTGGTGCGGCATCTCTCCCTTAGAAATGGGTACACTCAAGAGTAATTTGAAAAATAAGTAAAATTTTTCATAATTATGTTATTAAGTCAATATTCATCCTACTCCGTTATCCATTAATGTCATTATTTTGTCTGTGTTGGTTGTATTCTTAAAATAAGAAAAGCAAATATTTTTCAAATATAGTCACTACTTTATATTTTATAAAATTGCAATTTCAGCGTTTCCATCTTTAGATATTTAAATATGCATATTGTTTGAAGAAACATATTTGGCACGTCCATTAAAATTCATTTATGTTAAACGCGGACGAGTCTCTCTTATGATGCGGTGTAGCACCCGATTTACCCGGGAAAGACGATGCAATGAAGGGGTTTACAAAATAATTTATAATTGCTTATTGAGTATTTTATAATTTATTTTATCCTAATACATATGTAAATAATCCTAATACATACGTAAATAAATTATAATGATTACATAAGTTTCTTGTTTGTGTACCATGAGTCTCAGAATAATGATTTAGAAAAAAGTGCGCCATCTATCTCGGATTTACCCTATTTATACGACTGAGGAGCAAAAGGCGACCTATCCGAAAGCGTAATATAACGAGGCATGTTAAATCAAAACTATTAAAAGCATGTTAAATCAAAGGAAAACTGTAATATAGAAAATTACCATAATTTGCATATTCCATACATTTTACTTACCGTAGAGTCTAACCGTTCCTTCAGTAGCTCCAAGAGAGTTCTTGGAAAAGCAGGTATAAACTCCGAAATCTTGAGGTTGTAGATTTTTAATGGTAAGTCTCATGTGTGTTTTGTAAGTCTTTTCCTTTGTTTTCACTTGCATTTTCTCATTTGATATAATCATTTCATTGGGTCTTCTGCCCCAATAGTTTATAGAGCTTGGATAGGCTTCTGTGTGGCAATCTAGCGTTATATCACGACCCACTGGTGCACCAACTAATTGATTTGGTATCCAAAGAACTGGTGGAACTAAAGGAATGAATAAACACTTATATCAGAAATATTTTATACAGAATTTTATATCAGAAATATTAAGGATAAATAGTATTCGGCAGTTCGTTTTTAAAAAAAGAAGGAGAATAGATCGTTTTCAAAATCATTTGAAAATTGAATAAAGCATTTTGGGTCAAACTTCGTGTGCCGCGAAAATTATTATCTTTTATTATCTTTTCTTCTGTGTGTCACAACATGAAAGACTTGAAATATTTACTTTTATGCATAGCAGTGATTAATAGAATTTTGTTTTTAGAACATTCATCTAATATATTAAAAAAATCACAATATTATTTTGATTCGTGTAAGTTATTATTTTTGATTTTCTTAATTGTCAGGAAAGTGTAGGTCCAAGTATTTTTAAAAATATATTCTAAAAGAATGCGTAGTTGTATTTGCAAAGAATGAGTAATTTATTTCACATGTTCACTTTTATAAAATATGATGACAGTTACATAGCAAACAGTATGTTCTTTTGTTCTTAAATAAGTTGTGGAATTTGCCTTTGATTGTTTTCTCATTTAGAATAAAATATTGGTTTTCGTGCTGTAGAATATTGAGTATATTTTCAATGTATAAAAGTACTATGCATAACATAGTACATATGTATATCATAGTACTAAGTATTTCTTTTTTATTAATAGTGTTTTTTTTCAATATTTGAAAAAAAAACACTATGAATAAAAAATATTGAAACATAAATTCATTCTACAGAAATCATTTTCTCTATAAATTGGTGCACTAATGTGGTGTAAACGTCCATAATGATTAACATTATGCGTACTTTATATTAGGTATTTGAAACACAGTTTGTAAAACATATATAGTTTATCTTTCAAAGTTTACAAAACATTAGACCTACTTTTAAGACCAGAACTCAAGCAGGCGGAACGGGGAATCGAACCCACGTCTTCTGGATTGCTCTCAGTTATGGTGATCACTACACCACGCTTATGAAGCCAGGACTATCATTGAATTCTCTCATAAGTTGATAAAAACTTATTTGTAAAAAGTACGTATACAAACACATCATAATTTAACTCATAATCTCCACTAAAAGCGAACTTAGGCCCCGTGAAAACTATAATTTCGGACCCCATGACAGGAAAAACTGGATGTAGATAGAAATTGCTCTTCATAAATCCAAAAACTGGGCCTGCAGGCAGCACGGGTCCCGGTAATTTGTACGGGCTTCCCCTTTTCTACGGGTCTGCGCGTACCCTACTTAGGAGACTATTGCTCCATAGGGACCAACACATTTGTGGTTTTCTTACAAAGTTATGTTTAAGAAACCTCATTATTATATTACTATTATTATTATTATTATTATTATTATTATTATTTGTTACACTTTGAAACCGAAAGAGTGACTTTTTTCTCAAAATAGGAGTGGAGATATTTTATCTCAAAGCGATTAATGATTTTACAATTTCAGTTATTGCGATTTAAGAAGCCAATACTCTTCCATCTCTTTTGTGATTTCCAGCCGTATTCACTCCGTGCGTTAATTTCACTCAAAAGGTAAAGTCGAGTTTTCATAGGCCAAAAGAGTGAAAATTAGCTAATGATAAGCGAAATACATTAGTTTCGAATGAGAGTGTATTATTATTAATATTATTAGCAGTTATACAATCACACATACTCATCTCTCTTGTTTACTTATTAAACTATGTTGTTTTAAAACGAGTTACACACTTCAAATATATTTAAAGGATTTGTTTGGGATGTTTCACAATTTATTGGGAACCAAATGATTGCGCTGATCCCTGCAATATCCTTCATTGGAGGCGTATGTGGAAATGTCACGTGTTTTTGATCAAAGGCGTTCAGTTGCTGAAAGCATCGCACTGCTATTATCCACAAAATTTCAAAATTAGCATTCCATAAACGGTGCCATAAGCAGTAACAGCGATATTATGCCTGTATCTTACAGCGGTCATTTTCACAACAGCATCAAGATTTTGGAAAAGTCAGTAACTGCTATATGTTTTGCATGCATAATGTAAAATGAACGGTTAAGAAAAGAAGGGGTTTAAAATTGCAAAGAAGAAAAAACCCAAACACGATTAAGAAGTTTTTGTAGGATAAATTGTTTTTTAGACAATACTCACAATGAACGTGGAGAATTATCCTTCGGCTAACAGAGGGCGGAACTCCATTCGCTGCTATGCAGAGGTATGCACCGGTATGTAATCGACTCACTCTAGTGATGCTCAGGATTTCACCTTCGTATGTTATGGCATTGGGATCTAAAGAATAATTTAGGATTAGAATGATAGACTTTAGAAAATTTCGATCGCACCCCCATTGCAGATAACACATCCATGAACTGCTTATGAAAATTAAATAATGAGATAAAAACATATAATATATGTAAAATACATATAATATACAATATTTAATATTTAAAAAAAAAACTTAAATATAATAACTACAGATTCCAAAAAGGACCTTATTATTATTATTTTTAAAAATAATTAAGTAATACTATATTATTATTTTTCTTAGGCTTCCTCTTCTTTTGCGGCTGAAGAGGAAGCCTTCGAAAATATCATTAGTATTTTTTAAATCAGCTTGGAACAGTTGATACCTGCAATGGCAGCATGAACTCAAAATTGTTTTTACGACAGCTATACAAAATTTATATCTGTTAAATATAGTTATGTAATGCATAATGATAAGAATTTATCAGGAAAATGTTGTCTTTACTCCTGTTTGACAAGCACCTTTTTCGAGAGATATATGTAAAAACTGTTCGGTTACTATCAAACTTAAATGCAGTGTAATGTGCTAAAAAATAGAATCGAAAGTTATATATCCCGAACCGGAAGTTAAAATTCTTAGTGAACCCCTCTAGAATTCGATGTTGAATCCAAATCAGTCAACATCTGAGTTCTATCTATATCCAATCATGAAAAATTAAAGGAAAATGTTATCGTAAAAACAGCAGTATGGCAACATTTTTGTTACCAGCAAACTCATACAAGAATTAGTGTCATAGGATTGCATTTTTATGGTTTGAATTGCATGGTCTTTAATGTTCATTTTCTTAAAAATATATTTTCATCATTTTAAATTTGTTGTGTCGTTCAAAATATTTCGCGAGTATAAACATTATATAAATGACCTACTGTTATGTGTTTGCATCATAGGGTTTTTAATTACAATTCATTTGATCTCCATAGAATAAAATGAAATGCAAATTTTTACGAAAAGCATTGTAATCAGGAAAATATATTTGCTCGATCCCTTATTAGGCCATTTCATACATGTGTAATATTTCTGTTTGCACAATGTATTTAGCAAAGATCTATGCAATTATTACGCAGAAATCGTGCGCGCAATGAGAAAGGTATTGTTTTGATGAAATGAACATTAAAGATTACGCAGTGCTAACCATTTAATGAAATAAAGGTGCACCTCTCTAGATATAATTTACGCTCTAGCATTTCTGAAGAGGAAGCCTTCGAAATTAAAGGAAAATGTTATGCTCTAGCACTGATTTTTACATACGTTTGTTTTAAATTGCTGACAAGATACCCATTTGCAATAATAAATCATAAAAGAAAAATGATATTTTGAAATTTTGAAAGGTTCATGTCTCTTAAAACGACCACGACATGAAATTTAACTTTTTGAACATTTCACAAAGCTCAGAACACGTTTTGACAGTGTTTTTCTTTCGCTTAATGAGGGAATTTGTTTTTTGTGCTTAATATACAGGGAGTTTCAAAAAGAATAATCCGATTTCAAAATATTGCATTTTTAAAACTTAAACGCACAAAGTGACAATTAATACATGAATTTAAAGAGAAAATACCCAAGCTTTATTTTCACGATGTAAGATGCGGAGATCTAGGAGGTCAGTTGTGCAACACAAAGTCATTAGCATTGGATTGGTCGTAGAGGACCTTATGACTTTGTATGACACAGCTGGCCTCCTAGGTCTCTGGATCTTACACTATGCGATTTCTTCCTTTGGAAATATGGAAAAGATCATGTCTTTGTGCTACCTCTGCCCACAAGCCTTTATGAACTCAAACAACGCATTTCTGCCACTTTGGAGACAGTTACCACGGATATGAGGAAGCATGTTTGGCAAGAACTTGCATATCATCTTCACATTGTACGTGTAACTAAAGGAAAGCATATTCAACACTTGTAAGTAAAACATGGACATTTTTCCTTTAAATTTTTTTATTTATTGTCACACCGTGTGTTTAAGATTTAAAAATTCCATATTTTGAAATCGGATGATTCTTTTCGAAAAACCCTGCATATCTTGCGCTTAATATATTTCGTTTAAATGTACGTTTACCGAAAGTCGTGAACTAATTTACCAAAAATTTATAAATCAAACAATTAAAAAATAAAAATTGTAAATAAATACGCAGAAGCAAACACTAGAAAGAAGTAAGTTGAAATAAATATATATTTTTTTTGCAAATGCTGCTTTAATCTAAGAGTTACCTGTGAATTTTTTCCCTTGCCACGCTCCCAAGGGAATGGGCTCGTTGTCTTCTCTTCGCCACGTTATGTTCGGAGCAGGATATCCCACAGCCTTACACGTGAGCGTTACATTTGCTCCTTCTCGAACGACGACGTCGCTGCTGCTTCCTTCGTCCAAAATATCGGGCGGAACTAAAGAATAAATGGTATATTGAAAATTAACTACATCTTGGTGTTCTTTGAGTAAAAATCTTGCAAATGCCATAAATTGAACTCAAAGGAAGTTTGTAGGTTTATAAGCTAAATCCAAGTTTTGTAAAATTCATGCTTTATTATTTTAGAAATAAACAGAATGCCATCCATATCTGATTAATCTACCAAGCACAAAATCGACATCAGCATATAAATATCGATATTAGCATCGATAGCAATTAAAGATGGATTTCAAAATTATTCCTGATCTAATTCTAAGCAATTAGCCTTGAAAACATTGAACTTATGAAAATATATTGCATTGCGTTTTCGTAGAACTTGCAAAACTTGAGGAGTGTGTGTTAATATACAGGGTGATTCAAAATGATGGGGCAAAACTTTAAGGGGTGATAGAACACACCTAAACAAGCACTTTCGTCATACAATGCATGGTCGTAACTCAAGCTGTTAAGCATTAGGGGTTAGCACGTACTGTTGCATGAAATGATGGAACACAAGAATTACAGAGGAGGTATGAAGAAAGTGAAGGAATTACAGAACACATTTTAACGAACAACTTGAAGAAACTGCTCAAAACAAGAAATAAAAAAAATTACAAACAAATTACAATGAATAACTTACAAAAACTGCTCAAACCAGTGACCGCCAACATGAATGCAGGCCTCACACCTGCGACGTAGTGATCGTTGTACATTGGCGAAAACACCAGGTATTTTCCGGACAGCGGCAGCAGCAATAGAAATCCTGACAACAAGGTCCTCACCGGAATCGACGGGGCTGTCGTAGATGAGGCTTTTCATTTGGCCCCATAGGAAAAAGTCCAGACATGAGAGATCGGGCGATCTTCCGGCCAAGTGATGGGACCAACCTGTCCATTTCATTATCCTGGGAATGTTGTATCCAAGGCGTTTTGCACAGCCACTCTGAAATGGGGTGGGGCACTGTCGTATTGGAACCACATACGGATTTGGGCTTTCCTCGCATTCCCGTACGCAGCTCCGTACATGAAATGCATGTCGGCCTTCTCCTGATTCGTTAAACAATCCATTCCTCCTGAAATCCACCACGGTAGAACTGACGACGAGTGCGACAACAGGCTCTTAATGTATTCGCTGGACAGCGCCCTCTAGGGATTAACCGCGTGCGTTACGACCATGCATTGTATGATGAAAAGTGCTTGATTAGGTGTATTCTATCATCCCTTAAAATTTTGCCCCACCGTATTGAATCACCCTGTATTATTTTGCTCGTTTAATCTTAGCATTCATATAAATTATGTGACTTCATAAAACATATTTTTTTTAATAAAAATATGTGTTTGTGGTGTGCTTTTTAAATATAAGGAATGCTATTATTATTTAACATAATAATATTGTTAAATTAAACTTAATATACATGGTCGTAAATTACTCGTATAGTGGTACTTATTTATTATTGTACATTGCATTGTTGTGCCGCTATATAAAACCTTCCAATTATTTATCTTTGTGTGAGTTCTGTAAAGGAATATTATTAGAATAATATTAAATCGATTATTCCATTTAAACTTTAACAATAAAACATTTATTAACAACATAAACACTTATTAATTCATTACACAATTAATTATTAGTTTTGGCGGGGAAACATGTGAGACCACCTAACTGGCCTAATATATTTGTTTAGACCTAGATACCTTTTTGAGGAACACATACCTTCAAGTCTGTCTTGGACTTTGATCATAATGCTGGCATCCGTAATTAGTACTGGCCATAACTCGTGGTTGCACTCACACATCAATAAATCTAACCATTATTTTGAAACATTTACGGAACACTCTGCATCTCTAGTATTGTCTTTTTCTCATAATGTTGCACACGTATCACTTTTGTATTTCTGCACAAGTCGTTATTTAAGTCATCGTCTCGAAGTTATCTGTCAAAGTCTGCTCCTAGTGCCCGTCTTCGGTCACAGGCTGTGGCTCCCTTTTTCCCTCGGGGGTGTCACCCCCCTTTGATTTCATTTGCAGCATTCAGTGTGACGCAACAAGCACTTTTTTCATTGGTTAATCATTGAACCAATGTCGCAACTTGGCATCATCGTAAGGGCTCGCTCGGTCCCCTCTGTCTTGACGCTCCTAAATTTATGGTTTGCTGTGAACCTCGGCGCCATCCAGACTACAAGTATTGTTCGATGTTTCGGACACAATAAATAACTAAAGGACACAATAAATAACTAAAGGAACTTTCGGACACAATAAATAAGAAAAGAGCCCAATTGTAGCACACAATTCAACGCTAAAAACTTTGTGCAGTGGGTCTTGTACTTTGCTACGAAAGAAGTAAATGAATTACATTATTTAGCGAAAGCTATGTATTGACCGCATCAGATTTCTTCCCCGATTTAATTGTATAAAACTTTTATACTGGAATGCAAAACATATTTCAGTTGATTAAGAACGAGTTAAAAACGTTCATAAGCAACCTATTACACATACAAAACAAAAATTCTTTGAAAGTCCCAATACCAGTTTAAATGTGTATACCACATATTTTAGATAGCATTTATCAATTAAAACTCACATAAAGGACAAGTTATTAAATTACGACTATTATGTCATATGGGTCATTTTCTCTAAACGGGCTTTTTCATCTTTCTTGTTACAATATATTTTTTTTTTCTATTTTTCAACCTGTTTTCTGTATTATATTTTAACATGGGTGGTTTAAACTAAACAAAAAACACAGTAGCAGTGACCGTTTTGGGGAAATTAAATAGAAACTGCAAATTTTTATTTTCGAGACATGTAAATACAGCATGACAGGGGAATGACACTTAATATAGGCAACTGCTTTGTTATATATATCATTAGAAAAATAAAAAAATTGACGTAGAAAATGATTTTGCAGTCGTAAAGATATCCTTAATTGGAAAGATTATGCGTGAGGTCTTTGAATTCTGAGAATGTTCTTTGCACCGTATAGCTATACGGCCATGAGATGGGAATACAAAATGGAATAAGGATCGATTGCGAAATGGAATAAAGTACTGACTGGAGTGTTGTTGTTGAGACCCAGACCGTCCAACCTACCTGAAAGGTGTAAGGTAACAGTTTGAACGGCCGGGAAGAACTGACTGGAGTATGAGAAACATTTTCAAAAGTGTAGTTGCAAATTGGTGAAGTTCTCCATAGTGAAAGAGTGTTGTGCTGAATTTAAAATATAAACTCATCATGGCAGATGCATCCTCGAAACAGTTTGTTTATGTATTTATAACGTATAGTTAACGTACTTTCACAGCGGCCAAATTATTCAATACTAAATTTTAGAAAATCCCTAAAAATTCTCCACTAAATCATGAAACATCAATGTAACAGTTAACGTACTTCCACTGCGGCCAAATTATTCAATACTAAATTTTAGAAAATCCCTAAAAATTCTCCACTAAATCATGTAGACTAATCCCTACAAAGTATCACCAAAATCCCATATTAAGTGTCGGTATATTTGTCAGTAATATTTCTCGTCCACAGTCATTGTATGTATCAGAAGAAAGACGAAAAATTTCGTTTTTTACTTTTTAAATATATTTTTACAGAATTCTGTTACTTATATCATTTTATAAGTATCATTATCCATTACAGTAAGACTTGACTGACAAAATTTACTTTCCTTACAATATATAGCAATAAAATGTGTTGTTAATGGCGTTTGATGTTGATGCATCTACACGTTCTTAACATGCTTTAAAGTTACACGGTAATTCCCATCCTGATGTCAAAATTGTCCCTTATCAAACTTGTCAGCCCGGGCGTTACAGAAATTCAATAATACATGTATCTCGCCAAGATCTTCTTTCATAGACTGCTGCTACTCTAGGTAAAAACTTTCACTAGCTTACTTCCATTTATTTCGAAATTTCATTAGTGACCAGTAGCATTCAGTACCATAAACATTAATAGTCACCTCAGTTGTCAATCGTATAAGAACACTAGCAGCATACCCGTTCTTCGTACGGAGTATATAATATAAACAAACTTATAATTCGCAACCATGTGCAAATTCTGTTAAAATATTATATTTATTGCTCCTAAAGAGAAGTTTAAGAATATCTGTTCTCACTATGCAAAATTATCTTCACGGGCAGATCTGAAGAAAAAAACATCCTGGCACCTTTTCTAAGGAAATTTACAAAAAATAAAAGGAATTGAATCAATATATGCAACCCCGTACTACTTATATTGTCGCAGATTAGAAAATAACGTCGCAGATTAAAATTTTTTTGCCAAAAATAAAAGAGATGACGTAATAAATTGAAAATATCAATAATCCCCGTACTCTTTATACCAGAAGGTCGTAATTGATTCCAATATATGCCAATATATATCAAAACATATGCCAATATATCTGTACTACTTGTATTCTCGTAGATTAGAAGATATACCCGTGTATTTGTAGAAGATTACTGGTACAACGTACAATATATGAGCTTAAACAATGTTTGTCATAATAAAACAATTGCATAATAACTTGAAAATATCAATAATCCCTGAATCAATAATCCCCGGAAATATCAATAGTAATAAAGTTTAAACCTGAAGACCGTAATTGATATTATCCAGTCAAAAATGCTATAAGAAAAATCAAATCGTTCTTTTCTAAAATATATTTTTATATCTATTTATTTATTATTCAAATCGAAAAAATAATAATTAAAATTAACAGACAGATTTAATTTAATTGCGTTTCTGAGCAACATGATATAAGATAGAATCTTTCTCATAAACTGCGAAATTAAATAACCATTTTGATTTCTTTATATATTTCTTCATTGTTCAGTAAAAATAATCCATGGAGATAGATTTCCCATTTAAATCATGTTTCAAACAACTCATGTTTTCTGAAAGTGACTAATTAGCGCAAAAAAACTCCCATCAAACTCAGAGATAAAGTTTTAATTCACTTTCAAACGATTTTCAAGCTTTTTGTTTGGATAAACCAAGGAGTTAGAGAGTAGAACTCTTAGGAAGAAGTTTCGTTTTTCATTAATATCTCGACAACCCCTAGTCTTAGATACTTGAAACTTGGGCTAAATTTATGGGGGGGGGGGGCTATTTTAAGGTTATCTACAAAATCTGATTAAATTCGATTCAGCTGTTCTCCCGTGATGATGAGACAAACGAAAAGTTTGTTTTTTACTGATATCTCGAGAACCACTGATCGTAGAAACTCCAAACATGGACTAAATTTTAAGTGGGACTTTTCCAGGCTACCCACAAAATTTCATCAAATTCGGTTCAGCCGTTCTTCCGTGATGACGGGACAAACAAACAGACAGACAGACAGACAAATTTTCATCTTTATTTATATGTAGATAACTAGCAGCATACCCGTTCTTCGTACGGAGTATATAATATAAAGAAATTTATAATTCGCAATCATGTGCAAATTCTGTTAAAATATTAAATTTATTGCTCATTAAGAGAATATCTGTTCTCACTATGCAAAATTATCTTCACGGGCAGATCTGAAGAATAAAACATCCTGGCCCCTTTTGTAAGCAAATTTACAAAAAAAAAGGAATTGAATCAATTTATGCAACACCGTACTACTTATATTGTCGCAGATTAGAAAATATGCCAGTGTGTTAGTAGAAGCTTATCCGTATTGCAATATGAGTCTCAAAAATATTTGCCAAAATAAAAGAGATGATGTAAAAAATTGATAGTACCAAAAATCCCCGTAATCTTAATACCAGAAGGTCGTAATTGATTCTAATATATTCCAATATATATCAAAATATATGCCAATATACCTGTACTACTTATACTCTCGTAGATTAGAAGTACCCATGCATTTGTAGAAGATTACACGTACAACGTACTATATATGAGTTTCAACAATTTTCATCATAATAAAACAATTCCATAATAATTTAAAAATATCAGTAATCCCTGAATCAACAGTCCCCGAAAATATCAATAATAATGATGTTTAAAGCTGAAGACCGTAATTGATATTATCCAGTCAAAAATTCAATGTCAATGAAATTTATTTTATATACATATTTTTATTATTCAAATCGGAAAAGATTTAATAAAAATCGTATGCGCATAACATATTGGATCCGTTGCTAAGCGACATGATATCATTTACTTTAAATAAATTGATGGAAATCATACCATCTGAATAATGCAATCTCCATGGAAGGTTTGGCGACATTTTCGTCAATTTAGCGATAACTTAAAAAATCACCAAATTTATCGCCAAGTGGGACTGCAGAACTGATAGTCCCATTTTGCGACAAATTGACGAAACATCATCACAATACTATCCCTAACAAAACACAATTAATGTCATTTATTAAGGCTCGATTTTATCAATTTCATGATATTTTTATGGATTTAGAAATATTTTAACCAATTTGGTGATATTAAAAAAATTCCTTAAATGTGTTACTAAGTAGGATGGATGGACTGACCGACAAATGCTACAGAAACATCATTTCAGTACTTTATTCTAAAAAAACAAATTTAATTTCATTGATTTGGGTCATTTTTATCAATTTGGAGACATTTCCGCTAATTTGGTAAAGTTTAAGAAAAGTTACCAAGTTATTTAGAGATATTCCGCTAAATTCGTAGCTCTGAATTTGCAGATCTGAAGAATAAAATATCCTGATCCCGTTTGTATATACTAAATGAAAACACTAAAATTGTATTAGAAGATACATACACCCGTTCTACTCTTTTTCTGCTTCAACAATCGGCTAAATGAATTTATTGGGTAAACACAATATATGAGTTTATTAGCTAAACACAATATATGAGCTTGAAACCTCTTTGCTAAAATAAATGAAAGTGATGTACGCAGTCCGCAATATATATAATTAAAAGAACAATCAAACCGTTCATTTATAAAATATATTTTTACATCCATTTATTTATTATACAAATAGAAAAAATAGTAATAAATATTAACAACACATTTAATTTCATTCCGTTGCCGAGCAACATGATATAAGATAGAATCTTCCTCACAAAATGCGAAATTAAATAGCCATTTTGATTTCTTTATACTTTACATCGTTGAGTAAAAGCTTGTGAAAGATGAACCATGGAGGCAGATTTTTCCATTTAAATTCATGTTTCAAACAATTTATGTTTTCCTATAGTGACTAATTAATGCAAAAATCCAGCACCAAACTCGGAAATAAAGTTTTATTTCATTTTGGCGTTTTAAACAAACGATTTTCATCCTTTCCGTTTGGATAAACCACGGAGTTGGAGAGTAGATCTCCTAAGAAAAAGTTCCGTTTTTCATTAATATCTCAACAACCCCTGGTCTTAGAAACTCGAAACTTGGACAAAATTTATGGGGGGCAATTTCTAGGCTACCCACAAAATTTCATCAAATTCGGTTCAGCCGTTCTCCCGTGATGATGGCACAAGCAGACAGACAGACAGACAGACTGATTTTCAATTTTATTTATATAGATTAAACATTACGCCAAGAACAGCCACTTTGTGTTGCATATCGCTTGTACTGTCACCTCTTCACATATCATCACACTTCATTATTACACTCGCTTCCAAGTTAAATTGAAATTGAATACAAATTGTAAAATTATTAATTCAAGTTGTTAGTGAAAAGTATATGTTTGTTGAAATAAATATTTATGTAAGGAAAATCAAAGGTGTCTTCAATAAGTAGTTTATAATTAATGTTTATAGTTTCGGATTCATGGTTTGTTATAGGTGGACGTCGGACTGCAGTAAAGGTGGCTTATATGTTGGATGCTTGATTTTGTACACACTATTACGATTCCGGCCACACAGAAAGCTACCATTAGCCTATGGGTTGGTCGTGTGGTCTGGGCTTTCTACACTATTACGATTACGAGGCTAAATAAATTTAATTTTCCAAATAAAAGAAATGTTAAAATAATATTTCTCAACCGTCATAATTTATTTAAACTATTTTTTTTACCACAATAACCGTTACTTAACATGTAGAAGGAACATCAACTGCACTCTTATTGTCAAGGCACACATATTGTAATGTTTGTACATTTTAAACTTATGTTGAAATGGACAGCAACATTACTCATTGGTACGTGAGATATCGTCTCTTCAGGCTCACTGGCACACACACACACACACGCACGCACGCACGCACGCACGCACGCACGCACGCACACACACACACGCACACACACAAGCACAGACATCATCTCGAAAACGTCTAATTCGTATTCAGGGATGCTTGAAACGTGCTCTTCAGTTAAAAACTGGAATTCGAATTTTCTACCCCGCCACAATATATTCTTTATACACTATACTATGTATTTAAGGGAAGTAATACAGAACAGGTGGCAAATGGTAATGTTTATTGTTTAATATCAACTTTAAAGAAAAAAATCTTTGGTTAAGAGTTGGATAAGCTGGATATCCTTCGCCAGTGTGAGGCAGACCAACAAACCCGAAGTCAAAAAGACGATTTTGACCATTTTATTTTTTTCACTTGGGTTTGTGGATCTGTCTAGCACTGACTAAGAGGATTAAGTGCATCGTCAAAATAGCTGTATGCTGCATTTTTATTCTACAGGGTGTCCCAAAAAGATTGAAAAGCGCTTTTATTCTTTACCTGTTGGAGATACGTGGACAATGTAAATTGCAAAAATGTTGAAAGTAAGGTAGGAAATAAGATTAGGTTAATGAAATAGTCCTCCCATTAATTTTCAAAAAGTTACACTTTTTAAATTTTTATACGACCCCTTTAGACAAATTTGGTCAATCAGAAATTTTTTATTTTTAATGCAACAAGATCATAAAAAACCTCCGCATACCTGTATCTTTAAAATGAACTGAATTATGAAAAAGGAAAAAATCTGACTTATGCCACTTTTCCGTACCATGTAAAAGGTTGTTTCATCAGTGAAAATAGAGATCATAAACAAATTGACGATGGAAATTGTTTAGATCAAAAATACGTTAATATGAGTTAAATTTCTTTATCACAAATGAATCTGAATAAAACATTACACAGACAGAGATCATATAAAGCAGTGGTACTCACCAAGTGGTTGGGGCACATAATTGAAATATGCATGCATTGATCTTTTTTGTGATATGTCACAAATTTACATTTCTAATTTGATATATGATCCCCATTCACAATGTTCAATTTTCAATTAAATATAACCTGTTCAATTTTAAAGATACAGATATGCGGGTTTTTTTAATGATCTTGTTGCATTAAAAATTTTCTAATTGATCAAATTTGTCTAAGGGGGTCGTATAAAAATTTAAAAAGTGTAACTTTTTGAAAATGAATGGGAGAAATTAATAGGAGGACTATTTCATTAACGTAGTCTTATTTCCTACCTTACTTTCAACATTTTTGATATTTACATTGCCCACTTATCTCCAACAGGTAAAGAATTAAAACGCGTTTCAATCTTTTTGGGACACCCTGTATAAGGAAAATCATTTACTGCCCACATCAGATTTTTTTAATTTCTATTTTATTTATTATTTTTGATGTTGAAATTTCTTTACTGCTATCAATTACCTATTTTGGTGGAGAGAAGAATAAAAATTTGAATTTTTTCTATATTTTTATTAATCTTAATTATTGGTTTTTTATATGAATACTATTGTGGATCGTTAAATTGGTTGAATAATTTTATTTCTAAGGTTTAAACTTAGTGCAATATTCTGCCAAATAGATAATTAGTATTATATAATGAATATTTCCTCAATAGAGGCTGACTCCCCTTTTCTCCGGTTCAAGGAGGACAGGGAAAAGCCGAATCGAGTTTATTAAGAAATAGAAATAGAACATAATTAATCTGTAAGCGATTTTATTGTTCATAATATAAAAATAAATAAAGGATAAAAAATGTATGGTTAATTTTCAAATAACTAATATGGTTATATGTTGGAAAAGTTTTTTAAAAGTTGCTAACATTTATTTAGCTAAATGATATTTAAATAAAGTGCTATTAGAGCAACTTCATTTCGATTTAAGTAATGAATTAATTAGAGAAATTCACTTTATTATCTATATAAATAAAGTAAAAAGCTGTTTTTCTGTTTGTATGTTTGTCTCATCATCACGGGAGAGCGGCTAAACCGAATTTAATGAAATTTTGTGGGTAGCCTTGAAATAGCCCCACTTGAAAGTTAGTCTATGTTTCGAGTTTCTAAGTCTAGGGGTTGTCGAGATATTTATGAAAAACCAAACATTTTATAGGAGTTCTCCTCTCTAACTCCCTGGTTCCTCCAAAAGGAAAAGGTTGGAATTCGCTGGTTTAAAACGTAAAAGTGAATTAAAACTCTATCTCTGTGTTTGGTGGAAGTTTATTGCTCTAATCAGTCACTTTTCGAAAATCGTAGGTTTGAAACAAGAATTTAAATGGAAACTCTATCACCATGGTTTATTTTTCACAGGGTCTTGCTCAACAATGAAAAGTATTAAGAAATAACAAGAAAGATCAATCATGCTTAAAGCATTGATTATGAAACACTTTCCAACAGCAATGCAATTTTATTTAAACATGTCTAAAATGCAATACATTCCTCGGTAATATATTAAAACTTATCACAATGCTACATTGATTTATTATATTTGAAAACTTAAACCTTCATCGAAAAAAATGAACTTCATTCAAATGACGGCATTGAAATATAAATTGCCTGGTTTAAACGTCTCTAAAATGTGATATATTACTCGATAATAATTTTAGAATTATCATAATACCACGATAATTTATTATATTTAAAAACTTCATCGAAAACAACTGAAATTCATTCAAATGACGTCATAGAAAAAATTACATGCCTGGCTCTCGCCGGTCGTCCAAATAGTTGCTCTAAGTCCTCTGGACGAGCCGGACGGCCTGGGGCTTTCACGCCTGGCTCTCTCTAAAAAAGCAGCATTTCATTCATAAATAATTTCCATTCATGTCATTCATCACAATACTATAATAATTTATTTTATTTAAAAATTAAGACCATGGAGCTACAAGTAATTTAATTCTATGCTTAAAACTTCATCGCAAAAAATCGTCCTTCTCTCGGGAAAGCCAATGAATATTTCTTTCATATCAGCTATGCAGATTCCATGAGCTAAATTCTTTTGCATTAAAAAAATACAGCAATTTCTATACAACTCATCCTACATATTTTGCTGTTTACATTTTACATAAGTGAAAAATAGGCTTCGTTGTAGAAATAATCAAATTTGGATGAGCATTTAAACTCATATATATTGTAATTGCGTTGATTTAGTATGTAGATGCACAGAATTTAAACCAAAATAAAGTGGTTTTAGGACGGATACAACACTCAATACGAAATAAAAGAACTTTAAAAATCACGATTTTGAGACAAGATGGATGCCATATATCATTTTGAAGTGGATCACGTGATACCTTCATATCATGGTCACGTGATCGTTTCATATAAGAGGTGTTATTATTATTTTAATTTTTATTTAAAAAACTACTGAATATATTTCGCTGAATTTTTTTTATATATTTTATGGAACAATTTGAATATTACCTAAAAATTTCGAAGCAATTTGTGAATTTTAAATCCGCTTAAAAAATGTTTGAAAAATTAGGTCCCATAGGGCTCAATGTATTTCATTTTTTCAACCCGGGTTCAATCCAAAACTAATTGGATGATATTATTCATTTATATTCCCATAGGTCCTACAGACCGTCTGAACAACATAATAAAATTTCATTTTGATTAAGTCATTTTTACGGCAGTTATCGTGCTAACGGACAGACAGACAGACAGACAGACAGAATGAACAAAGTCATAAACACTTTTCAACTTTGTTGTAAAGTGTTAAAAATGGTTATTAATTATCAGCATTTTATGAAGAAGATTCCTTCTTATATCATGTTGCTCAGCAGCACAATTAAATCAAATGTGTTCGTTACTTTTTATTAACACTTTACAACAAAGTTGAAAAGTGTTTATGACTTTGTTCATTCTGTCTGTCTGTCTGTCTGTCTGTCTGTCCGTTAGCACGATAACTGCCGTAAAAATGACTTAATCAAAATGAAATTTTAGTATGTTGTTCAGACGGTCTATAGGACCTATGGGAATATAAATGAATAATATCACCCAATTAGTTTTGGATTGAACCCGGGTTGAAAAAATGGAATACATTGAGCCCTATGGGACCTAATTTTTCAAGCATTTTTTAAGCGGATTTAAAATTCACAAATCGCTTTGAAAATTTTAGGCAATATTCAAATTGTTCCATAAAATATATAAAAAAAAATTCAGCGAAATATATTCAGTTGTTTTTTTAAATAAAAATTAAAATAATAATAACACCTCTTATATTAAGCGATCACGTGTCCATGATATGAAACGATCACATGACCCACTTCAAAATGATATATGGCATTCTTCTTGTGTCAAAATCGTGATTTTTAAAGTTCTTTTTAACACTTTACAACAAAGTTGAAAAGTGTTTATGACTTTGTTCATTCTGTCTGTCTGTCTGTCTGTCTGTCTGTCTGTCTGTCTGTCCGTTAGCACGATAACTGCCGTAAAAATGAGTTTATCAAAATGAAATTTTAGTATGTTGTTCAGACGGTCTGTAGGACCTATGGGAATATAAATAAATAATATCACCCAATTAGTTTTTTATTGAACCCGGGTTGAAAAAATGAAATACATTGAACCCCATGGGACCTAATTTTTCAAACATTTTTTAAGTAAATTTAAAATTCACGAATTGCTTCGAAATTTTTAGGAAATATTCACATTATCCCATAGAATATATAAAAAAAAATTCAGTAAAATATGTTAAGTAGTTTTTTAATTAAAAAAATTATTTAATATAGGGAAAAAAACAAATTCAATTAAATTCTGACTTTGGGATATCTTCCAGAAAGAAAAGAGAGAGATATTATATAATAAATATCTCTCCATTTGTTTAAACGTTTTGCATATGGGGGTGGCTTCATATTTTAAAATAAATTTGGTAGATAACAATTTTTCATTTTTTTTAAATTTTATATAACTCTTCATGATAAATTTAATTGATGGCATTTTAAATGCACTTTACTACGTCCTAGAGAGTTAAAATTTGGTACACAGCTTAAATTTGTTGAACATTTTATTCGACAAAAATTTGATGGATCTTTAAATATAGATCATACATTTTTTTCGAAATGGCCTGAAAATAATCCCCGTTCACTTCTATAAATCATTGGCGTAATATTGTTAAAAATTCTGATGTGGACAGCACATGTCTTTCTCTGCAGACTCATATTCGTTCTCTTTATTTATTCAATGATAATTTGAGTTTATCTGCACAACATAAGTATTTTAAATGACATTGAATTTACACGTTAAACTTAAATTTGGTTCTCATTTGATAGCTGGACTTATTGTCAAAGGTGGCGTAGCGAAAACGCGAAAAAACTAGAATATCTCAAGAACGGCTAGTCCTAGAGTAATGGGGTTAGTCTTATTCTTTTTGTTGTCAAAAATCACATATAAAATAGGAATTTAATTGATATAATTGAGCACACGTAGTCTTTTATTTTTATATATAACGATTTTTGCTGGCCATTTCGCAAAAATAGCCCGTTCCTTTTTCCCGAATCGTAGTAGAATAACCTACAAATGATTTATATACAAAATTTTGTTAAATTTGGTATATAAATCACTTGTAGGTTATTGAAATATTATACTCCAAATTTTGTTAAATTTGGTTCATTAGTTTTTAGCTAGAGTGGATAAAGGCAATTTCTGCGGCCATTTCGCAAAGAAGGCAGATTCTTTTATTACGAATCGTACTATAATCTAATGAACATCAGGATTTCCCACAAAAAACATACCTACCAAATTGTATGAAATTCGGTCCATTAGTTTTTCAATTAGAGTGGATGTAATATCCACACAGACACACAGAAACATACACAGATACACCCTTACACACACAGACGTCTTCCTAAAAGTAGTTTTTTCGTGTTCTAGAAGTCCCAAAACGTGTAGATCCTTTGAAAATTCGAGTTCCGATCTTCGGCACGATTCCAATACTTTGAGTACATACACATATATATTATCTGTGTATTATCTGTGTATCTAAATTCCGTGCCTATGCAATTACAATAGTTGTGATTTTAAATGATCCCTAAACTTTTATTATTTCTTCAAGGAAGCCTAATTTTAACATATGCAGAATGCAAATATCTCAAGCGATTGTAAGATGAATTACATAAGAATTGCTGAATTTTTTTCACACAAAATTATTTAGCTCTGGAGTCTGGAATACAAGTTATATGAATGAAATATTCATTGATTTTGCATAAAGAATCAGATGATTTATATTTCGATACAGTTTTAAATATTTAAGTATAATAAATTACTGTAGTACTGTGATAATGTAAAAGATATTACCACTGAATGAATCACATTTTAGAAATTTTTAAATGAAATTACATTTCAGTTGGAAAGTGTTTCATAATCAATGCTTATGCATGATTGATCTTTCTTGTTAATTCATATTGAGTGTTGTATCCGTCTTAAAATTACTTTATTTTTGCCTAAATTCTGTGCATCTACATACTGAAACAACGCAATGACAATATATTTCAGTTTAAATGCTCTTCCAAATTTGATTATTTCTACTATTAAGCCTATTTTTCACCTATGTAAAATGTAAACAGCAAAATATGTAGAATGAGTTGTATTAGAATCGCTGTAATTCTTTAACACAAAATCATTTAGTCCATGGAGTCTGCTTAGCTGATATGAATTCATTGATTTTAGAAAGAGAAGGACGATATTTTTCGATGAAGTTTTACGCATAGAGTTTACTTACTTGCTCAATGGTCTTAATTTTTAAATAAAATAAATTGTTATAGTATTGTGATGAATGACATGAATGGGGGAATTATTTATGAATGAAATGTTGCTTTTATAGAGAGAGCCAGGCGTGTTATTAACACTTTACAACAAAGTTGAAAAGTGTTTATGACTTTGTTCATTCTGTCTGTCTGTCTGTCTGTCTGTCTGTCTGTTTGTCTGTCCGTTAGCACGATAACTGCCGTAAAAATGAGTCTATCAAAATGAAATTTTAGTATGTTGTTCAGACGGTCTGTAGGACCTATGGGAATATAAATAAATAATATCACCCAATTAGTTTTTTATTGAACCCGGGTTGAAAAAATGAAATACATTGAACCCTATGGGACTTAATTTTTCAAACATTTTTTAAGTAAATTTAAAATTCACGAATTGCTTCGAAATTTTTAGGAAATATTCACATTATCCCATAGAATATATAAAAAAAAATTCAGTAAAATATGTTAAGTAGTTTTTTAATTAAAAAAATTATTTAATATAGGGAAAAAAACAAATTCAATTAAATTCTGACTTTGGGATATCTTCCAGAAAGAAAAGAGAGAGATATTATATAATAAATATCTCTCCATTTGTTTAAACGTTTAGCATATGGGCGTGGCTTCATATTTTAAAATAAATTTGGTAGATAACAATTTTTCATTTTTTTAAAATTTTATATAACTCTTCATGATAAATTTAATTGATGGCATTTTAAATGCACTTTCCTACGTCCTAGAGAGTTAAAATTTGGTACACAGCTTAAATTTGTTGAACATTTTATTCGACAAAAATTTGATGGATCTTTAAATATAGATCATACATTTTTTTCGAAATGGCCTGAAAATAATCCCCGTTCACTTCTATAAATCATTGGTGTAATATTGTTAAAAATTCTGATGTGGACAGCACATGTCTTTCTCTGCAGACTCATATTCGTTCTCTTTATGTATTCAATGATAATTTGAGTTTATCTGCACAACATAAGTATTTTAAATGACATTGAATTTACACGTTAAACTTAAATTTGGTTCTCATTTGATAGCTGGACTTATTGTCAAAGGTGGCGTAGCGAAAACGCGAAAAAACTAGAATATCTCAAGAACGGCTAGTCCTAGAGTAATGGGGTTAGTCTTATTCTTTTTGCTGTCAAAAATCACATATAAAATAGGAATTTAATTGATATAATTGAGCACACGTAGTCTTTTATTTTTATATATAACGATTTTTGCTGGCCATTTCGCAAAAATAGCCCGTTCCTTTTTCCCGAATCGTAGTAGAATAACCTACAAATGATTTATATACAAAATTTTGTTAAATTTGGTATATAAATCACTTGTAGGTTATTGAAATATTATACTCCAAATTTTGTTAAATTTGGTTCATTAGTTTTTAGCTAGAGTGGATAAAGGCAATTTCTGCGGCCATTTCGCAAAGAAGGCAGATTCTTTTATTACGAATCGTACTATAATCTAATGAACATCAGGATTTCCCACAAAAAACATACCTACCAAATTGTATGAAATTCGGTCCATTAGTTTTTCAATTAGAGTGGATGTAATATCCACACAGACACACAGAAACATACACAGATACACCCTTACACACACAGACGTCTTCCTAAAAGTAGTTTTTTCGTGTTCTAGAAGTCCCAAAACGTGTAGATTCTTAGAAAATTCGAGTTCCGATCTTCGGCACGATTCCAATACTTTGAGTACATACACATGCACATATATATTATCTGTGTATTATCTGTGTATCTAAATTCCGTGCCTATGCAATTACAATAGTTGTGATTTTAAATGATTCCTAAACTTTTATTATTTCTTCAAGGAAGCCTAATTTTAACATATGCAGAATGCAAATATCTCAAGCGATTGTAAGATGAATTACATAAGAATTGCTGAATTTTTTTCACACAGAATTATTTAGCTCTGGAGTCTGGAATACAAGTTATATGAATGAAATATTCATTGATTTTGCATAAATAATCAGATGATTTATATTTCGATACAGTTTTAAATATTTAAGTATAATAAATTACTGTAGTACTGTGATAATGTAAAAGATATTACCACTGAATGAATCACATTTTAGAAATTTTTAAATGAAATTACATTTCAGTTGGAAAGTGTTTCATAATCAATGCTTATGCATGATTGATCTTTCTTGTTTTTTTATGACGTCATTTGAATGGATTTCAGTTGTTTTCGATGAAGTTTTCAAATATAATAAATTATCGTAGTATTATGATAATTCTAAAATTATTACCGAGGAATGTATAACATTTAAGAGATGTTTAAATCAGGCAATTTATACTTTAATGCCGTCATTTGAATGAAGTTCATTTTTTTCGATGAAGGTTTAAGGTTTCAAATATAATAAATTAATGTAGTATTGTGATAAGTTTTAAAATATTACCGAGGAATGTATTGCATTTTAGACATGTTTAAATAAAATTGCATTGAAGTTGGAAAGTGTTTCATAATCAATGCTTTAAGCATGATTGATCTTTCTTGTTATTATTATTTCCTCGATATGTATAATAAATAAATGTATGTAAAAATATATCTTATAAATGAACCGTTTGATTATTCTTTTAATTATATTAATTACTGACTGAATACATTACTTTCATTTATTTTGGCAAAGCGTTTTTAAGCTTATATATTGTGTTTAGACAATAAACTCATATATTGTGTTTAGCCAATAAACACATATATTGTGCTCAGCCAATAAACTTATTTAGTTGGCTGTTGAAACAGAATAAGAGTAGAAAGGGTAATAATACAGAGTATATCTCTAATATTCGTGTATATAAGTAATACGGGTCCCATACAATTATAAAGCTTTTATTTTGCATATATTGATTCAATTTTATATTTTTTGTAAATTTACTTACAAACGGGGTCAGGATGTTTTAGTCTTCAGATCTGCTCGTGAAGATAATATTGTATAGCGAGAACACAGATTCTTAAACCTCTTTTTAGGAGCATTAAATTAAATATTGTGACAGAATATTTTGATTAACAATGTCATCTAGTATACTGTAGGAATTTGCAGATGATTGTGAATTTTAAGTTTCTTTATGTTATATACTCCGTACGATGAACGGGTATGCTGCTAGTTTCATAATAAAATTTTTAGATTTCTTTATCTCCATTAAATTGCTTTATTTAAGCTATATAATTAAAAATATTATTTAGATTATTGTAAATAAAAAAATTATAAATAAAATACTTAATGTAAATAGGAATGAAAGTTTAAATATATCTGGAATATGAGAAAAACTTATATTGAAAGGAAATATTTTTTAGGACCATATGTTTTTTCTCATGATTTGTTATTATTTATGAATAATGATATTAATAAGAAAGAAATATTTATAAATATTGTAGTAATATAATGGTTATGTCATAAAGAAATTGCAGTTTGTCCTAGTATTAAAAAGGATTTTTTTTTCTGATAAATGAATTGCTATTAATAACCCGGATATAATAATTAAAAAAATTGAATATTTTACGAAAATAGGGAAAATAAATATTTGTTCGGGGATTATAATTCATGTAATTAATATCCCTATTATAATGGATGTTGGAGTTAAAATAATAATAGGAATAGATGAAAATAAGTTTTTATGAAAAATTGAGTTTGGTGATGATTTAATTATAAAATTGTTTGGATTTAATATAAAGGCGAGATGAATAAAAGGCTGTTATTCCGATAGAAAAGATAATTATCAATGATAATAAACATTTTAATTTACATGATATTAATTCTATAATAGAAACTGTAGAGAAGAAGCATGATAGAAATGGAATCCCTTTTAAAGTTAAATTTGTTATTCCTAGGTTATTTGAAATTAAAGGTATATTATGTGTGTTTAATCCTCTTATTTGTACGTATATCTTGATATGAAGAAGAATGAATTCCTGCGTAAAGAAATATTGTTGATTTAAATACTGTATGAATAATTAAATGAGAGAAAGCAAGATTTGAAAACTGTATTGAAATTACAAATATTGTTATACAACTTGTCTTAGGGTAGATAAAGCAATATTTTTTTTAAATCTTGCTCTCAATTAGTAGCTAGTCTAGCTTAAATTATTGTTCTTCTTGAAATAATTATTGTAATTAATATAAAGAGGAAGGATAAAAATTATTTATGATTCGAATTATTAAATAAATTCCTGCTGCTACTAAAGTAGATGAGTGAACTAAAGCTGATATTGGTGTAGGAGCAGCTATAGCTGTTCGAAGTCAAGCTGAGAGCGGAAATTGTGTTCTTTTAGAACATCTTGCAATTATTAATAAGATGATAATAATAAATTTGAATTCTTCATTTATATTAAAATTTCAATTTAAATTATACATTATAAGTCTACTAGAAATTAAAATTATAATATCTCCTAGACGGTTTCTAAGAATAGTGATAGTTCCTGAAGCTGCTGATGAATAATTTTGATAATAAATTACTAAAGCATAGGAAGTTATTCTTAATCCGTCTCAGCTCAAAATAATAAAATTAATATTATCTCTAATAATAAGAATTCTTATTGATAGAACAAATATAATTAGAAGAATAGAAAATTGATTATGTTTTTTATTTGGAATATAATAAATTCGGTTATTTTTACAAATTTTGTTTGTAAATAATTCTACCTATAATGGCGCAAACCGTTTTGGTAGTATATTGAAATATTTTAAATAAGTAATAATTTCAGTATTTGTAAATATTGAAGCTTAGTCGAAACTTAAGGAAAATAAGCAAGACCATCCTGGTCACGGCACCAAAAATTTACTAATTTTAAATGCGCTGATTAAATGCTACGCAAGAAAAAGTAATGACGAAAAACGGGTATTTAAGTAGTATATTGGTACGTTTTAAATAAGCAATGCCATTCAAAAATTAGTCGTATTTAGTTTCTCTTATTAAAATTATATTGATGTATGAATCCTTTGTGAGTTCATAACAAACTGCATTGCAGTCATTTTTACTGCATAAATGATTGGTGAAATTGAAAATTCAAACTCTGAATGAAAGTTAGAATTTAAACTATTTCTATTCTACATAAACTTTTCTTAGACAGTGGTAAGAATCGTTTTGCTGATGCGATCCCACTGAAGTATTATTTTATTTAAGAGACCCGATGTTAGCATATAAATAAAATAAGAAGTTAAAATTATAATTAAATGTGCAATTAAAAAATGCATTTACTTTACATTCGCCCAAATTAGTTACATTTAGAAATTAAAAATGTCAAAAGCATCAAGCAAGAAATAGTACGTAGGATATTTTTGAAATAAGAATACACTAATAATAAAAAAAATATACAAATTGTTTGAAAATCCTAATGTGAAATTTGAGCTTAAATATGCATATTGAAACAGAATAAACACTGTATTGTAAAAATAAGCATTTTTCATATCCTAAATGTCTTCCATAAAAATGTTTGGCGATCCTATACTAAACACTTACAATTCCAAATAGGGTCACAACCCAACAGTTGCCCTCTAGTAGCTTAGAACTCTCAGGTAGCGTGATTAACGATATATATATATATATATATATATATATATATATATATCTTCATTATTCGAAAAACGTAGGCCTCTTTAAAGGTTTTGTTGTACAATTTCTTATTTGCATTCACTCAAAATATTTTTATAGAATTCGTTAGAAATGCAGGAATAATCGTTGCACAGGAGCTTTTAATATATGCATTCCTTTCTATTCAAGATTTTCATTTTATAAACGAGCCACTCTATAAGAAATGACTACCCAAAAAGAGTCGATAGTGTCCTTCATCCAGTCATTAATCTTTTAGATTAGAAACGAGGGCGAATGTCATTTAACACTGCACATTTGCGTAAGTTCATTGAAATCACTGCTTCATTTCTGCAGCAATAAATTCAGATAATTGATTCAGAATTCCGATTTGCGAAAGGAAATGGATCTTGTCGCAGTAATTCGTATTCAATAGTGTTTCTTATCATAAAACAAAGTATAGGAAGAATCGTGTTTGAAAGGTATATTTAAAGAACATGATTTTTGACGTATGATTTTTATAACTCAAGTGACTATTAGATTAAGGTATGTTTGTTGGAATGAAAGGCTAGGCGATATTTGTGACGATGTTGCTAAAATTGCTTATCGCTCTTACTGTCATTATCTGTTGATAAACGTTTTATTTGAACTCTGTTTCTATTACAAATTATGTTCATAAACTAATGAAGAAAATAATCTATACTATTAAAACGCGTTAGACCATGGTTGTTAGTATGCATGCATATAAGTATGCCTTGCGAATAAAACGGCGAATTGTAGGAAGGCGCGTTTATTTATTTAATTATTATTTTTTTTAATTACCGTTAATAATTTTGGTATGTACACAAAATATTCAAAATTAAAAAAAAGTAATCGATTTTTAATTATTTACAACCAAATCACTGAAACGGGTGCCCAAAATGTATAAATTTTAATTCATTGTTTAAAATGTTAGGACTGGAGTTTTAAATAAGTTAAATTAAGTTTTGAAATATATTGGTTATTCCATGAGCAAATATTTGCAATTATTGTTTATTTTTATTTTATCATTGCTTTTAGCGTGATTAGTTTTATCAGTAAGTGAAAAGCAAAGGAGATTGGAGAAAGGATAAGGGAAACATGGGCAACGTATTTAAGCATAAAAATAATAACAATGAAGCATACAATTATTTCAAGGCTCCTTTGTCCACCTAAGTAGAAGGTGGGGAGCCTCGCTCTTCGCGGGTGCACACATCCACAAGCTTCCGCTTTGTCATTAGTCCCCCCCCCCCCCATTAAAAAAAAGTGCATTTTTAAGGCGGACCCAGGACGATCTAGTCCAATACGGCTCAAAATTTAAATAGTTAATACACAACACACAAAAACGGCATACTAAATTTTTATTTTCTAGATGCTCCTGGGGAACAAGCTAGCTCTATAAATTTTAAAATACGAAGAATTAAAATGTACTACAAAAAGCAACGACATACTAAAGTTGAACTTTTTAGTTGTTTCGTTTTTGGAGTTAATCCTCCAACACGAGTACATTGCCATGAAGCGGGGAAGATGAGCTTATCCAATAAGGTTTAAATACAAAGAATTAAAATATACTACAAAAGACAACGAATATATTAAATTTCGAATTTTTAGCTACTTTGGTTGTCAAGTTATTCCCTGAAAACGAGTACATTCCTATGGCGGGTCCAAAACAGGCTAGTTCAATAATGTTCAAAATCCAAAGAATTAAAATATACCATAAAATACATTTAATATACTAAATTTGGATTTCCCATCTGCCATGGTTCTCGAGTTATTCCCCAAAAATGAATTCATTCATTAAAACGAGAGAAACATTCCTATGACGGGTTCAAGACGGGCTACATTTTTTCTATAAAGCTCACCAAGCTCGAAGCTGTCATTCAACGAGCTCAATGCTTTCACTCAACCATCTCGATGCTTTCACTCAAGGAACTCGATGTTTTCACTCAGCCAAATTTACAGACTCCTCATCCCTGCTCGAACTTCTTTTCTAAACTTCTTTTCTAACAGTTTAGCTGTTCGCATTCATTCAGATTAAGAGTTTGCATTGAAATGTTGAATTTTGTAACCTGCTTTTTCTTGGCAACCCTTCTTTTGCTAACAAAAAGCTTAGTGCAAACGAAAGCATATTAGTTAATGGTACCCTTGTTAGCAGGATTGTTAGAATTCGCTGATGGGCTGTTAATTGCAATAATTGGCATTGATGTTTCGTAGGTTTTAGTTGCTTTTTTCAAGTCTCCGGAATAGGGTTGTTAACTTTTTGCGTTCATAGGCTACTTTCGGTCTGAGGAAAAGATTGCCGTAAAAAATAAGTAGTATAGTATCATGTTAGAGTTAGGAGAGATAGCAGAAATAACAGATGGGATATAATTGCACTCATTGACATTAATATTGCATTATAAGGTTTTAGCTGATGTATAAAGAATTGATGCTAAGAAGCAGACGCAGTGCTATGTTAACGAGAACAGCAGGGTTTATCCTAAAGTTATTAACCGCCCACCTTCATATTAACATTTTGCGTTTGGGCCAATTTTATTCAGTTCTTTGTCGTAAAGTTGGCTTTGTTTTCCATTCTATATACTTCCATATCCTTTAAAAATCTTGAGTAAAATGACAGTGAAAATAAGAAAATGTGACATGTAATTGTATGTAAGCATGTATGTTTCTATTTATTTTCGTCAAAATCATTTGCAGAGTTCTATAGTAGTAACCAATAAGGCGGAAGCGCCCTCTCAAGAACTTATTTCCGAAGTTGACTGATGTCTAACATTTATTGGCTTACGCTTAAGCAATTGGTTTCTTTCTTCCAGGCGTAAACTTTCCATTATTATTAAGGAATAGGGAATTCCATGCAGTATATAACTCACTGATCTTAAATATCTTAGATTACTGAAACTGGCGCGCATTGAAAATTATAAAATATCGCATTTGCTAAAAATTAGCAATTGAAATTAGCATCTAATGAAATTTGTCATTAACAGTTAGCACTGGTAATGAAACGTAGTGATAATTCCCATCACTAGTATTTATTTACTAGTATTTAGTTGTGACTGCTAAAAAAATTTCTTGCTGAAGATGTAACTGTTAAAAAATATCCGCAAGCGGCAGGTCCACAGCTATTTAAAATATTAAAAATGAAAGATCCGCATCTATATACAGGGTTTCTAGGAAAGTTCTTAGACACTCCAATAACTTTGTAAGGGAATGCCCATGAGTGTGTACACGTTAGGTTGTCTGCAGTAAAGTGACCATGCTCGATCGAATGAAAATGATTGCAGTGTCCCTAGCAGAAAAATTAAAAAGTTAGGATAACAAACCTGGTAACAAAGCAAAATAGACAAAGAGAATCAATTACAAAATTGCAGAGCATTGTCTAATATGTAGTAATCGACCCCCAGGAATGAACGAAACGTGTATACAGAAGATAATACGGAACTCAATATACGAATGAAAATTAAACTTCTGTATTAAATGATTATTTTTTAAATTAAATCTCTTATTATGTCATTTTCTTATTCTTTGAATATCGAGATCGCTATATAAGTGACATAACAATGTTACATTTATATACATTTGTATGTTAAAGAACTTTTTCGGATTCCTCACCTAATACATCAAGATATCCAACCTGACTTTTCATTGGCACTGTATTCACTTGACACATATATCCTCCTTTATCAGACTCTTGTACGTTTCGAATCTGTAGAATGAAATTTCTGTTATCACTGTGGCTCAGACTTATGCGATAGTTTCGTGTGATGATATGGTGATATATAGTGAGAATGGCTTTTGTCTCTACTTTGATCCATGCTGCCTGAAATAGAAAAAACAATAGTTTAGTTAACCAAACAGTTAATCGAGAGAAAGTTACAATAGTTCATATTCGTGTATTCAGAAATGAATAATCATACTGCTAGAATATAGAAAAATGGGCATCCCCACACAGTGTAAAATATATGCACTCAGCTTCCGATTGATATGAAAAATGTAGAAATTTTCCTTGTAAAATAGAAAATTGCAAATGAGAGATTTCTTTAACCATGTCAAAATGTATCACTATATATATTGCACATATATAATATTGTATTATATATTTTAATACTGAAATGAAATTGCAATGTTAAAATTAAAATATTGCAATGAAATTGCAATATTAAAATTCCTCCATTACTTGGAGGACTTTTCCCCAGGCTCTTATTAATAATATTAATATTATTCGAAATATTTTTTCAAGATATTTGTATTATAAGAAAACTGGTACTTACTCTAATACTTTACCTGCTACCTTACTTTGAAATGTGATTAATGTTAAAAGCTTACAGAACAATAGGGTTTTGTGTTTGTTTTTCAATAGTATGTTCATTGGCAAAATTGATTGTATCACTTTTTTGAATGAGATCAGGTTTTATGTTCCTCAGTACTTAAGAAGGACTGTAAGTTTATTTTGAAAGTAATTTTGGCACTAATATTGAATGTTATTGAATGTTACTGCACCATTAATAACTTTTATAAACTTTACAACAGCCTTCTTGATAATCTTAATGTTTTTCACTTATCTGTTGGTGATTTTAAAAGTCATTTGTTATGAGTATTTTATTGTAAATATTTTGCATTTTATGCATTTTGTAAATATTTTATTGTAAATTTTTTGTAATTTATGTATTTTGTGAATATTTTAATGCAAATATTTTTTCTTTCCTTTTGCGAACTGCTACTGGTACTTTATTCTGTAATTTAGACTTTTCAAAATAAATAAATAAATAAATAATTTTCTGCTCTAAAACATAAAGTATATTTCATATCTTGATACGGTAACCCTGCCCTTTCTTCTAATACGCATTAAGCATAGAAATATTGGAATACAACTAGAAAATATTACAATTTAAAAATCTATATTTGCAAATGCACTAACTACATTAACTACACTAACCACATATCCTAAAATACAACCAATAGATAAGCAAAATATTGGGAAGAATTTGATGGGAAACTAATATGCCAATAATTGACTTAATGAAAAATATACCTTTTCAATTGTTAGTGTAACTTTTTCTGGCTTTAAAACAGCTTCAAAGCTATTTGGAATAGGCTCAATTAGATTTTAGCAATTGCTTTGTGCAATATTGTCCCATTCTTTTTCGACGCGCAGCCAAAGTTCATTCATAGAGTTTGAAACGTTTGAGTAATCTAAAACACGTATTTTAAAAAGACACAATATGTTTTCAACTGGATTTATATCTGGAGACTGAGGAGGTCACCCAACAATACAAATCTTGAATTCACTCAGTAACCACCATTAAGGCAAGCTTTGGATCTTTAGCATGTTAATACAAGTCCCTTTTTGCAATTTTATACCAGTCCAATATTTGATAATTACAATCGTTTCTGTGTATATGCGTCATTCATTCTGTTAAGAATCAGATACATCAATTCTGGTCCAAATTCAGCAATGCATCCCTCTTACGCTTCCTCCTCCTAATTTTAATGTAGGTTCCCACACTTATCATTAATATGTTTTGCTGGTTTATTCCAAGTCCAAATACGCCCAACACATCAAACAGGATTAAATTTTATCTCATTTGAAAATACTATCTGCGTTGTCTTTATCTAGCGGTTACCAAATGCAGCAACCAGTTTTTACAGAAATCAGTTTTTAGCAAGTTTTGTGCCCTCTGCGTGTTTGCAAGATGGTCGCAAAAGTGGATTAAAGTTCAACGTGAGCAGATCGAGTAGATCCATTGCTGAGTAGAGAATACAATGCGAAAATTGCATCAAAATTGGGCACTCATCTTGAATTTTTCACCCATAATAAAAATTCTTACTCCTAGCGGTAATTAGACAGAAGTCATTCAATGATCCCATTTTAAAACCCTTCCACGCCTTACCATTAGTCAGAACTACCAAAGGTTAGGGAGAAGAATTAAGGTCTAACTTCTGCTGATGAGGGGGAAACTGGAAATTGAGAGAATTTTGACGAGGTCTTTGATATAATGTAAAAAATAACCAAATAAAGGCAGATTTTTTTGCATATTTAGAAAGATAGATATTGTAGATTTCTTGTGACAAATTTTGAAGAGAGTATCTCAGGAAGTTTGAGGATAACGATAAATTGAATATGAACAACATGAATAATTTTTGGATAATTCGAAATAATCCATTTTTTTTTAAAATATGTATAAAAAACTATAGTCTTTTTGGAGAATAATTTTTGGAAGTGGATAACATATCACAAATCTATACACACAAAGCATTATAACAGGAAAAGTTTCTAATTTTTGGAACTCAATGGAGACATTTGCAAAGCTCTGGAAGTTTCTTTTTTTTTGTCGTTATTATTCGCTGTTTACTTCTAAAAAAAGAAGACATGACCCAACGAAACCAATGACTGTATTATGAGTTTAAATTCTTTCTACTAAATGGCACAACATGAAAGTGAACACTTACCCTGTAGCCGCCGAGATTTTCGACTGTGCAGCTGAGCTGAGCGTCCCTGCCCATTGCAACTGTAACGTTGTTGATGGGCTCTGCAAACTCCGGCTCTGCTTCCACATAACCTATGAAAAACAGAAGGTATATATAAATGCATATACATATATATATATGTATATACATATGTATATATGTATACACATATATATATATATATGTATATATGAATATATGTATATATACACGGGGTGATTATAAAAAAACTTTGCCGATATATGAGCCCCTAGCGATCAAGGTACTGCTCAAGGAAACGGAAAGAAATTTTGGATGCAAGTATTTTAAGGTATGCTCTCAAGCAAGAATGATGTGAAAAAACAGTCCTGCTCTCACAGTTAGGGTTACAGTGACACAATTTCGAAATTTTCAAATGGCAACATCTACTTTTTTATATATATGTATATACATATGTATATATGTATATACATATATATATATATATGAATATATGTATATATACTCAGGGTGATTATAAAAAAACTTTGCCGATATATGAGACCCTAGCGGTCAAGGTACTGCTCCAGGAAACGGAAAGAAATTTTGGACGCAAGTATTTTAAGGTATGCGCTCAAGAATGATGTGAAAAAACAGTCCTGCTCTCACAGTTAGGGTTACAGTGACACAATTTCGAAATTTTCAAATGGCAACATCTACTTTTTTATTGGAATGTGATCTTCACAGTGAAAAACTATAAATGCTGTTGAAACGGTACCTGCAGCACGAAAAACGCCGGCGCTAGACAGAGACTAAGAAAAAAGTGAAAACAACTAATAAGGACAGATCAGCAACAGAAAAGCAAAACATTTTATTGTGTTTCACAAATTTTCCACGTGTCAGTCTTTACACACGATGACTCTTTGCATGCGACAGATGGTGGTTAGCACTGAAGCACGTACCATGGCAAAAGGAATCTATTAAACCTCACGAGTAATGGCATCTTTCAAATCAAGTAGATTTTGCTGATTGCCTGCATATACTTTGGATTTCATGTATCCCCACAGCCAGAAATCCATTGGAATGAGATCGGGGGACCTGGGTGACCATGGAAACATGAAATGGCGGGAGATAATTCTGTCACCAAACTGTTGTGTCAATAAACGTTTCACAGACGACCCCACATGTGGGGGAGCGCCATCTTGCGTCTACACGACTTCAGATAGGACATTTCGCTGTTGCAATTCTGTAATGACGTAATTGGTTAACATTGCTTCATAGCGACCACTCGTTGCCGTACACGTGCGCAGACCTCCGACAGTAACCTCTTCAAAAAAGTAAGGGCCTAGGATGAAGGTGCTTGTTATCCACAAAGTCACTTTTGCTTGGTGTAGACCAAGGAAGTGAGAACACATCATGGGGATTTTGGTCTGCCCAGTGCACGCAGTTCTTGGAATTCATGTTACCAGTCAAGGAGAAATGTGCCTCGTCCGTCCACAGAATACGTAAGAGCCATCTGTTATCATCGTCATACCGGATGAGAAATTCATTAGCAAAATCTAAGCGTAGTTGGTTATCACCCGCTTGAAATATCTGGACACGCTGGAACCGATACAGAAACATGTGGAGAACAGAACGCAGAATCTTACGAACCATAGAATTCGGCAAATCCAGCACGCGTGAAACACCACGTGCACTTTCAGTACGACCTTCTATTATCGTCTCATGCATTTCTGCAACAACCTCGACAGGAACGGAAGGTCGTCCAGGCCGAGATCAATCGCATGTGCAACCAGTTTTATCAAATTTGCGTACCAATTCCGTACAGCTTGTACAGAACACGGGCCTCGTCGTAGCCGATGGTTTGTGTGGTAGACACGCAATGCCTCTGTGGCATTTTGCCCATTCAGGTATTAGAGTTTTACCATTTCACCTCGTTGTTTCACTATAAGCGTCATGTTGGTCAAGTCAAAGTGCAAGAAAGCAAGCGGTACTCAAATCACAATGTCTTTTCTTTTTCCTACGGTGATGACGTCAGCCATAACGGTGTCTTACGCCGAACCTGGAAATCTACATACCTTAGTCTCTTCTTCCATTTTCGAAGGAGATTCAGCAGGCTGGGTTCTGAGCCGAATACACGGTGTGGAGTGTGACGTCAATGGAACAGAAATGCGTGTTCTGATGAACGCCACAGTTGTTTTCACCTCTTTCTTAGTCTCTGCCTAGCGCAGACATATGTATATATATATATATATATATATATATATAATATATATACACTACGTGACAGTGAAAATGAGACACCAAAAAGAAGTGGGCAGTATAAATATGCAAATTGCAGGGTAGACGCAGCTCACCGAGTTATGTAAATGATGCGAAATGCGCAGTTGTCCCGCGCACGTTGAGTGAGATATAAGGGAAGGAACATGCAGAATTGGCAATAGTCGCGCTGCTCTGTCTGCAGGGAAATCATTTCGTAATACTTTTTATCTCAGAGGAAACATGTAGCAGCAACGAATGCCAGGTCGCTGCCAACCGAGGCAATTTCAACAGACAGACGATTTCACGAGGAGTATGGTGATCGGACTCAGAAGGGCAGGTTGCTCTATTCTATACGTCAAATCTCAGAGAACAGCAACCTACCTACACGTATCCACGGTGCACCGGCTGTGTCAAAGATGGCTGGAACAAGGGAATGTATTACGTTTAAGCGGTGCCAGAGCGACTTCAGCATTCGTGGACCGACGAATTCGTCGGCAAGCGTTGGCTGCCCCGCAGGCCACTTCACCCTTTTTCTGCATGTGCAGGACACCCTTGATGCTCCCATATTGACCAGGACCATTATTCACCAATTGGTCGCCGGCGACCTACATTCATGGTGCCCGTTAAAAAGATTGCCATTGACCGAACAGCACAGACGCCTCTGTTCGCAATGGTGTAGGAATGGAGCCACGTGGCCGGCAGAATGGCACAGGGTCATGTTTTCAGACGAGTCACGCTTCTGTTTTAGCAATGATAGTCCCCGTGTACGAGCCTGAAGCTGAAGTGGTGACAAGTCCATTTAGGCAGCATCTGTGGAACACCACATCGCACGACAACGCGGCATGGTTTGGGGCGCCATAGGCTACGATAGCAGGTCACGTCTGGTCCGTATTGAGGGCACTATGACGGCCCAACAATACGTGGATGACGTACTACGACGTGACGCGCTCCTTCAGGGGGTGCCTAATGCCATTTATCAGCAGGATAATGCCCGACCCCACAAGGCACGTTCCAACCAATATGTCCTGCAAGGTACCCAGGTGCTTCCCTGTCCAGCAGTAGCCCCTGATCTCTCCCCAGTCGAACACGTCTGGGACGTGATTGGATGTCGCTTGCATGCGCTGCCACCGCCGTGTTTAGAAGACGAACTCTGGCAAATGGTTGACAGGAAATGAGCGGCCTTCCCTCAGAACACCATCCGTTCGCTCATTGACTCTGTACCTATACGTGTATAGCCGCCCGCGGTGGTCCTACAACCTACTAATCAGACGGTGTTATTGCTCAGTGTATAGGTGTATCATGTTGCAATAAACATCACTTATTGTTCGTTGTTGTCTCTCTCTGTTTGCCGATTTTCATCACTTTCTGCCTACTCCTTCTTGGTGTCTCATTTTCACTGTCACGTATATATATATATATATATATATATATATATATATATATATAGGGTGATTCAAAAGTTCGGAGCAAAAGTAAAACTCTATAAAAATATCTATGGGTCGGAGAGACATGCAGGTTAATATTCACCGTGCTGGGGGATTTTGTGTGGCATGAAAAAAAATTAGTTCAAACTCTCGACACTCGGGGGGCTGCGGCAGATAAAGCCATGGAGATGACTTAGGCATGGAGGTGATTGCGCACATGACTGACCTGCGAGATCCCCAGATCTCACACCCCGTAATTTCTCGTTGTGGGGTATACCTTAATTCACGGGTGTGAGATCTGGGGATATCGCAGGCCAGTCATGTGTGCAATCACCTCCATGCATAAGTCATCTCCATGGCTTTATCTGTCGCAGCCCCCGAGTGTCGAGAGTTTGAACTAATTTTTTTTCATACCACACAAAATCCCCCTCCACGGTGAATATTAATCCGCAAACCGCATGTCTCTCCGACCCATAGATATTTATTATAGCGTTTTACTTTTGCTCCGAACTTTTGAATCACCCTGTATATATATATATAACAATAGATTATACAGATATGTTGATGATCTGATTTGCTTAGTATATACTGAAAATTGTGTCATAGATATAGATTTCTATCCAGACAATTTAGAATTAATTCCTCATGAAGCTACTATTAGTATAAATATTAATTTTTTGGATTTAAATCTTATTATTGAACTTTCTAATAGAATTGTTACTAATCTATATGATAAAAAAGACATTTTTAATTTTAACATTAATAAAATCTTACCTTTTAATACCTGTAACTCGATTCTATTGTTTAGAAATATTATACTTAATCAGCTTTATATAATTTATTGATTATCTGATAAAAAATCTCATGCTATACATATTAATAATCTAAAAATTACCAGCAATTTATATAAATATCCCTCTAATTTTGTAAATGGTATAGTTAAAAAATTTAGATTAGCTGGATTTTCATGAATTCTATTCATAGTTTTTTATATTAGCCTGACATCTCCATACTCTTGTTTTAATAATATTTTATTCTTACATCAACTTTAACATTAGCCTTTCTATTATTAGCCCCTCCTTATTATTGTTGCTCTGATTGTATATTAACACTTATTCTTGCCTTTTCGCATTACTGTTATTTATTTCTTAAGAATGGCAACAGTAGATCATATCTTTTTTCATTGAGAATGGCAACATTGGTCTCCTCATTCTGGGTTCCCGGGTTCGACAGGTCGTGCATTTGTTGTGCTATGTTCCAGGTATTTTTGTTTCCTTTTATTTTTTCTTCTTTATGTATGTTGTCCAAGTAGAAATAGTTTATAGATATAATCTATCTATTTTTTCAGAAACATACATTTTTGTGTTTGCTTCAACAAAATACTTGGACTTGAGGAAGCGTTTGGGAGAAGTGAACAAATCCATGATTTAGGCTTAGCCTTTGTCCATGTGTATAGCATTAATGCTTGGATTTTATTTGTTTTTCTTTTATCGTTTCCGTATCATTGCTTTTTGATGATTTCTTTAACTATATGATTCGAATTTTTATTTATTTATTTATTTTTTCCCATTTGATTGTAGATTTGCAGATTTATACTTTTATTTTGTAAGCTTGTTAGAATGTTAGGTTTTTCGAGTTACAGCTTCTTACTTTACTTTCATTGGACTTTCAAACTATTATTATATATATAGTTTGAAAGTATATCTATATATATATATATCTATATATATATATATATATATATATATATATATATATATATATATATATATATATATATATTTAATATTTTGAAAATTATTTTCGCTAAAAATATGTAACTTTAGCCAGTTTGTAACAATGATTTAAGCCCCCTTTTAATGGTGTTAGTGGCATACTCGTTTATTCAATTCTCCTGTCAATCACTTTTATAGTAAGATTTTTCATCTGTGATTCCTGTTCATCCTGTTTACCTTTTATTCATCATGGTTTTCCTGTCTCCAACCCTAACTCCCTGGATGGGTTTCAGCGGATGTACCTTCTACTATTTGTTTCTCTCCGATTCACAGTGTTCCAGACTCATGGTTAATGGTAATACTTGATTTTTTAATAATTTTTCAATTTTTCTTCTATTAATCCTTTTAGTCTGAGTTTATAGTATTTATAGTAACTTACAATTGCCACATCCGAAACAAGCATTTGTTTGGGTTAATTAGGGTTAGGTGCTCAGACCTGATGAAGAATCTAGCTAATTAAATTCCAATTTTAGCCAGTGCTGTCCATTTCTTTTTTCGGCAGGGTAACTGTGTGGTTTAGCAGCTTTGGTGATTTTATTGATTAAATTTTTCGTAGTCACTTGGAATTGGTTATTATTCTATCTTTATATATATATATATATATATATAATATATATATATATATATATATATAATATATATATATATATATATATATATAATATATATATATATATATAATATATATATATATATATATATATATATATATATATATATATATATATATATATATATATATATATATATATATATATATATATATATATATATATATATATATATAGTGTGTCAAGGAGTAAGGAGTGTTTGGCCTCCGCCAATAACTCGAGAAGTGTTAGTGTTTTCGCATTTTTTTTGCAGGTGTATAGGAAAACAAATAGTGATACACGATGCAATTATTTTAGTGGCTGACCTCTTTTATGGGGTTACTGGGGGGGGGGGGGGGTATTACGTTTCTCGTTAGAGATGGAGGAGAAAGTCAATTAAAAAGTTGTAGAGCATTGTAAAATGAGTACAAAATATTTTTTGCACCCCCGAAAAAAAGGAAAAGGTATCCTTAAAACTAGTATATAATTTAAGTCCCCTCCTGAAAAAAATCGAACATTTAGGATAACGATAAATTGAATATGAGCAACATGGAGAATTCTCAGATAATTCGAAATAATCTATTTTTCTTTTTTAAAATAGATGTAAAAAGTATCCTTAAAACTAGTGTATATAACCTAAGTCTCCTCCTGAAAAGAATCGAACATTCAGACAATGCAGCAGAGTAAAATTGACATGTTCACCATCATCTACGATGCTTTTGCACCCTTTTAATAAGATGCCTCCGCGCGTTTTCCAATGTCTCTAAATTTTTACTATTACATACGGATTATAAAATTGTCTTGTTTAAATTCTTATTTAGCGAGCTAGTTTTCATTTACTGCGAGGAGATAAAAATATTAGAGGTAATTTTGCGACGCTCTTCAACTTTGTAATTGTCACTTTCCCCCATCTTTAACGGAAAACAAGATAACCCCGCACCCCTCTAAATATCTCATTGTGCAACGTCGTAGGGGTTTCTTATACATCCGCATGAAATATACGATAACCCGAATACATCTCGAGATATTTGCCTGGGCCGTACTTGCCGATGATATGATCTTTAAAATTTAATACATTACAAAAAAATAAATGTAAAAATTTTAATAAAAACATTGATTGCTTATTTATGTTGGCATAAAGTGCATATTAAAATCACATATTTCATCTTAGCTCTGTAGGGTATAGGTAGTGAAAGGGTTAATATGGCGGTGAATTTTTCAACTCATATTTTAGCCTCTATCGCTTTCTTTTTCGTCACCTACTCCGGATCATACTGTACCTTAAAATCCGTCATTTATTTCCTGATCTGTAGTAAATTTCTGAAAATAAGAAAGGAAAAAGAAAAGATTCGGCAGTCGTCTGTCTTAAAGTTCACCCTACTTCCTTCCACAGAAGCCTCAGCTGGCGAGACTTAAAATTGGCTTTCACGCACGAAGCCAAAATGTTTCCGTTTTCCTCTCGAATAAAATTCCTGCATAAATAACCCATATTCATATTGGAAATCTGTATTTATGCCTATCGGTTTCAGGGAAAAGTACGACGCAACGGTATTTTGAGTCGAGGCGCCTCGTTTTCGGGGAGCACGCAGAACGTTTGCGTTTTGAAAAGTCACAGGAAAAATCAGTAACGTTTGCTTTGAAAATAATGTATTAGGCAGTAAATTTTCGGAGAGCATGGAGTTTCGAAATTCCTAACTTGTGAACAGTTTTAGTTGAAAATTAATAATATTAATAATATAATAGTATTAAAAATATCTTAATATATATATATATATATATATATATATATATATATATATATACATATATATATAAGAAAGTCAAAAGTATAAGATGGGAAAGTGCCAACAGGTAAGATACAAAAAGGCCAAGGGGGATTGTGACCCCTTGTGATGGGTGACTTGTTTACTGGGTGACTTTTATGCTGGGTCACTTGTTTTTATTTGTATATTGTACAATTTCATACTTTTGAATATTCACTTATATATATATATATATATATATATATATATAAATTACATATATCGTACAAAAAATGGCATAAAGAGTTTAACAAATCTTATACAACTATAGAAATTTTATCTGGTAATCATTAAGATGGTTGTGGTTGTTTACACATGCGCAGTTCATCAATGGTTGGGGTTATCTCCCGGCGAACCCTCCAACAAAATTTTATCGCCTACCACCAAGGGGTAAGCGTACCAAACGCTGAGAACCACTGATTTAGAGGATTAAATCTTTGCACACTTATAGCATCCGAGGGTGGAAAAACGGAAGATTTTAGAAAAGTATTTCCATACTCTTTAGAGCCCCCTACTCCCGCTTCGGTAATCTAGAAATTTAAATATTTGCTGATAGTTTCGACCACAGCACAGAACTCAACGGAGTCGGAATTTCGACGTCTCCCTCCAGGAGGAGAAGAAAAATGTTTTTATCAAAAAGTCCTTACACACACTCCAGAAGCCCCGTCTCGGTGACCTAGAAGGCTAAATCCTTGTACATTTATAGTATCGCCTACAAGACAGAACCTAACGGAAACTAGTTTTCTATCCCCCCAGGGGCGGAAAAGTGAGGTTTTTCGCAAAGGCTTTCCAGACTCCCAAGAAGCCGCAATGACTAAAAGGTAGAATCTTTGCATTTAAAAGTATAGACTACAGGACAGATCCTGGAGGAGTCGGATTTATTATTTCATCCCAGAGAGTGGATAAAAGGGGGGGGGGGGTGAAAGTCTTTCTAGACTATCTAGAAGTCGCTTTGTTGAAACGCTGCACCCTTATAGTACCGACCAAAGAACAAAACCTAACTGAACCAATTTTTGATTAAGACAACTATTTTTCAAGCTAAACGCCATGCATTGTTAAAATAAATTAAACTTCTTGAAAAAAGTTGTAACTTAATTTTTTAAGACTGTTATTTTGACAGGTTGACATACTAATAATATTAGTATTATATTTACAAATTATTCATATGGTAGGATGATACGTAATCTTGCGTTGATTTGTAGCTATATAAATTCTTATAAATAACAAATGCATTACATTTATGATAATGATTTTGCATAACTTCAAGATAAATTATTTTCTCATCACTAGTGTATCTCCAAAACCCAATTACCAGATGAAGATTCCACTAACAGTAGAACAAGCTTTAGAAGTGACATAACTATATAAAAATGATTTGTATAAGACAAATGGTATAGGAATACACTGCTTTTTTACGAATTTTTTATCCGATATTAATTTAACAGGGTCAGGGAAGAAATCGAATCATCTTTTTACATGATTTGTTTTGATCTAACGTTGTCCAAGCAACAAGGTTAGATTGGTCTCAAGTCTAATCTGACCGTTGTTATTTTAAATTGTATTCTAATTATGAATTTACCTCTTTGTATGAAAAAGTTAAATGTGTTATCTGTAATTATGCTCATTAGGACCTTCAAAACGACATATGGCACAACTATCTAATAAAAATAATGATTTTTACAAGTCAATTATACATAATTGGCTTGTCATCGTCATATCAGCGAAACCTGCAGATATCAGACTATATTAAAACTATAGACTTTATACTTTAGACTTCGTATTCAGGATTTTTAGAGTGATGAAATTGATCACGTGGCTACATCTAAGAGGTAAGCTTGGTTACATGAATTCTCTCTAATGAAAGGGGAAAACTGATTAAGGAATGCAAGTATTAATGCACACACGTTTGCTATTGAACGCGAGATTAGGTATCACAAGAGCGACATGAGACGAGGGGAGCAAATTTTTCGTATTAATGATGCATTTATTCCTTATTTTCATACAATAATTCAATCATTCTTATAATACATTACCTCACAATGCATATATTTAGATGTTACTTTTTGCAGAAACTTTATTATTATTTCTATTGTTATATACTAATAAAAACTAACTAAATACTAATAAAAACTACTAATAAAAATTTTGATGATATCAATATAATAATTTGGAATACACTACCACTTTTGTTATCAGCTATGGGAATGTTCAAATGCCTACTAACATTGCAACATCTTTAGCTCATGAGATAAAACATCTTTAGCTCATGATAGCGAATGCGATGATTTATGCAACTTTTAAGAAGGCGGACGCGAATAGTTAAGTACCTCTGACAGGAAGGAGCGACCAAGAAACTCACCTCTATCCCAGAGTCGCAGACACAGTCCTCACTGTTTACTAAAAATACGATAGTTAAATTATGATTGAGTTATGGATGCAAGTTCGGCAGTGAGGATGTAAGTTAAGCTTTTTAACTGAAATGCCCCTTTAAAGCTGACTGTAAAAGTATAAAATATTTTTTAAATTAATCTATTAAAAATAATATGACTTAAAAATCAGTCTTATTTTTTTCTCAGATACCGAAATGTGGGAAGATCTGATCTGTAAATTGAAAACAGATAAAAAGTACACGTTTACAAGTATGTTTCTGGATATGCTTAAACGCAATCTAAGTTTGAAATGTGAAAAAAGCTGAACTTGTCAGACAATATTTAATTTATGAAGAATTAGACAGAGTTGGACATTCGAGGTGTTGCATTTCGTAACCTGCTGTAGATTAGATTTCATTCTACCTCAAAACAATTCCCTTATTTCTTAATTTGCTGCCAGTTTCTGAGCATAAATAAATGCATAGTCTATCAACTGTGCTATTGTCATAAAGTTTGCAACATTTAATTTCACACTGAGGCCTCAGTTGGCAAGGCTTAAACAGTGATTTCGAAGAAACCGAAATATTTCCTTTCTCTTGTCGAGGAACCCTTCAGCATAAATAATATATATTCATATTGAAAATCTATATTTATGTCTTTTGGTTTGAGAGACAGATACGATTCAACGAAGTTGGAAGTTAAATTGCACAATTCTTTAAGAACGCATAGAATGATTTCATTTTAAAAAGTTGCATGGCAAGTTGGTAAAGTCTTCTCCACCCCCACCCTCACCCTACTCTGAAAGTAACACATTAAACAGAAAGGTCTTAAAAGGTCATGGTATTAAATTTTTATTTCATGAACGGTGTTTACTTGAAATTATATTTATCCAAGTAATATATTTGATATTTATTTAGATCAAATTGTATTTTAGTAAGTCGTACTTAATCTTGCTCATCTTTGTGGCTATATTGATCTACATAACTTTTTAAAACTCGGTTAATTCCCGTTGGGTAGCCATTATCACGTTATTTAACGTTTTACAAAACATTCAAGAATCCAACAGACAACACTGAAAACCATTTGACTCTTTATACCCTTTTAACGAGATGCGAGCACCACTTGTAAATTTGCATACTGCTATCCCTTGATTTTTGGCATGTAAGTATAAATCATCCATTTCCATTGGACTTTTCCTTCCACTATGTCAAAAACTGGAGCTACTTTTTTATATTCGCTGGTTCATCTTCGGGATGAGCATGTCCAAATTAGTGAAAACTACCTACTTTTGTCCCAAGGGCTATGTTTCAGTGTTGTCAATGAAATTAAACTTAATTTTATGACACAGAATTTTCGGCAATTTGACTACATTTTCATAAAGTGGCCAAATTGCTGATATTTTGACAACATTGTCGCCATGGACATAAAAGTTTCGTCAAATCACTAAGTGGTATAGATTGACAGGAAAACAGACGGATAGAAGGGATTTTCTTATATAGTATTATTTGTTGTGGGGAAAATTAAACAACAATGATGTTATTTCCCTCATCCTGACCATCGCAACTTGCTCAGAACCATCTATATCCTGATCTGTAGTAAGTTTCTGAGGAAAAATAAATGCATCGACAATCGTCTCTTTGTTGTAAAGTTTACGCCACTTTCTTCCTTCGGGATCTCAGCTGGTGAGGCTTAAAATTTTGCTTTCACGGACAAAGCCGAACTGTTTCCGTTTTCCTCCTAGGAAAATTCCTGCATAAATAACCGATATTCATATTGGAAATGTGTATTTATGCCTATCAGTAAAAGATACGACTCAACGATATTTGAGTCGAGTTGTGCCATTTTCGGGAGCATATAGAGCATTTACGTTTTGAAAAAATCAGTAATGTTTTTTCGAAAATAATTTATTATGCAGTAAGTCTCCGACAGGCATGGGATTTTCAAGCTTCTAACCCATGAACGGTGTTTAGTAAATATTGTGTTTAGGGTAAAAATATGGTTAACATTTATTTAGAACAAATTGTGCTCAACTAAGTTGTAATATTCATTTTGCTCAATTTTCAGGATATCTCAATTGTTACTCAAATGTATTTGGTATAACATAAAACATTTGCAACGAAAACGGTACATGTTTTAATGACGCATCAATTTTTATTAAAAAATTCGGCCATATAAATAAAATTAATTCAGATACATTTAGGCTACTTTATATATTATTATGTCGAAAATATAATATATATTTAAGTTATTTATTGAGGTTTAAATTATTTATTAAATGCCGAGCGCACACTAATCAGCTGATATTTTTATTATGAATTTTTCTATTAATAGCTGCTAAAAACTCAAAAGTTAAGGTGTCCGTCCGCTAGACATTCGCTAGACAACTCCTTAATATAATGTCACGCCACATACGGCTCGTATATATGCGGACTGTCTCCGTGTTGTTGATACTGTTTCTTGGCCAGCAAGGTCACCAGACTTTCCGCCAATCGAGCATGTATGGGACATGTCAGGCCGCCAGATTCGGGTACCCCGAAATGTAGCAGATATGGAGCAACAATTGAGGAATGCATGGCAGAATGTATCGCAGGATGACATTAAGAAACTTTATCATTCCTTACCTAGACGTATACAGGTATGCATTGCCGCCAAGGGGGGTTTCACCAATTACTGATTTGAAAATTCAATGTGCAATTGCTAACCATTGTTGGGTCCTGCGGCCTTGATTTTGTAATTTTGTAATCATTTCATCCTGTGTATGAGCTGTATGCATATGTAATTTCAATAAAACAATAAAACAATCACCTTTTTCATGGTGTTCCTTTTTGGCAAAAGTGTATATATATATATATATATATATATATATATATATAAAATAAAAATTGATAAAGCACTATAAGATTAAAAGGTTCGAGTTAAAAATCATATAAATGAAAAGCATAATGCAGCATTTTTCCCCATTATACGAAATATAATAAAATAAGATAGAAATAGGATACAAATGGAATAAAAAATGGATGGGAAGGCTAACGGGCAATATGCTAAAAAAAGCCTAAGGGGGGATTGTGACCCCTTAAATCCCCGACTACAGCATGTTGCTAGGCCGCGGCACACTCCCAGTATGGCTACAATTCCCGTAGCACTTCTCCAATGCCTGTAGCTCGAATGCCTGTAGCTACAAGCATTGCCTGTAGCTCATTGCCAATGCCTGTAGCTCATTTTTCTTTACTCCTTTGAAAAATTAAGGTCTATTCATTCGAGCTACAGGCATTGGAGAAGTGCTACGGGAATTGTGGCCATACCGGGAGTGTGCCACGGCCTAGCAGCATGCTGTAACCGGGGATTTAAGGGGTCATAATCCCCCCTTAGGTTTTTTTTAGCATATTGCCCGTTAGCCTTCCCATCCATTTTTTATTCCATTTGCATCCTATTTCTATATTATTTTATTATATATATACACATATATATTATGTCGAAAATACAAATATGCATTTAGGTTTAAGTTATTGTTTGAGATTTAAATTATTCTTTAAATCCTGATATATATAAATATATATATATACACATACATTTCTATGATGCATGTGTAGAAAAAGTTCCGAAATGCGTTCGGTTTGAATAAAAATGTACCTGAAAGTCGTTCTGGCTTGAGTACACCATTGCTCATTACCTTTGCGTACATTGTAAAAAAATATCAGATTGACGATTTGGCATGAAGCTGTGATTTGAAGGCATAGTAAACAGGAACAAGAAAACTGGTATTACCATTTGTACAAGATAGACAAACTAATCGCAACCCTATATTATGTGGTTAAGGTACGTGCATGAGGAATGCAAAAAAGACAAAATCGTACACTTTCTACGAGGATTCTGACTGAAATACTTTCTGCGTGGATTCTGAAAGACTTGTTCTCCAACTTTCTTTAATTAATTAACTAATAGAAATGTTCTCTTAGAACAAAAATAGCTTTACAATAGTTTCATATTGCATTTTTTTTTTCAGATCATTAAAAATATTTTTAAAGCAATTTTGATGTGCATTTTCTCTTTTGATTCACCTGCATTCAAGCCCATAAGTTTCCATTTTTTAATTGCACTAAAAAGGGGTTAAACAAGATTTTCCATATAAAAATGTACCAGCTTCATAACAGCCTCGTTCAGAGATAAAGATGTAGTTTCCCCAAAAATATGTAAGTTACTTACACCTCACTAGCAAATTATTAAAAAATCTTTTAAAGTTTAAATATGACCATCTTATGCATATCTATCTGATTTTGATTTCAAAGCGATACATAGTTATATATATAAGTAAGTGAGACACATTAATACGTAATCATTCGGAATACTAAAGGTTTATCAACTAAATATCTATAAATTCAAAATAATCTATATAAATAAAATTGAAAATCTGTCTGCCTGCCTGTTTGTCTCATCATCACCGGAGAACGGCTGAACCGGATTTAATGACATATTTTGGGTAGCCTTGAAATAGCCCCCCCTCCCTTAAATTCAGTTCAAGTTTTTAAGACCTGGGGTTGTCGAGATATTAATAAAAACGAAACTTTTTCCTCGGAGTTCTACTCTCTAACTCCGTTGTTCCTCCAACCAAAAAGGTTGGAAATCGTTTGTTTAAAACGTGAACGTGAGTCATAACTTGAGTTTGGTGGGTGATTGTTGCGCTAAATAGTTACTTTCTGAAAACAAGAATTGTTTGAAAACTGGATTGTTTTAAACATGAGTTTAAATGGAGAATCTATCACCATGGTATATTTTTCACAAGCTTTTATTCAACAATAAAAAGTATTAAGAAATAAAAATGGTTATTTAATTATTAGCATTTTATGAGGAAGATTCTATCTTATATCATGTTGCTCAGAAAAGCAATTAAATTAAATCTGTCTGTTAATTTTAATTATTAAATTTTCGATTTGAATAATAAATAAATGGATATAAAAATATATCTTATAAATGAACGGTTTGATTTTACTTTTAATTATATTAATTGCGGATTGCATACATCACTTTCATTTGCTTTGGCAAAGAGTTTTCAAAGTTATATATTGTATTTAGCTAATAAACTCATATATTGTGTTTAGCTAATAAACTCTTTTAGCCGATTGTTGAAACAGAAAAAGAGTAGAACGGGTATATCTTCTAATACAATTTTAGTGTTTTCATTTAGTATATACAAACGGGATCAGGATGTTTTATTCTTCAGATCTGCAAATTCAAAGCTAAGAATTTGGCGGGATATCGCTAAATTGACAACTTTCCTTAAAAGTTGTCAAATTGACGGAAATGTCGTCAAATTGATAAACGACTCAAATCAATGAAATTAAACATGTTTTTGTTGAAGAGAATACTGAAATGATGTTTCGGTAGCATTTGTCTGTCAGTCCATTCGTCCTACTTAGTATCACATTTAGCGAATTTTTAAAATGTCACCAAATTGATAAAAATATTTGTAAATCTATAAAAATATCATGAAATTGATAAAATTGCGCTTAATAAATGAAATTAATTGTGTTTTATTAGGTGATAGCATTGTGATAATGTTTGCTCAATGTGTCGTCAAGTGGGACAGTCAGTGCTACCGTCCCACTTGGCGATAAATTTGCCGAATTTTTAAAATGTTGCTAAATTGACGAAAATGTAGCCTAACCTTCCATGGAGATGGCACTATTCAGATGATATTTTTTCCACAAATAAATTTGAAGCAAATGATATCATGTCGCTTAGCAACGGATTTAAATCCAATGTGTTTATGCTTTATGCGGCATACGATTTTTATTAAATCTTTTCCGATTTGATTAATAAAGATATGTATATACATACAGTCACGGACAATGAAAGTTATGAAAGTTGCGCACCAAGAAGAAAACATGGTACAACTTCGAAATGATGTAAATAGATAGAGGGCTGGCTAGTATGCAAATTATCCCAGTCTGGTGTGATTGCGCACGACCGTAAACCCGTGAGTAGCGCTGCAATCATGAGCCAGCCGCCTTATGAATCGGCGTGCAGTCGACGCTCCATCAATGCGAGGAGCTTCGGTCGACGCAAGCACGAGTACGGAGTGAAAATAATGATGGTAAGACACCAGAAACGTCGGTACATGCACCTGACGGACTTCGAGAGAGGCCTGATCATCGGGCTGATAACAGCAGGGTGGCCAGAGCGCCGGATAGTCCATCACGTGGATCGTTTGACAATATCGTCCGACGGTGTTGGGAGCACTGGTCAAGGGACGTCACCCAGACACGGAGGACCGTCTCTAGACGGACCAGGCATACCACGCGTAAAGAGGATCAAATGATCGTGCGGCAGGCACGTACAGAGCCCACAGCGACCCGATCCGGGATACAGGCACACGTAGCGGCTGCTGTGTGCCCACGAATCATATTTAGACGTCTGAAGGAAGCAATTCTGCGATCCCAGCGTCCCTTATGTGTGCTGTCGTTAACACGGGGACATCGGCGGTTCCAGTTGCAGTGGTGCCGGGCTAGAGCAAATTGTAACGCCCCAGATTGGCGATTTGTGGTGTTTAGCAATGAGTGCCGCTTTGTTTCAGGAATATATGATCAGCGTGTCCGGGTGTGGAGGCTGGGAAGCCATAGCCTACGACAGCTGATCCGCTCTAGTAGTGGCACCTGGAGCATTGACGGGCCAGCGGTACGTGGATGAGATTCTACGACTCCATGTGCTCGCATTTGTTGCTGGGATTCCAGGTGCTCAATTCCAACAGGATAATGTACGGTCACATACGGCTCAGATCGCCCAGGTCTGCCTGAGTCATGTCCTCACACTTCCATGGCCTGCCCGCTCCCCAGACCTGCTCCCTATGAAGCATGTGTGGTACCAGTTGAAATGCCAGCTGCCTCGTTTCCGCAATCTTCGGGATTTAGAACGTAACGCCCAACAGGTGTGGACTCGTCTGCGCAGGACAACATCAGGCATCCTGCGGCAGACATCATTTGTTCGAGACCATGTCCGACCGTATTGCTGCTTACCGTATCACAGCACGAGGCAGTGCGAAGCGCTATTGAGGATGACCGGACTATGTACCACAGCTCCCTTTGTACGTGTTCTGCTGCGCTGTTTTTGTGATCATGTATATCATTCATCTGTATCCTCCCATCAATAAAATTTCAGATCCATCCTATGCTTCCTTCTTGGTGAGCAAAATTTCATTATCCGTGAGTGTAAAATACATTTTATTGACATTGAATTTTTGACTGGATAATATAAATTACGGTCTTCAGGTTTAAACATTATTATTATTGATAGATTCGGGGATTATTGATTCAGGGATTATTGATATTTTCAAGTTATTATGCCATTGTTTTATTATGGCAAAAATTGTTAAAATTCATATATTGTACGTTGTACGAGTAATCTTCTACAAATGCACATGTATATCTTCTAATCTATACGAAAATATAAGTAGCACAGGTATATTGGCATATATTTTGATATACTATGTTGGCATATATTTTGATATATATTCGCATATATTGGAATCAATTATGGCTTTCTGGTATAAAGATTACGGGGATTATTGATATTTTCAATTTATTACGGCATCTGTTTTATTTTGGCAAAGATTTTTGAGGCTCATATTGTAATGCGGGTAATCTTCTACTAACAAACTGGCATGTTTTCTAATCTGAGACAATATAAGAGTAGTACGGGTATATATAATGCTTTTGTTTTGCGTAAACTGATTAAATTTCATATTTTTTGTAAATTTGTTTGCAAAAGGTGCCAGGATGTTTTATTCTTCAGATCTGCCCGTGAAGATAATTTTGCATAGTGAGGACAGATATTCTTGCACTTCTTTTTAGGAGCAATAAATTTAATAGTTTAACAGAGTATTGTGATTAACAATGTTATTTAGTATACTTTAGGAATCTGCACATGATTGTGAATTTTAAGCTTCTTTATATTATATACTCCGTACGAAGAACGGGTTTGCTGCTAGTTTATAATATGTTTACAAATAAAACTTTAAAAATAGTCGCATCGATTTCGAACTTTGTCTATCCGCAAAAAACGCTAGAAGTACTCACAAACCGAGAAACTACCACATATAAATTAAACTTGCACTTCTTTGTCACTTTTAAGTAGAAACGCATCAATAGTTGTACTTGACTTCGATTTTCTTATCTTTTATTACCGAAGAATTCGTGACTTCGAGTCTAACGATTCTCTGATTTCTTTATGCGCTGTTTTATCTATTACAGGGACCATCGAAGAGCCGCAGGTTGAGCCGCAAACACGAAATAAATTGGCGATCAAGGCGACCGATTTCAGCAAACGAGAGCAATTAAATCGGTCGTCATATATCCCCTCCCATAAAGAGGAAAAACCTACTCAGAGGAAAAGTAGCTTCGTTAGAGCATTCTCTCAATACTTTTTATGAAATGATCTTTTTGGATTATTCGGTATTTGCCCATGTCTTACACAGACCTCATAATGAAACATGCTTGTTCTTATGATAATGGACCAAAAGACGTGCACGCTAGGAGTGTAATATTTTGAAACAGTAGTTACGGAGAGCTTAAAATAGAGGCCTTTTGCAGTTTTGTTTTTTGTAACCTTTGTTTCGAATATTACGGAATTCGTCTTTGACCTGTTAATGTTTTTCGTTTTGAATTATGGTAGTTATAAGTGCAAAGAGTTTAAGTTGATAGCTTGTTACGATAATAAAATATGGCATACATTTTTAATCAAGATGTAACATGAGGTTGAAGTATTTCTGAAATTGGAAAAAAAATTATGTGGTTGTCATTTGAAGAAATCATATTCTCCGATTTACAGAAAAGATGATTTTTTTTCAGATTTCGGAGTGTTTTCCACTGAAATCAATTTTATATACAGAATGTCAAGAGAAGCCATGGACCAGGCTAATAACTCGAGAAGTATTAGGATTATTATATATTTTTTATGCAAGAATATACGAAACCCCAATAGCGCTACATAATGAGACAATTTTAGGAGAGACTGACCTTTTTTTAAGGGGGTGGGGCGGCCTATCTTGCATCCTGCTAGAGATAGGAGAAAAAACCAATTGCAAAGTGGTAGAGCATTGCGAAACTAAGCATTTTTGATCCAAGTTAAATATGGAAAGGAGCTTTGAAAACCAGTGTATACAATTTAACTCCACCCTAAATAATACAACATTTAGAGACTGCGGCAGAATAAAATTGACTTTATTACATATAAAATACAAAATGCGTACCTTCAGCAGTAATGCATGCTTGCTTACGTGCAATAAATTGTCTCCGCGTATTTTTCAATGTTTTTACGTTTATATCATTACATGCAGATTGGTAATATCGTCTCATTTATAATCGTTATTGCGTTAAACTTATTATAATACTTACAGGATGATCTATTATATATTGGCGTATAGTGATCAATTGTGTGCACTGCTTAGTTTGCCATGAATAAGCCTTAAAATTCATTTTACAGCGAGAGTCAACTTGCTTCATCTGAAAAGCAAATTATTGGTCATTTCACACTATGGCGTATTAATTAAAAAGCATTTTTTTTTTCGTCACAGTTATCACTTTACCTATATATGGTGTAGTGTATAGGGAAAGTATTGCGACTGGGTCGGAAATTCGAATTCGAGTTTTCGTCCGAAGAGCACGTTTCAAGCATCCCTGAACTCGAATCAAGCGTTTTTGAGGTAATGTCTGTGTGTGTGTGTGTCCGTGTGTCTGTGGAAGCAATATCTCACGAACGAATGGAGCATTTCTAATGAATTTGGGATTCAAATACTACAGACTGTGAATACTGGAAGTCTATTGATTTTAAAAGCAATCGAATGCCCGGAAGATCCGCAAATGTTTTAACGAAATTTTGAAAAAATCATTAAAAAATCAAAATTTTCATTAATGTTTGCAAATTATTATTTTGTATGTAATTTTTCATTAGAAAACGAATGACTCGAACTTCAGAAGGCTATCATGAATCGCTCTCAGGATATTGGACGTTTTCCTAATAAATTTATCACAAATATTACATAAAATTAAACAAGAAAGATCAATCATGCATAAAGCATTGATTATGAAACACTTGCCAACTTCAATGCAATTTTATATAGACATCTCTAAAATGCGATACATTTCTCGGTAATATTTTTAAACTTATCATAACACTACAATAATTTATTATATTTGAAAACGACATCGAAAACAAATGAACTTTATTCAAATGACGTCATCGAAATATATATCGCCTCTATATAAAAGCAGCATTTCATTCATATTTTCCAATTCATTTTTTCCAATCCTTTCATTTATCACAATACTATAATAACTTATTTTATTTAAAAATTTGAAAAATTGTTATCTACCATATTTATTTTAAAATGTGAACCCTCTCTTATATATAAGTAATTAAACTTTTTGAGAGATATTTATTATATAATATATCTCTTTTTTCTTTCTGGAGGATATAGCAAGAGTCAGAATTTAATTGAATTTGTTTTTCTCCCTATATTAAATAATTTTTATTCAAAAAACTGCCTAACATATTTTACTGAAATTTTTTTTTTATATATTTTATGGGATAATTTGAATATTTTCTAAAATTTTCGAAGCAATTTGTGAATTTTAAATTTGCTTAAAAAATATTTGAAAAATTAGGTCCCATAGGGTTCAATGTATTTCATTTTTTCAACCCGGGTTCAATCCAAAACTAATTGGGTGATATTATTCATTTATATTTCCATAGGTCCCACAGACCGTCTGAAAAACATATTAAAATTTCATTTTGATAAAGTCATTTTTACGGCAGTTATGGTGCTAACGGACAGACAGAATGAACAAAGTCATAAACACTTTTCAATTATGTTGTAAAGTGTTAAAAAATATTAACTATCGTGAAATAGGTTAATTTTTAATGCAATATTATGTGAGAAATTTATTAACACCATTCTTGCGGATTTAGTTCTTTTCATTAAAGAGAGACGATACCGTAATAGTTTTGTATTTTTACGACCAACAATTCGCTAATGTTCTTCTCATGTTCTCTTCGAAATGTTCTTCTCATCTGTGCGTAACGCTTGGCGATATGTTTAGTAAACTTGCAGCTAATTTAGATAAATATCGACAACTTGGAGATATGCCCGGCCACTCAAACGGCTACTGAAAACCCTTGGGTCAGTCGAGTGGTTTGGGTCTTCAACTTGGAGATATGACGCCGCAGATTGACGAAAATATAGTCAACATTTAAAAAATGACGCTAAATTAGAGGAAATAACGCCAAATTGATGAAGTAATATCTTAATACTTGGACTATATTGCTTATTGCGGATGCTATCAATATTGATAACTTTCAATTTAAAAGTGCGCTAAATATAAATTAATTCCGAAATATTTTTACATGTTGCCATCCGTAAAAGTGCCCAATGTACAATTCAAATTTAAAAACTTGCGTGGATATTATACATCCATTTTTTTTATTGAGAAAGAAGTAAATTAATTGCATTATATAGGGAAAGTCCTGTGCTGCCCACATCAGATATTTTAGAGGGTTATTCTACAGCTTCTGTTGTTGATAAAAAATGGTTAGTACTACATTGCGGATACTATCGATATTGATAACTTTCAATTTAAAAGTGCGCTAAATATAAATTAATTCCGAAATATTTTTACATGTTGCCATCCGGATAAGTGCCCAATGTACAATTCAAATTTAAAAACTTGCGTGGATATTATACATCATTTTTTTATTGAGAAAGAAGTAAATTAATTGCATTATATAGGGAAAGTCCTGTGCTGCCCACATCAGATAATTTAGAGGGTTTTTCTACAGCTTCTGCTGTTGATAAAAAATGGTTAGTACTACATTGCGGATGCTATCAATATTGATAACTTTCAATTTAAAAGTGCGCTAAGTATAAATTAATTCCGAAATATTTTTACATGTTGCCATCCGGAAAAGTGCCCAATGTACAATTCAAATTTAAAAACTTGCGTGGATATTATACATCCATTTTTTTTATTGAGAAAGAAGTAAATTAATTGCATTATATAGGGAAAGTCCTGTGCTGCCCACATCAGATATTTTAGAGGGTTTATCTACAGCTTCTGCTGTTGATAAAAAATGGTTAGTACTACACATTGCGGATGCTATCAATATTGATAACTTTCAATTTAAAAGTGCGCTAAATATAAATTAATTCTGAAATATTTTTACATGTTGCCATCCGGAAAAGTGCCCAATGCACAATTCAAATTTAAAAACTTGCGTGGATATTATACATCCATTTTTTTATTGAGAAAGAAGTAAATTAATTGCATTATATAGGGAAAGCCCTGTGCTGCCCACATCAGATATTTTAGAGGGTTTTCTACAGCTTCTGCTGTTGATAAAAAATGGTTAGTACTACATTGCGGATGCTATCAATATTGATAACTTTCAATTTAAAAGTGCGCTAAATATAAATTAATTCCGAAATATTTTTACATGTTGCCATCCAGAAAAGTGCCCAATGTACAATTCAAATTTAAAAACTTGCGTGGATATTATACATCCATTTTTTTTATTGAGAAAGAAGTAAATTAATTGCATTATATAGGGAAAGTCCTGTGCTGCCCACATCAGATATTTTAGAGGGTTTATCTACAGCTTCTGCTGTTGATAAAAAATGGTTAGTACTACACATTGCGGATGCTATCAATATTGATAACTTTCAATTTAAATGTGCGCTAAATGTAAATTAATTCCGAAATATTTTTACATGTTGCCATCCGGAAAAGTGCCCAATGTACAATTCAAATTTAAAAACTTGCGTGCATATTATACATCCATTTTTTTTATTGAGAAAGAAGTAAATTAATTGCATTATATAGGGAAAGCCCTGTGCTGCCCACATCAGATATTTTAGAGGGTTTTTCTACAGCTTCTGCTGTTGATAAAAAATGGTTAGTACTACATTGCGGATGCTATCAATATTGATAACTTTCAATTTAAAAGTGCGCTAAATATAAATTAATTCCGAAATATTTTTACATGTTGCCATCCGGAAAAGTGCTTAATGTACAATTCAAATTTAAAAACTTGCGTGGATATTATACATCCATTTTTTTTTATTGAGAAAGAAGTAAATTAATTGCATTATATAGGGAAAGTCCTGTGCTGCCCACATCAGATATTTTAGAGGGTTTTTCTACAGCTTCTGCTGTTGATAAAAAATGGTTAGTACTACATTGCGGATGCTATCAATATTGATAACTTTCAATTTAAAAGTGCGCTAAATATAAGTTAATTCCGAAATATTTTTACATGTTGCCATCCGGAAAAGTGCCCAATGTACAATTCAAATTTAAAAACTTGCGTGGATATTATACATCATTTTTTTATTGAGAAAGAAGTAAATTAATTGCATTATATAGGGAATGTCCTGTGCTGCCCACATCAGATATTTTAGAGGGTTTTTCTACAGCTTCTGCTGTTGATAAAAAATGGTTAGTACTACACATTGCGGATGCTATCAATATTGATAACTTTCAATTTAAATGTGCGCTAAATGTAAATTAATTCCGAAATATTTTTACATGTTGCCATCCGGAAAAGTGCCCAATGTACAATTCAAATTTAAAAACTTGCGTGCATATTATACATCCATTTTTTTTATTGAGAAAGAAGTAAATTAATTGCATTATATAGTTAAAGCCCTGTGCTGCCCACATCAGATATTTTAGAGGGTTTTTCTACAGCTTCTGCTGTTGATAAAAAATGGTTAGTACTACATTGCGGATGCTATCAATATTGATAACTTTCAATTTAAAAGTGCGCTAAATATAAATTAATTCCGAAATATTTTTACATGTTGCCATCCGGAAAAGTGCTTAATGTACAATTCAAATTTAAAAACTTGCGTGGATATTATACATCCATTTTTTTTATTGAGAAAGAAGTAAATTAATTGCATTATATAGGGAAAGTCCTGTGCTGCCCACATCAGATATTTTAGAGGGTTTTTCTACAGCTTCTGCTGTTGATAAAAAATGGTTAGTACTACATTGCGGATGCTATCAATATTGATAACTTTCAATTTAAAAGTGCGCTAAATATAAGTTAATTCCGAAATATTTTTACATGTTGCCATCCGGAAAAGTGCCCAATGTACAATTCAAATTTAAAAACTTGCGTGGATATTATACATCATTTTTTTATTGAGAAAGAAGTAAATTAATTGCATTATATAGGGAATGTCCTGTGCTGCCCACATCAGATATTTTAGAGGGTTTTTCTACAGCTTCTGCTGTTGATAAAAAATGGTTAGTACTAATTTTTTCAACATATGCAGCTTTGTAATTGATTCCCCCCTCTAACATGATGTGAGATATCCCCCATTACCTACCAAGTAAGGAGCGGGTCATAAGTTTTCTCATCGTTTAGCGCTATAAGTGTTTCCCTAAGCACTTACATAAAAATATATATACAATAGCCCGAATATTTCTCGAGTTATTGGCCTGGTTCATGACTTCCCTTGGCACCCTGTATATCTAACTAGAATGAATTACACGACGTTGTCCTGGGTGTAAATAAATACCCATTACTACTTAATTAAAATATTGTAATTGCGTTGGCGCAAACTATAGATACACAGAAAATATGCAAAAATAAAACGGTTTTAGGACGGATGCAACATTAAATATAAATGTAAAAGAACTTAGTGGAAAAATCACGATTTTTACACGAAGAAAAAAAGATGGACGCCATTTTTAACACTTTACAACAAAGTTGAAAAGTGTTTATGACTTTGTTCATTCTGTCTGTCTGTCTGTCTGTCTGTCTGTCTGTCTGTCTGTCCGTTAGCACGATAACTGCCGTAAAAATGAGTTTATCAAAATGAAATTTTAGTATGTTGTTCAGACGGTCTGTAGGACCTATGGGAATATAAATAAATAATATCACCCAAATAGTTTTTTATTGAACCCGGGTTGAAAAAATGAAATACATTGAACCCTATGGGACCTAATTTTTCAAACATTTTTTAAGTAAATTTAAAATTCACGAATTGCTTCGAAATTTTTAGGAAATATTCACATTATCCCATAGAATATATAAAAAAAAATTCAGTAAAATATGTTAAGTAGTTTTTTAATTAAAAAAATTATTTAATATAGGGAAAAAAACAAATTCAATTAAATTCTGACTTTGGGATATCTTCCAGAAAGAAAAGAGAGAGATATTATATAATAAATATCTCTCCATTTGTTTAAACGTTTTGCATATGGGAGTGGCTTCATATTTTAAAATAAATTTGGTAGATAACAATTTTTCATTTTTTTTAAATTTTATATAACTCTCCATGATAAATTTAATTGATGGCATTTTAAATGCACTTTCCTACGTCCTAGAGAGTTAAAATTTGGTACACAGCTTAAATTTGTTGAACATTTTATTCGACAAAAATTTGATGGATCTTTAAATATAGATCATACATTTTTTTCGAAATGGCCTGAAAATAATCCCCGTTCACTTTTATAAATCATTGGTGTAATATTGTTAAAAATTCTGATGTGGACAGCACATGTCTTTCCCTGCAGACTCATATTCGTTCTCTTTATTTATTCAATGATAATTTGAGTTTATCTGCACAACATAAGTATTTTAAATGACATTGAATTTACACGTTAAACTTAAATTTGATTCTCATTTGATAGCTGGACTTATTGTCAAAGGTGGCGTAGCGAAAACGCGAAAAAACTAGAATATCTCAAGAACGGCTAGTCCTAGAGTAATGGGGTTAGTCTTATTCTTTTTGTTGTCAAAAATCACATATAAAATAGGAATTTAATTGATATAATTGAGCACACGTAGTCTTTTATTTTTATATATAACGATTTTTGCTGGCCATTTCGCAAAAATAGCCCGTTCCTTTTTCCCGAATCGTAGTAGAATAACCTACAAATGATTTATATACAAAATTTTGTTAAATTTGGTATATAAATCACTTGTAAGTTATTGAAATATTATACTCCAAATTTTGTTAAATTTGGTTCATTAGTTTTTAGCTAGAGTGGATAAAGGCAATTTCTGCGGCCATTTCGCAAAGAAGGCAGATTCTTTTATTACGAATCGTACTATAATCTAATGAACATCAGGATTTCCCACAAAAAACATACCTACCAAATTGTATGAAATTCGGTCCATTAGTTTTTCAATTAGAGTGGATGTAATATCCACACAGAAACATACACAGATACACCCTTACACACACAGACGTCTTCCTAAAAGTAGTTTTTTCGTGTTCTAGAAGTCCCAAAACGTGCAGATACTTTGAAAATTCGAGTTCCGATCTTCGGCACGATTCCAATACTTTGAGTACATACACATACACATATATATTATCTGTGTATTATCTGTGTATCTAAATTCCGTGCCTATGCAATTACAATAGTTGTGATTTTAAATGATCCCTAAACTTTTATTATTTCTTCAAGGAAGCCTAATTTTAACATATGCAGAATGCAAATATCTCAAGCGATTGTAAGATGAATTACATAAGAATTGCTGAATTTTTTTCACACAAAATTATTTAGCTCTGGAGTCTGGAATACAAGTTATATGAATGAAATATTCATTGATTTTGCATAAAGAATCAGATGATTTATATTTCGATACAGTTTTAAATATTTAAGTATAATAAATTACTGTAGTACTGTGATAATGTAAAAGATATTACCACTGAATGAATCACATTTTAGAAATTTTTAAATGAAATTACATTTCAGTTGGAAAGTGTTTCATAATCAATGCTTATGCATGATTGATCTTTCTTGTTTATTTTGAAGTGGGTCACGTGATCTCTTCATAAGGTGTAATTATTAATTTAATTTTTAATTAAAAAACTACCAAACATATTTTGCTGAAATTTTTTTATATATTTTATGGGATAATTTAAATATTTCCTAAAATTTTCAAAGCAATTTGTAAATTTTAACTTTGTTTAAAAAATGTTTGAAAAATTAGGTCCCATAGGATTCAGTGCATCTCACTTTTTCAACCCGGGTTCAATCCAAAATTAATTGGGTGATATTATTCATTTACATTCCCATATGTCCCACAGATCGTCTCAACAACATACTAAAATTCAATTTTGATAAAGTCATCTTTACGGCAGTTATCGTGCGAACGGACAGACAGACAGACATAATGAACAAAGTCATAAACACTTTTCAACTATGTTGGAAAGTGTTAAAAACTACAAGTCTTTGTTCTACGGGATTTTGAAATCTTAATGGTTAACTTTAGAAGTTATTATCGTAGAAACGTATCGTTTTCAAGGTAAACGTATCGTTATAATAGTGTTACAATCTTATATATACAATTCAAAACTTTATTTGTAAACATCGGGATTTTAAAATTTTGAATTTTAAATCCTGCTACCAAAGTACCAGCCGCCTGGGATTTCCGGTTTCACAAGCAAGACGCTTGTCTATGATCTTGCCGCCGTGCTTTGAATAAATTCGAATCGCATTTTTCCCCATGCGTTTTATGGTGTGTTTAAAGAATATTCGAGCTTATAAAATAACTAAAAACGCCGAGGTGCACTTACTCGGGTCCTCAAGTACTTGTGTACCAAATTTCATGGCCGTACGACGCTTAAATTTCCCGCTATAGACAGAACATGCACACTGTTGTGACAAATCACAACACTTTTATTCCTTATTAAAAATTCAACACTTTTTTTTTTATAAATCATTAAATATTTTTAATTTTAATTTTAATTATTTAAATTTTTATCTTTAATTATCCTTTTCCAAATTATATTATTCAAAATTATCTTATTCTAAATTATTCATTTAACTACTTCAATAATATTGAATTGAAATTATAACGGTAATTCATGCTGATTCCAGTATACCGAAATAATCTATCTGGCATTCACTCTAGGAGCTCCATGGTTCGAGCGCAAAGTTTTGTTTTCACGAAGTGGAAAAGGTGGGAACTCTACGTATCAGCCAATCAGGCTCCGACACATCTGCGCGGGTTTTTCTCTTTGTAAGGAAACAACGTTTTGGTCAGTTGACGCTATCATCGAAAAGAAAGCAGGTTGTTCTAAAAAATAAATTTGAGGTAGGTGATCCCGAATGGGATTATCCCGCCTGTGATAAATCAATGCGATCTTTTATAAAACCAAAATTTAAATAATGTGCTTTGTGAAAGTAATCTCAATAAAGTGTGGATGCTGTATTGTCTGTTTTGTTAAAATCTACATTGATTCATAAAGAGCTTCTTCAAAAATATATGTGGAGTATGTCTTATCTGTTTGTTAAAATCTACATTGATCCATAAAGAGTTTCTTCAAAAGGATGTGTGACTTATTAAAGTCTATAAAAGAAAAATGATTTTGCAAGTAATATGGCATTATTTTTTTTATGGTGATAAAAGTGTAATTCATTGATGATGTAATTGTGCTGCAATTGTACTCTACAGTGTCTATAAAGTAATATATATCTAATTTGGCAAATATATATACATACTGAATGAGCATTATTTTTTTTTAGTCTTCAAGAACAAGAATGTAATATTTTTTTTTAAATTATGATTTTAACCATTTTAAATATATAACTATTTGGTGATAATCTGATAGTGTTTGACATCATGCCAAAAAATAATTGAATGCAATATTGAGCAAGTATCTAGTTGAAACTATCAAGTGGAGTTTTTTTTTATATATTTTTATTTGTAAATTTCAACATCTTGATCCAGAATTAATACGAGTGTGGAAACATGAATAAACAATATTTGAGCAAGTAGCAGCATTCAAAAATTATATATATATATATATATATATATATATATATATATATATATTATTTTCTTAATTGATTAAAGTGGATTAAAATATATGCATGATTTCAAACAGGTGACAATAAACTTATGTTTACATCATTTATGTAAGAAAAGAAGATTGTGTGAGATTTTACATATTTTTATCTGTTGAATTAATAAAGAACATTTTGTTACTCGGATTTTGAGTTTCTAATGAACATTCACATTATGAATGACTTTATTAAAAATAATAAACATTCCCCTAGAAACTATTTTTCCCCATATATCATTGATTTAAAGATTAAAGATTCCAGGTATGTTTTATGTACAGAATTGTTAATTTATCATGAATTAAAATCTTTTAGATATTTGTAATTTTAAGGTGCTCATATGCAAAATGGTTACATAATTTATCTTAATCGATTATGCTTTGTATTTATATTTAAAATCTATTTCCCACTATACGGTCCCAATTCATGAAGTATTTAACATTTTAAAATAATTTAAATCCTTTATATTTGCACGTGGATGTCCGATCCAATTAGGTGTGGTTATATAGCTCCTTAATTAAACATGTAACAATTAATTAAGTCTTCCTTAAGCAGTTACACACAGAGACATCTTCTTTTATTATGTAAGATACAAAAGTGAATATTATTTATAATTTAAATTCCTATAGAGTTAGATCCTTTAGAGCTATTGCTCTGCTATGAAAAATATATGTTCAATTCTTTAACGCTGACAGATAGATAGGTAAAGCCTGTAAATAAGGAATATCTTAAAATGGCTTCACCGGCAATAAATATTGGTCTGAGTTAAAAATAACTTTCGATTTTGCTCTTAATTTTCTTATAATTTTTTTAAATAAATCCTAATATAAATTATACACTTAAAATGAAGCTAATATATGTTTCGTTTATGCATACCATAACCCCATTCAGTAGGCAGCTATATATATACTCTGTTGCAAAAAAATATATATGCACCTATAAAAAATTGAGCTACAGCCGCAAAACTCGACAAGCAAATAGGGCTTACGCAACGTGCATGAGAACGACGCATCATGCAGCATTTAAAACGATCGGCGTTCTAACTCATGGGCAATTGGGACTGGATTTCCTGCTTTGATATTGAAAGTTGTATATAAATATGTCTTTGAGACGAACTAGACGGTGCTACGAACAATTGTCGGATTTAGAGAGAGGTTGCATCACAGGCCTAAGGGAAGGTGGTTAGTCCAACAGACGTATCAGTCACCATATTGGTCGCAGCGATATGGTAGTTTCTCGGTGTTGGCAACAATGGATCAGAAAAGTCACATACAGCTGCCCAGATAGGCAGTTTCTCGAAAGGATCATATAGCCAGGAGAGGAGCCAAGTCCACACTAATGCGTTGCTATCAGCCATTCGAAGGCATTTGCCATCCTCCAAGCATCCTGTATCAAATGATACTAGTCTAAGATGACCGGCAGAAGTTGGGAATTAGGTGTCGACATCCATTAAAGCGCCTACCACTAACCCCTCAACATAGGCAGAGCTGTCTTGATTTGTGTCGAGCTAGGTCAGCCTGGATAATGTTCGATTCTTCAATTTTTTTTCATCATCCATGCTCAAGCTTGACACAAAGCCAACAAATTCAGAATCAAATCCACCATGAAGTGGACACGAATTGTCCTAGAGACTGCTTTACCACTCAATATATGGCCGACAGTCTTTTGAGGGAAAACAGTTTGGAGAATTTCTGACAAGCCAGAACCTTTTTTAATATACCCGATACTCCCAAGGAAACTCATTCTCAGACGGAAACCTCTCAGGAACAGTATCAAAGATTTTAAAGGAGGCCAGTTTGTCGGCTCACTTTTAGACAAGTTTATAAGGAACATTTTTTATTTAAAACTTTTTTTGATACGATTGCTGGCTTATGAAATGTTTGGAAAATCTCCCATATTTTGGCTACTATTTCCCAAGATGTTGGACTTTTCCCAAGGCGTTTGGCTATGTACTTTTAGGGCATAATAAATTACACCTTTCCGAACATAATACAACAATAATCATTTATGTTGCAATTATTTACTTATCAGATCGTGTATTTCCTCTATTACATTGCAGATAACAGCATTCATGTAGTGGTTTTGCGCTTATTATGCTACCGTCAGCAGAGAATAGCCAATATATGCAATCAAGGACAGCAAGGTACTTTACTATAATCCGCAATTTTGCGAACTTTTACGGACATTGACAAATTCACTTCTGCCATGTAGTTGACTACAAACTTCTTCTAGTTCTTAGTCACAGAACCCGGTGGGGGTCGTTCACAAAAATTTAGAATGAAATTGTGTAATTAGCCATTGTACTCTGGCATAGCCTGAGCTAAATTTTGGAGAAATTCTAAGTTTCCAGATCTTTGGACTGGACAGCGCACACTCTCCCAATTCAGCTACTGGGCATTAATTGCAAGTATTTATTGTTGAAGTTGAACTCCAGATTCTCCTCCCTCTAATGTCAGAATGACGTACAACTTGACAATCTGAATAACCACCTCCTGCTGTTTTTACCTCAGGTTAGCATCCTAATACTCTTTTTATCCAGGTTAGTATTTTGCGTGTTCACCGGCCTTGTGATTTTGAAACCCGCTCCTAATATGCCAGAGTCCACTGAATCCGTACTAATCATACTAATGCCACTTTCAAGCCTACACTAAGATGCAGGGTAAATTTGTTCGGGCGCCATTGTAAAGAACCTTGCTGCTCCTGCTGGGGCTCGAACCACGGATCTTCATACCTACAAGCCGACGCTCTTCTAATCAAGTTATACTAGAGCGGAATTGCAAATTCTTATTGTGTAGGTGGACTCTGCGTTGTTTAAGATACTGAAAAAAAAAAGTTTTCCTTTTTGAGAAAATTGTCGTAAACATTTGATTACTTTTATATATTTTATATTGAAAACTCTCGTCAGTATTTTTGAGGCTTAATTAAATGGAATCACTAATTTCGGAAACTACTTTTCTCTTCATTAGTAAATAGATTTTCATCAACGGTGTCAAATGTCTTGAAATGAGAGAAGTCGTTTATCTGCCATACCACTCTCTCCTAGAAATTCAAATGCGATTCATTTACAATATTTCCTCATGACAGGAAGTCCCATTTCTTAATGATTCTCTATTAGAATTGCGTGTCTACTTATGCAATCTTTTCGCGTTTGGGTGGGACTTCGGAACAGCCATTCATGTCCGTATTCGAAATACCCCATTTTTTATTGTCTTTTCATAGGAAACCTTCATGTTAATTGAGGTCTTTATAAGGCATCTCTCTCAGACGATTGAGGGTAGTTTTTCTTTCATTTAAAAACTTAAGACAATATTGCTTCCTCTACTTGCATGACAAATGTTGGACATAATTTTATTGTGGTACGGGAATTGTGCTGGTGTAATAAATGAAGTATACCAAGATCTCCTAAGTAATTAAGAAACAGCTGTCATGTGGTATTTTTCATTAACTTATGTGATTGATGATTACTTAAGGACCCTAGAGAACGTTTTATGGGAAAATATGTTTGAATATGTATACGCATTTTTAATCATACTTTTCGCCAAGAAAAGCACAAGAGGAAGATTTTAATTATTTTTGGTCACCGTGAAAGTTCTATTTTTTACATTTTCATGTAGTTCATTTTGAATGTGACTGAATGAAAGTAATTGAAGTGAAAATGCAATATAAATGTTTGGGTTATTATTTATTTGTGATTCATTGCGAGTGATATTTATTAATTTACATAAAATAAAGTAGTGCAAAATAAAATAATCAGAACCCTCTTTCATACAGAAAACAATTTTCATGAGTGAATACTTATGCAGAACTACTTTTATAGGTTACTTATTTATAGCTCCTTATTTTTCTAAGTAAGGGGTGTGTGTGCTTGAACTGTTTTTAATGAGCTTGTTTGGTTTCTGTATAATAGATTGGTATTCTTGGAAATATTTTTATTATAAAATTAGGTCTCTGATCTAGACTCATTCAGGTAAGACCAGTTGCTCAATCAGTTAAGATCAGTTGCTTATTCTGATAAGACCAGTTGCTCATTCAGACCAGTTGCTCATTCAGGCAAGACCAGTTGCTCATTCAGGCAAGATCAGTTGCTCATTCAGTTAAAACCAGTTACTCATTCAGGTAAAACCAAATACTCATTCAGGTAAAACCAATTACTCATTCAGATAACATTTATTTTCTGCAAGCTGCCTATCCAGGTCCTATTTAATTCTAAGGGAAAACAGATAAAAACACACATCACCAAAATATGATGATTAATTTATTTTCTATTATCAATTTTGCACGTTTTATCATATTCCAAATAATCAATTTCGCTATCATTATCAGGCTATCATTTTCAGAAAAAACTAGAACATCGTTAATTTAGTTTAGTCGCAACTTTTTCTGGCTATAAAGACCATTTTGAAGGTCAATATTACAATATTTAGTCCATAGATGACATTTACAGTACAAAAATGAAGTAATCAGAGTAAAAAAATGATGTCCTTTAACGACATTTGACTGGAACTAACAATTTCCAATGTTCGGGCTCACGCGATATCTGACTGAAACCAACAATTTTCAATGTCGGAGGCCTCATGATACAAGACCACAAAGATTTAATAAATAAAGAAATCTTATGCGTTCAAAACATGACTTTCAGTGCAGATTAACACATTTTGATATTGTGGGAAAGTAGCGTAAATTATAACTTCCTTATAATTCCAATTCACTAAAAGTGAATTGTCTTTATTTTGTTAGTTTAAGTTAGGCATTCCAGGAAATCGCTTCATTGCTTCGATACATATCCTGTTGAAAAGAAAAATTTCTAGTATATTGGGAATGGCATGTGATAAATCTTAATAGTGCCCACGGTTTAAAATCTTTGCAAAGCACTGACTTATTCAACAAAAATAAACTTAATTATTTCATTTGCTTTTTCCACGATAACGGAAAGTGTGCAGTATTTATAAAACATTTTATATGAAATAAATTTGATGTGGGCAGCATATGATTTTCTCTACAGACTCAAATTTATTTTCTTTTTATGCATTTCATAATTCATTAATTTGAGTTCAATTGCACAAAATAGCACGGATAATTACGGGAAATTACGTTGAATTTGCAATTTCAATTGAATTTTTGTTTTATTTGGCGACTGGACTTATTTCCAAAGGCGATGTTGCAAAGTAGTGCGAAAAAAAAAATGAAATATTTCAAGATCAGTTAGTCTAAGAGTAATGGAGTTGGTCTTATTTTTCTCGTCGTCAAAAATTATGTATGAAACAAGAATTTAATTCATACATTTGTGCATATGTAGTCTCTAATTTTTGATTTTGACGACTTTTGCTGACCATTTTGCAAGAAAGTCAGGTATTTTTAATTGTACCAAAATCTAATCAGCAACAGGATCTTCGGCAAGTGATTTACCAAATTTTATGAAATTTGTTCGACTGGTTTTTGAGTTAAAGAAGATACATACATTTCACAGACACACACACATACAGACGTCACGCTAAAAATAGTTTTTTCGGACTCTAGAGTGCTCAAAACGTGTAGATTCGTTGAAAACTTAAGTTGCGATTTTCGACACGATTCCAATAGTTTCCCAAAACATTATCATGTATTGTAGGGAAAGTAAAAATGTTCCTATTGAAGGGCTTTTACTGATCGTAGTTTCCCCAAAAACAATTGGTCTCGGAACTTTATTGATTGAAATAATCGCAACAAAATGCATGCGATTTGCTAAATTTGTCAAAGACATCAGTACAGCAGACTTACAAACAATTGAAAAAATGATTGATTCCGATTCAGTGGTGCTCAAAACGTATAAAACCTTCCAAGTACAAGAGCCTAATTTTTGATTTAATATAAAACTTTCCTTTTACATATACTATGTAGTTTATGGAAAATCAAAACAGTTACAAACTGCAAATAGCTTAATTGGGTTCATAAACAGTTCTTTGCAGCTACATGATAGTGTAATTACATATTGCAGGGGTTCTCAACCTTTCCTTAAATGCTTACTACCAAAACCGAAATTCAAAAATTTCAGTTTCACAAACAAAAATATGTCTTATATACAAATAGGAAGTTAAGAATATTCACTTAAGTTCGATATATTGTTGTCCATTTTTATTTCGTTTTTAATAAAAAAATATTGAATAAAAATAATAAATGTTAAAAACGATTAACAATATGATTAACAAACAATATGATTGTTGATTAACAAGATAATTAACAAAATAATTCAAGGTGCTTGTTTGACAGAAATTAGCTTCTTTATACCTAGTTCTCTTTTACTTAATTTTAAATGTAAATTTGGTTCCAAGTTGATTTTCGTTCTATATTTGTTTTTAAGTACAGAATTGACGAAAATTCTACTTTATAGATACGCAGAACAAAATTGCATTAATAATATAATTGCTATTTTTCATATACCTTTAAAATGTTTCGTTTGTTTAATCCAGACGTATATAATACGCTTTCACCATTTCAAGCTAGTTACTTCGAGTTTCGGCGACCGCGCATGTTGATATTGAAAATAAATATTTTTGAAAATAAGCACTATATTTGGATTGTAAAATTTTTACAAGTATATTGCATGAAATATTTACATACCACTAGTCATTCTCGTGTACCCCCGTGGTATACGTGCCACTGGTTGAGAATTGCTGACCTAGTAAAATATGGTCTAAGATATTAGAATAAATATGAAATACTATCAGCTCTTTTTCCTTATAGAAACTTAAAGAAATAAATTTTCATATGAAAACGTATAACTTTGAAATGAAAACTTATACCATTATTATAAAAACTTATGTTAATATGAAAACTTATGTTAATATGAAAACTTATGTTAATATGAAAACTTATGTTAATATGAAAACTTATGTTAATATGAAAATTTATATTAATATTAAAACTTGTACAGTTCATACGATTACATATGACAATTCATGCGATTATATACGACAATTCATACGATTATATACAGACTTGTTTATTTCAAAACAATAGATAAACTCAAATATCAAAGAAAAATTTGAAATCAATAATTGTTTATCCTCGCGTCCTTCTTCATTTACATTACTAAATTATCTCTTTATTTTTATTACTAAATAATATCTTCAATGGTTTGACGCGCAAATTTTGTAATATTCGTTGCATGTGGGTTACCAATTTTAAAAATGTTATATTTTCATTTCAAGTTCTACTGAAATAATTGGATTGCGATATGAAAATATGAAATTATATATTTGATTGAAATGTCTATTAATTTTAATATTTTTGTATTTCTCTTAATCAAAGACCGATATGTATTATATGATGGCCATATGCAAAGGTAACATTATGCAAGTTTTCCACGATAAAGATAATAACTTCTTTATTTTTTTATTCGATTTACATTTTTTTACGTACAGCACAATGCATTGTATCGTTCAAAAGGGGAAAAATCACTGTAGAAATATTGTTTTCAGTTACGCCTCAAAAATCAAAAATAATTAATAGTAATGATTTGCTTATTTCACAACATAATATCGTAACTTAATTATGCTTATAAAAGCATATCAGCATGAGTTACGGTGTAAAACTCATTGTGTGGTTTTAACGAATTCATTTTTACCATGAAAATGCCCGAAAATGAGGAAACAAAAGACATTAACACGAAACGAACATAGAAAATAGTTTTAAAGAATAAAGTTTAAAAATCGTGATAATGTACTGAATCAAAGTTTTCAAACCAATAATTTTGAATTGTGTAAGTATCCATGTAATTGAATGCATTCTTCGATTTTTTTTCTTTTCTAATACTGAATGAATTTTTACTATACGTCTCTCCGGAACAAAATATCAGGCTTCTTGTTCCCTGTTACTTATCAAGCTTTATTTATCGTATGCAGATATTGATCTGTCTTCATTGTTAAGGCACTTGTGTCGTAAATTTAAATATTTTATTTCGTATACTGATTTGTATACTTTCGAGCAAAAAATATTCTTTCAGAATGGAACTGCCAAGATAGGTTTGATAAACTATGACGAATTCTCGATAGTCGAAACATAATTTTTTTGCCTTTTTTTTAATAAAAATTCTTTCCATTGAGTTTATTACTTTGCATTATTATTCCCCCCCCCTCTCCCGCCATATGAATGCGGATTACTTCTTGGCACTGGTATTTGAAGAAAACACGTGGCACGCTGAAAACTTTCGATTGGGAAAGAACCACTTTGTACAATATTCTTTTATTCCTGTCATAAACTTCTTCTATTATACATCTCTTTGTCTATTCATTTTCAGAAAAAATCAAAGATGAATATATTAGGGAAATCTGTAAAGAAATTGAAATTGAAATTATACTGCTTGAAAATATGCACTGTACTTTGAATGATTTCGTAAAGTATCCTTATACAATTTAATTAGATCAAGTTGAAACGTTTAGGCTACTATAAACATTTTCCAATTTTGCGTTATTACTTTTACTAAAGATGTAAGATCAAGTTGAAACGTTTAGGCTACTATAAACATTTTCCAATTTTGCGTTATTACTTTTACTAAAGATGTAAGATCAAGTTGAAACGTTTAGGCTACTATAAACATTTTCCAATTTTGCGTTATTACTTTTACTAAAGATGTAAGATCAAGTTGAAACGTTTAGGCTACTATAAACATTTTCCAATTTTGCGTTATTACTTTTACTAAAGATGTAAGATCAAGTTGAAACGTTTAGGCTACTATAAACATTTTCCAATTTTGCGTTATTACTTTTACTAAAGATGTAAGGCAGTTATATCAACCCAATGAAAATAAAATAGTTCACTCGGAAGAACATTAATAAATAAGAAATTTATGAAGAAGCTTTCATATGGTGGCAAATGGTATGTTGTACAATTCATTTTGATGGAACTATTAAGTATTTTTATCCCATTTCCTTTCTTATTTGGCACAGTAATAAAAAATTTCGGTAAAACCGGAATTAACATATCTAGAATGGGGAATAAAATTCCTTAGTGAACCCTTTTTTCTATCCCCTCTGAAATTTGATGCTGAATTAATATCAACTATCATGTAAGCTCTATCTGTATCCAATCCTAGAAATAGATATTTCAAGTAAAAATGTTTGGCTGAAACAATAGTTTAGAAAATTGTTCACTGGGTTCTTTATTAAGTTCGGCATATACTTTTACTCGCATCACGTCAAGAACCCAACTGAGCAATGGCCATAACCTCTGTGGAAAGTTCTGGAAAAATACGTCAGTCGCGAAGTTCTTAGCCAATCTATAAAATTCGAGAAGTTTCTAGTACTTGCTAAAAGTCCCAAAGTTGGCGATTTTACACCAAATGTATCATCAAGGTCACATAATTTGTCACAAGTTTAAGCGACCCAAACCTTTAAATTATATCAATGGTTTTCTGTTACGTATTCCTAATAATATGATGTCACTTCCGTTATATACATCCATTTCGTCTAGTCACATTTCATTTAAGATTTACCTCTACCTCGCGCCCTAAAATATTTCAGATCAATAATCATACAGATATTAGTGTAATTTGCTCAATTATTTTGATAGATATCGTGCTCCCTGTGAAAAAATTCATAATATCTCGAGAACATACAACTCATAGTTAAAACAATTGTGCTCATTTACATTTGGTAAAAAGTACTTAGAAAGCATTTAGTTACTTGCTAGTATTGAAAATATCGAATTTTTAAGGAATTTTTCTTTATTTTAGATCAAAACCGTCCACTATCGCAAAAATGGACCATGTTATATTTCTGTAAGTTATGCCTTACGCTTCTAAATTAAAAAATTACGCATACAATTTTTTTTGTTTCCATTTTTGCAACAAATTTAGCAAAATTATGTTTATGTGAATGTTTTTATGTTCGAAAATAAAATTTGAAGGCGTTCCTCTAGTTTGAGCTTCCCGATAATCAGTAGACTTCTGGCATTTATTGATAAAAAAATCGTACCAAATGTTATTCAAATTGCTCAACTTTATTGAGAGATTAGCTCCATGTGGAAAAATAAAAATAAAATTTATAATTTTCCTAGAACGGGTTTGTGATAATTCCTAAACAATAATTACAAAGCAATAATTACAAAGAAAATAATTACAAAGCAATCCCGCCTTTATTTACATACATACGCATTTTAATAGTTGATTATAAATCACCTATTTTTTCTTTAGAATAGTGAGTGTATTTTATTTTTTATACATTTGTCCATTTTAGATGTAAAATATGAAATATTTCGATAAGGGCCCACATTAGCGTCTAATCAAAATAAATCGCGCTTTTAAATAAAAATTATTTATCAAATAGCTTATTTTCGTAACAATTTCAAACGTACTTTTATGTTTTTTCAAACGTACTTTTTTTCGATTATTGAAAAAATATAATAATGAAAGATAATTCATTTAAAATATTTTATAAATAAAGACCGGAAGAATAATACACATGAATTCGAGTCAAGGGACAGTCATATAAAATGCCATGAAACACTTGTTTAATTTTAATTCTTTTTATCTCGAAAACTTGGACCGAAAGAGCTGTATTGAATTTCTTCAAGGTGTCAAAATTTATTCTATGAAATGTGGACACTTATGTAAAGATACCATTTTGAATGAAATCCAATCCGTATCACATAAAGCTGCGCATAAATCAACTTTACGCCTCAAAATATGCCGAAGTAATAATTTCTTTTAGATCGGTTATTATTGCTTTCCCTACATACATAGTAAATATTGTATAGGGAAAATGCTGGGAAGGGGTCGAAAATTCGAATTAGAATTTTCACCGGATGAACACGTTTCAAGCATTCATAAACCCAAACAGAAAGTTTTTGAGGCAATGTTTGTGTGTATGTGTGTATGCATGCATGTGTGTAGGTATTTGTGTGCGTGTGTGTGTCAGTGAATCTGCCGAAGCTGTAGCTCACGACTGAATGAAAAAAAAATGGTACTATTATTACAATCAGCGAACAATGGAGCTCCTATTGATTTTAAACGAGTTGAAAGGTTTGAAAGCCCCCACACCCCAATTTTCGAATTATGGAAAAAATCATTAAAAAATCAGTACTTTTAATAATGTGCGTTTCGAGATAATAATAAGCGTTTCGAAAATAATTTGGTCCAAATATTGCAATCAGTGAATACTAAAACTCTATTGATTTTAAACGCAATCGAATGTTCTGAAGACCCCCAGCCAATTTTTGAATGACTTAGAACAAAATTCATTGGTATTAATTCATTAAAGTCTCGGCGGAACATGTTGTGTATGGTGTATTTTTAGGAAATTACTCAACAATCAGATTGATTGTAGTGCTCTTTTAAATGGCATCGATTTCTGTGCCAGCAAACTTAGTTTAAGGTGTCGTACGTTATATCGCATTCCAGCTGATGTTAATCGCAATTTAAGAAATTTCTCTGTGTTACGTTTTATATGTTATTCAATTTATGTTCTAATAGTATTGATTTGTTTGCTATGTCTGAAAAAGTTTGAAACATGCATGTTTAGGGAGTTTACATTGATGTATATAGTTCCCTGTACTGTTATCATTGTAATTGGACTTGTTCCGTTATGTATCACTGACTGAAATAAATAAATAAATAAATAAAAATGATTAAAAACTCAGAATCTTTAATAATGACAAATAAATAATTATATCATACGTAATTTATCATTATGGAACGAATAATATAAAAATTAGAAAGCTAGCACGAACCGCTTTCAACATATTGCACGATTTTCAGATGAATTTTCGAAAAAACTCTAAACAATCAGAATGATCATTTTATGTTACCAATACTGTTAACTAAATAATCCTTCTATATCATTCTATATTTTTGTTAGAAAACGACTAACGCAATCTTTAGAACGTTAAACTGAATCGTTTTTAAGATACATGTTTTCAAATCTATTTATCATAAAAATTACATGAAATTAAAAAGTTCATTCCGTTATTAGTTCATTCCATTCACGCAAGAAAATGCATTTTGTAATAGTTTTCTTATTTTGATGCCAAACAATTCGCCAATATTAATTTATTTCAAGAGATACTAATTAAATATCAATTGCATTTTGATGAGGATTTCACACGGGAGTAAATAATTCTGTTTGAACTAAAAAAAAATGCCAAAAGCGCCCAATTTCAATTTAGGTGATGTTAATTCAACGACAAAAACATTATGCATGGATCTTGCTCACAATTATTTCGCTGTGAAAGAAATAAAATCATTGTAGTGTGTAGGAAAAGTCGTATGCTGTTCACATCAGATGTTTTTTATGTTTCCTGTGTCATTGATTTTAAATATTTGTCAATATTTATAAAAAATTGTAATCGAAATTCCACGAAATTTTAAAGAGTTTTTAAAAAAATAATCTATTCTAATAAAGGGGAAAATATAATTTTTAAGTGAAAAATATAAATAATAGAAGCTGAAATTCCTGTTCTAGCTATTAGAAACGGATCATTTTAAAATCAAGGACTTCATAAAACATGTAAACCGTCCTAACCACATATCCAGTTGTGTCATTAAGCTGGTTTCCACCGGTTTCTGGAAACTGTTGTTAAAAAATGAATGGACTCAGAAACTGAAATTGTCACTTGGATGGAATACATATTTTGGTAAAAATAAAGTTGAAAATTATTTAAAATTCATCGAAATCATCCTGAATCTGTCACAAATAATGCAAAAATGTCGCTTTCAATATTCACGGAAACTGGTTGTTAAAAAATTGGAATGGCAGCACTATGCACTTATCCGCCGATAGAAGTCTGGTTGGAGTGAGTGCCTTTGTGCAGCAGCTGGCATAGGTGAAAACGTGTTGCTGTTCTTATAGTTCATCAACATCGAGGAACAGTTAATTGCAAAAGCAGCAAAAAACTTGCTATCGTTTGCACGTTTTCAAGTATAGTAAAACGTCGATAAGTCGCCACCCAAGGGATTAAGAAGTTTCGAAGAGTAGCCAGTGCAAGTGCTGAATGTGCAATAGTGTAGCGTTTATTTAAATTTAAATTTATGAAGATGTTCATAACAATTACATAAATTAATAGTTTAAAGTACTAATAAACTTAAATACTAATAAACTTAAGTATAAATTTATATATATTAGTATAAACTATATTATATAATTCATTAGTATAAACTTAAGTGTAAACTTAAATACTTATAAACTTAAGTACTAATAAACTGATAAACGTTAACTTTATCTCTTTTCAGCTTTATTTGAACTTTCTTTTCAATAATATAATATTACATACGTATTATGATCCCAAGTAGAGATGTGGGTTTTCCAGAAAATTTATTGCAGTGGAACATTTTCCGGAAAATGTTGATCTTATTTTTAAATTTTACATTTAAGCTAGAATAATATGTCCAATGACTTAAAAGTATTTGTTCTTACATTAGAGCTACAGTCATATATATTGTATATTAAATAAAATGGTTAAGAAAGGGTTTAAATTTAGAAATATATAAAAATATTCTATGCACAAAAATTTCTAATACATATATAGTAAGTATTAAATTGCAGAAGTCAGCTTCTGCAATTTAATATCATTGAGTACCCATGCTTTTGAAAAGTTATAAAATAAGTATATTTTATATATAACAATTAAAAAAAATATTTTTTTAAATCACAAATTTAAAACAATGCACAAAACAAATAATAAATTAAAAATAAATAAAAATTGCTAAATCCTTTCTGAATCATAAATAATTTACTATTTATAACAGATATAAGAAATGCATTATTAAATATATATAACTTTCAAATGCTTGCTATCTTTAAGGAAAGATTAGAAAGTTTTATTCTCACAAGTAGCAGTTTTATTTATTCTGATATAAAAATATTATAAGAAAAAAAATTGTTTATAATTTAAAAATAATGTATTACATGTTATATTAACAATGTTTTAAAAATGCCTGTTGACCAGGGTTGGGAAAATAGGGGGGGAGGGGAGGGCCCCTTTGTAGCATCAATGCCTGCAAAGGAGGATCGAACTATTTGGGATAGGGTATGTCAAATACCTGTCTTTTCGAGAGGTTCTTCATTTAAGATTAACGCTGTCCCACCAGTAAGCAAAAGGTTAATTACATTATCGTCTGTGAGAGCCAGATGATAATGAAGACAAGAAAGATTAATCATGCATAAAGCATTGATTATGAAACACTTTCCAAATGCAATGCAATTTTATTTAAACATCTCTAAAATGCGATACATTCAGCGGTGTAATATTTTTAAAATTATCACAGTACTACAATAATTTATTATATTTGAAAACTTCATCGAAAGAAATAAACTTTATTCAAATGATGTCATTGAAATATAACGCCTGGTTCTCTATGAAAAAGCAGTAAAAATTTCATTCACAAACTTTTATTCTATTCCTTTCATTCATCCCAATACTACAATATTTTATTTTACTTAAACACTTAAAATCATGGAGGTAAAAGTAATTTAACTCTGTGCTTAAAACTTCACCGAAAAAGTCTGGTATAAAATCGTCTGTTCTCTATGTGAAATGAATGACTGTTTCATTTATATGAACTACATTGCAGACTCCAGCGCTAAATAATTTTGCGTTAAAGACATTCAGCAATTCTTATACAACTCATCTTACAGCTTGATGTGTTTACAATCTTCATAAGTTAAAATTAGGCATCGTTGTAGAAATAATCAAAGTTTGATGATCATTTAAACTGAAATATATTGTAATTGCGTTGTTTCAGAACATTGATGCACAGACATTAATCAAAAATAAAGCGGTTTAAGACGGACACAACACTAATTATAAATTAAAAGAAGTTTTAAAATCATGATTTTGACACAAGATGGATGCCATATTTTATTTTGAAGTGGGTCACGTGATCTCTTCATATAATAGGTGTAATTATTATTTTAATTTTTATTTAAAAAACTACTGAATATATTTTTCTCAAATTTTTTTATATATTTTATGGGGTAATTTGAATATTTCCTAAAACTTTCGAAGCAATTTGTGAATTTTAAATTTACTTAAAAAATGTTTGAAAAATTTTTTCCCATAGGGTTCAATGTATTTCATTTTTTCAACCCGGGTTCAATCCTAAACGATTTGGGTGATATTATTCATTTATGTTCCTATAGGTTCCACAGATCGTCTGAACAACATACTAAGATTTCATTTTGATAAAGCTATTTTTACGGCAGTTATCGTGCTAACGCACAGACAAACAGACAGACAGAATGAACAAAGTCATAAACACTTTTCAACTATGATGTAAAGTGTTAAAACTGACAAGTTAATCGGAGTGTCGAGTTATTTGGATGCTAGTTTATCGAGGTTTTACTGTATATACAAAAACAAACAGAATCTTCTTTATGATGCCTCTAACATTTAACGTATAGAACATGAAGTTCAAATTGCAGGATTCTTAGCCACAAAGGCACCATTAAGACCAGTTTATTTGTGGCGAAGGCCCTACTCTTGCACTCTCGAGCAGTTTGACCTGGATCTTTTATGCATTTGATACAAAATATATGATACTGTTGTCTTTGTAGTCATCACTGAGACTTGCAAAATTGCAAATTATATTTTTATCAGTCAATTCAGATTCTTAAGATTTTTAACTGTCAATTCAGATTCTTAAGATTTTTAACTGTCAATTCAGTTAACTGTCATCCGGTGTTGATGTGCCATAGAAAGAGTGAAGCTCTATTGTTAGTGGTTTCTAGATTGTAATGGGAAAAATGTAAATTCTGTGATAATATTTTAAATCGCTAAGGGATTGATCTCTGTGGAAATCGCTTAAACTTGCACATTAACATAAAAAAATTAAAAACTAATTTGAATTTTAAAAAAATCTAGCCGAGCCCCTCCTAGGACCTGAAGTACCTTTGTACCAAATTTTGCTGCTGTTCAAAATTTCAATTTTTCACTACAGGCTACGCAGACAAACAGACAGAGAGACGAACAAATATCTTATTTTCTTATATAAGTTAATCTATTCATTTTTAACTCTCCAAGTAAAATGTTCATTTAGTTTAAATTATAAGTTTTTGAAATATAATTTTTAAATTTCTAAAAATTAAAAAATATGTATATTTAATAGACTGGCAGCTTGAATTGAACGAAACTTCACAACGGGAAGCTTATCTGCATCATGTTTACATATGCTTTTATAGTAATACTTATATAAGGTAAGTGACCCAAATATGGGCACTACACCTAATATGGGCACTGCTGTAAAAAAGACACAGATATTCATCCATTATCTATCTCCGATATTTTAAAAAGACCAACAGAAAAAAGGCTTTAAATTATCGAGCTGTAAGACTGGTGAAATCGTTTTTTCCAGTAAAAAAGTACCCAATCATAAAGCAGCTGGCAAGTCCAAACGAGCAGCTAAGCAGAAACCAGCACCCAAGCCTAAACCCAGGACAAATGTAATATGAACTGTTGCGGCTCAGTCGTCCTGCAGTGGTGTATCCAGCTCAAAAGAGTCCTGCTATTGTGTACTGTGCCGTCAAGAAAAAACAATTAGACATTATACAGTGTAATACGTGCCGTGTTTGGGTACATGAAGAATGCTGGGGCCTTACAAGTAAGGAAAAATTTTATAATTTTGTAAGTCCATCTTGTGCCGACTCTGATTAAAGTTTTACGTTGATTTAAGGTTTTTTAGCATGATTTTTAAGGGTGCCCATATTAGGTGCAAATGTTCCAAATATGGGCATAGGTTCCCAACATTGGCACTGTCCATTATTAGCACCTATCTGATGTTTTTAACTCAATTATCATTTTTTCCCTGTTACCCCCTGCAAGGAGAATGCATCCATCAATTTTCAAATTTTTATCTGCTAAAACAAACATAATAATTAAAATGCTTAGGGGTGCCAATATTTGGGTCACTTACCTTTTAATATATATATATTTTACTTATTACGACAGATTGATTCGGGATAGTTAGACGCTTATCGTTTAACGTTCATAAAGTCGATAAAAAGTGGGACCGCAGGTGGTGACGAACCATCATATTTCCATTTTACAAAAAGGAAAGGTGACACATTTGAATCGAGTCAGGTTGACGTCTTTCATCTGCAGAAAAAGTTGAATTTCAAAAGACTATCCCAACTTTTTGAATAATAGTTACAATTCTTTCTTTCATCGGACAGTATTGGATATTTCCGATGGAAGTTTGTCAAAATATATTTGAAATCTTAAACTTTGTAAAAAGAGATTACTCAAATAGGCAATCTTTCCTGAATTTCTTCAGAGAAATTGCGTCGACAAATTTTAGTGCCTCGAAATCATTGCAAAAAAAATCTTATGTGGGCAGCACATGACTTTCACTGCATAATGCAATGGCTTTACTTCTTTCAATGCAAAATAATGATATAAGAAATAATGATACTAAACACTAATAACAGTAGAAACAATTATGCACAGTGTTTTTAACGTTGAAATGTACACTGACATTTGACGATTCTCTGAATGACAACATGTAAAATTATTTTGAAGTACCAAATTCACTTATATTTCGCGCAACTATAGCTTGACAATTGGAAATACTGCTAACATCTGCTGAGCAATATACTCTATAGTATTGTTAATTATGGACAAACAAAGCGAAGCCCATTCTCCATTCCTAACGAAGCAAACATTTGTCCGAATTTTATTATCCCTTTTACTCGAAAACTTCAATAGGTAGGAAGGTGAAATGTTGCATATATACGTAAAATTGCACGCAGATTTGCAGAATCACAATTTCAATTATTAAAACGAACTGTAACAGGGCAAAACGTCCATTTTAGAACCGCGCATGCTCACTACACTTTGTACAAATAACAAGAAAGCAACAACTTTTAAACAGTTTATTAAAGCGTGTGCACTTGCATGTACGTGCTCCTGTATTTTAAATACGTATTTGAGATTTAAATGTGTTACTCTAATTTCAGTTTTCCAGTATTCTAATTTGCTTAACTTAATACTTAAAATCTAAAAAAAAATTATATGTTTCTTTGTATTAGGATTCTCAAATATTGAAATTAATTTTTTATACTTCTAATTTCATAATTATTTATTAAATTAAGCTTTAATTTGAAATCGTTCATAGCTTGCATACTTCATACACGCGAGTAATTCAAAGTGCGGCCTTTTGCTAGAATTTGGAGTAATTTTGTAACTTTAGCGTCATTTTTGTCAATTTGGCACCATATGAACAAATTGCCAACTTAACGATATTTCGCCAAATTAGTTGCCAAATTTGTCAAGAGTTACATGTTATGATACTTGTTTTATTTAATTATTTAAATAAATATATTTGAAAAATGTGCAATATCTCGAAAATGGTTCAAGGTAGCCTTCAAACATCTATGTCATTCGTTTTAGAATTAAAAACATGTATAGCATGATTATTTATTAAAAATTATTAAATGCTCTGATTTTTGATGATTTTTTTAAAAAATCATTAAAAAATTATTTGATCTTCCCAACGTTTGATCGCGTTTAAAATCAATAGGGTTCTAGTATTTGCAGATTGTAATAATCGTACCAAATTCCATTCAAAATGCTCTATTCATTCGTGAGATATGGCATCCACAGTCTGACGGATACACACACATACACACACGCATGCATGCACACACATCACATAGATATCATCTCAAAAACTTTCGATTCGAATTCAGAGATGCTTGAAACGTGCTCTTCCGTCGAAATCTCAAATTCGAATTTTCGACCAAGTTTTTTCCCTATATATTGCTATGCATGTAGGGAAAATAACAAAACAAAAAAATCATGAAGAAGCACTTCATATGGTAGCAAATAGTGTAATGCCAGGAATTGGAAACACTTTCTACAATTGCTGAAAGACGAGGAATGAGGTTTGAACGAGGAGACTTGGGCTTTCCCTCAATATACCTGTTGGCTACTCCCACTCATCTTCTCGGCAGCATGGGACTCTCTTTAGGTGGACCAGGAGAGGGTAGCCTCATTGCTTTATGGGCGACATGCTCTTTTGGACTTGACCTAGCATTTTCTAGGTCAAGGGGCTTATCAACAACATGTGTGCAACATTCCCAATCTAGCAGAATAATGCGATCGGATTATGACCACAACGGCAGGCTGACAGACAAGAAACACCTACAGTATATTGCCTAGGATAGCTGCATGATCAACAGGTCTTCAAACTTTTCTAGAGAAAATTGGAGGCCAATTAGTTTCGACAGTTTTGACAGAGCCGGGAATCGAACTCGGGTTCTCCGAGTGCAATCCCATGCTCTAACCACTGAGCTATCCCACCCTAGACTAGCTCCTGTTCAGCACAGTTTTTCTAATTGAATTTTAGTTTGCTTAAGAGATCCTATAAAAATTTAGCTTATTATTTTTCTGAAAATGTCCCACCAAGAAATATATATGAATGAATTTGGAATTTAATTTTAACAAGCTTTCAAATTAGATGTATGTGTTTACAACCAATTACCCAAGCTCAAAAAGCGAGGTAAACTATGAAACACTCTGTATAAGTCATTCATATAAAATAAGAGTGTTTTCATTAAAATATTAGTTTTTAATTTTTTTTATGACTATGTCAAAATATACTGAAGACAAATTGAAGAGCGTGCTTCTCTCTCATAAAAATATCTTTATTTTATAGATTGTTTGAAAGCATAATTATATTCAAATTTAAAATTTTCATTTTTTACGATTTAATTTTTTTTTTAAATATTTTAATTATTTTTATTTTTTTATATAGCACATTTGCACATAAGAAAAAAAACATTTGTGTAAAAAATGTTGAATAAAACTATTCATGAATAAGAGAAATAAAATTTTTTGTCTCGGACCCATTAAGTTGAAAATTAAAATGATGTGCATTACTAGGAATAAATTCAACGAACATGACATGTTTTAACATTTTAATGCTATTTTTTTTACGATTTAAAGGTCATAAATTTACAATAAATAAAAATAATTTTGTTTTTATAAGATAAATATAATTTATTAGATACCTCATTATGAAGAAACAAAATTCAGGAATATAAAAAAACCCTTATTACTTTCATAGTGGTACTAATATATAAAATGATTCATTGTGCTTTGTCTCTATTCAAATAATACATAGAGGACCTTTGCTTCTATTCAAGGTCTTTGCTTTATTCAAGGAGAAAACATCTTTACATGCAGCCATTCCTTTTACGTGAATGCAGGGTTGTCGCATTTCGAATTTCAAGGCGGGGTTGCCAGATTTGAAGACTTTTTGCCCACTTGACGACTTTTTGGATGTACTAGAACTTTGTCGAAGTAACGAATATTATTGGAGATACGAGCCCCTTCTGAAAGTTTCTACGGAGAGTACATAAAATGAGCTATCGCTCAGTTGGAGAACAGTTGACGTGATACGAGCTAAATTGAATTGTGAGATACGTCAGTGTTTTGAGAATAATATCAGCTATTTTGTGAATTTGCTGGTCATTTAATTGCTGTTTCATTGTATCTAATAATTGTTTATTGACCTTGTAAAAATAGTTATCAAGCTATTTGCTGCATATTGTTCCTGTTTACGCCTATTAGCACTTTTAAATAAAAGTGTTAGTTATCCAGAAATTTGGACTCATTCTTGTATCCTGAGAGTACACTTACGATTCCAAAGGATATATCGTAACAATATTTAACATACATATAGTCGAATTTTTTAATCATGATAAATTTTCTAAACTATTCTGCAGTGCTTCATCCGCATTTACAGCGATGTTACGCAAAAATTTTACATTTTGAATTTTATAATATTATATATATTTTGAATTAAGTGTTGTATATTTCACTCGGGTGTCATTAATATTAGCACTCCGTACTTGAGCATAATTGCACAATGCTTTTCAAATGCACTACAATACTGAAACAGCCCTTTACACAAGGTTGACTACCTTGGCTCAAACAATGAAATCTATTCCTATGTATTGAATGAAACTAAAGCAGAATGTATTGCTTAATATAAAGGAACCAATTAAGCAGGAGCGAGCCTGTATATTCAAGATCGACGGTTCTGCAATATAGTATGGTTGAAATATAATAAGGAAGGAAATAGTTCAAATCTTTGAATGAATGCAGAGTTCTAGCCTTGGAGGAATAAACTAAACGGTGGTTTGTGTACCACATATAAGTATGTGAACTATCGAATAAGCTGTGAAATATTAATAGTTTTCAAATTTGAAATTTATTGTAAAGTTGTAATTGTTCATAATATTTTTTCTTCTCTCTTCTCCAACTGTTCAGTTTGGGCATTGTAAATAACGTGCAATCTGTGGCGGAACTTCAAATTATAACCTCCACCCGTGAGAATTAGCTTGGATCACTATTATAAATCATTTTCATGTGACCTCCCCTCTAACCAGTTGTAATTTCTGTGATATTTACAGTTTTATTTAGAACATTAATATTTAAGCCTTTTAATGACAGAGAAATTAATACTCATAAAAAGTTAAGTTGTAATTTTTAACACGTTTTATTTTGTTTAACAATGGGGTTTAGTGTTTAAAATAGTCGTGTTAATCGAAAATTGGATTAGTAAGGTTCAATTTTCAAATGCATATGAACGCACACGTTCGCATGCGTTTATCCTTTTAGGTCACCGGGGAATTTTGCAGGGTCTGAAAGACCATTCGACCCCCACTCCATTTACCACCCTTGGGGAAGAAATCAAGAATCTATCTTCTTCAGGTTCTGGTTAATAATATAAGCATAAATTCAGCTTGAACTATTACCCAATGATACATTTTCGTTTAATAATATAAACCTCTTAGAACTTAAAATAATGATTGACAATGAAAATAAATTAGTATTTGATATATATATATATATATATATATATATATGTATATAATATAATAAAATTAAACAATTTCTATTTGAAACCACTAATATGCAGTACATCTTATCAAATATTTCTAGTGGTATTTTTAGAAATATTGTTAAGAATAGCTTGCTTAAACATAATACATTATGTTCTAACCAATATATAAATTATCATATTTTCGAATTTCAAAATAAATGTATGACATGCTCGTATCCAGAAAAGTTTATCAACAGTAATGTCAATATTTTTGTGTTTATGTCATAGCTTCGTATTCATACCTACTAGTTATCATGCGTTGAAATACATCCATTGATACCTATTGTGCCGATTTTTATTTTTGTTGATTAAAATTAATATTGTCAAAAATGCATTTTACATTAAATTAATTATTTATTAGTATATTAATTATACATGTAATCTGTTCTAACTTACTGCTGTGTACATTGCGTTGGTGGCCGCAAAACCCACCTATTTCTGTGCTTAACGGGATACTAAGTTAACAAAGTAAAAATTAAGGTTAATAGTAAAGGAACAAACATTTATTTATCACATACTCAATTTACACTCTTTAGTTTTACAAATTAAATAAATATCATACATAGTGGAATACATCTCAATGGTAGTTCGGGGGGTGTAATGCCAGATGAATTGATATTTGGTTGGAGCACGTGGTGGGATGCATTAATTAGCTTTTCCTTAAAAACACAAATTTAGACAAAGAGGTTATCCTCATATAGTTTAATTGTACGGTACCTGATCTTCTTTCATATAACTTGGGTAACACCGATGCTTTGTCACACTTTACACTTGCAATACCAGATGAACATGAGCTCTCCTTCGAATTCCTATATCAGAGACGCACACACAACTCTTAACTCTGCTACCGTCGCTTCTTCTTGACTAGTCTCACTCCAACAGCCTGCCTTGACCAATTCTGACTCCCACTTCGAGCAACTCTCACTTATATCCCTTTTTCGGTCGGCGGTCCACGTGCTGAAATCTAGAGCTGAGGGCTAATCCGTAGACATGGCGTCGCCGTCTCGGTTGCCGCCAAACGGCTTAACGTGGTATGTAAACATGGGCGTGGTATGTAAGATATGGGGCCACCTGTATATTATCGCCCATCTGCTTAGCGTGGGGATAATCCGCCCGCATTCCTGGTTCCATTATTTTTTAATCCTTCCAAATATTTATTACTTTACATTTCTGGCATTACATTCTCACCCCCCCGCGAAAAAAAAAAAGTCCAAAAGTTACTCTCCCACAGTTTCACCCCAGTGGTAAGAAATTAAGTTCACAATGGTTCCTCGCAAACACATAAGTTCATCCATCGTGAGAAAGGCTGAGTTCCACTTTTTAGCCTCGTACAACTCATAGCTTTGATAGTTCTTTGTAGTTTCTTGATAGTTCCCTGTCAAGTTAGTCCATTATTCATAATTGACATAATGTACCATAAATTACATGAGGATTACCAACATTCACATTATTATTAAATTGTAAATTTTGATATATATTATTTGCAATGCATAATTTTCATTTCTCCTTTTACATAATTATTTACATACGACATATCATTACATAACAGCATTCATTACTTTATTATTATTATACATTTTCTTGTTATCATTTCATTTTGTAACATATTGTAGTAGTGCAACTATCAACTTCCGATTCTTGGTTATGGTTGAATTCCATACCACCATATTATTTATAAATTACTTTGTTATTTCACTTTTTTTTTTTTTTTGAACTTGCCATATATGTAATGTCAGAAATACATAACATACTTTTTGAAATATACTTATATCCACAATTTAAAACATATACATATACACTCAATTATCACTTTCTATTTATGACATTAATTACAAACTTTTTACATATTTTTCATATTCTTTGTTTTATGAAATTACTATTTACAACAATTCGAGGGCGAAAATTATACCCTCTGGCATTATAACAAACCTCATCATCATTTCTATTATTTTCACAGTTTAATTGCTTTTCTTTAGTGACCTTCCCTTCCTTAATCTGACTTTGATCATTATTTCTAATCACTTTCTCATTTTGATTTTTTTCTTTGTCCTGTGTGTGTGTGTGGTTTGATTCGCTTTCGTCACTATCTTTCAAATATTGTTTTCGCTCCGCTGCCATGTATAGTTTATTTATGTGCACTTTATAAGTTTTATTTTCATCACTTTTAAGACATATTATAACATTATTATTTCGGACTAATTTCGTAATTCTAAATGGTCCATCATATCGATCCTCTAATACCCTTGGTTTTAGGAACTTTTTTAGGTACACTGTCGCTCCTATAAATATATCGTTTTTTCTCACTATTTTATATTTCTTTATTTGTTTGTCATTTATCAGCTTTTGTTGTTCCGATGCGTCTTTCACGACTTTATCTATATTTTTTAAATGCTGTGCCACATAATTTTTATAATTATTTACATCACTATACATTATATCTATTTCTTCCTTACTTGGTATGTTTGTTTGTTTAATATTTTCAAATGGCAATGATAAATCTCTAAGATAGAACAGGAATAAGGCTCAAATCCTGTATTACTGTTAATAGTGTTATTCACATAAAACTTAAACCATTTTAAAGATTCATCCCATTCAAACGTAGTCTTTGACAAACACATTATACATTGTTTCATGTCTCTGTGTATTCTTTCACAACGACCTAAAGAACTTGGGAAATAAACCGAACTGTATCGCCTTTCAATATTTAATGCATTTGTAAAATCTATGTATTCTTTACTTTTAAAAATTTGAGCATTATCGCTTTGAATAATAATTGGAACTCCATAAGTTGTCACGAAGTTTGTTAGCTTATTCACTATTGTTTTAGCAGTAATGTCTCTGACTGCATAGGCCTCAAAGTATCGTGAAAACATGTCTACAATTGTAATTACAAAATTATTTCCTCCATTACTGCGTGGTAGTTTTCCTACGCAATCCAGTTGTAAATATATTCCTGGTTTTAATATTTCTGGCATGGCCTGAAGTCTGGCTGGTGGTATATTTTTGTGTTTTACTAATAAGCATTGATTACAAGACTTACAAACATTTTCCACGTCTTGGAAAGCCCCTATCCAAAAATATTTTCTTGAAAGTAATTGGTATGTCTTTTTTACTCCGAAATGAGGGAAATGTGCTATCTCTATTATCTTTCCCTTTAGCGAGTGCGGTATTACAATCTTATTCTCATTTATTTTCCTATACGTTTGTCTTTTATTTTCCTTCTTTACCATTAACAGTTTATTTTGGCTATCAATATAGTATACCTTGTTATTGTGATATCGGTTTCTTCCTTTTTGTAATTCCTCTCTAATTTTACTTAATTTTTCATCTACCATTTGTTGCTCTAATATTTTCTCCACATTTATCTCATCATTTTTAATTAAAGTATTTACATATTTGATTTGGTTATCATTGTCAAATACATATCTCGAGCAATAATCACTTGCGTTATTTTCACCTTTTTGATATTTGAATTTAAAATCATACTGACTTATGTCAATTAGCCACCTCGATATGATATTTGGCATTTTATCTAATTTTATGTGGTACATAAGGGATTTTGCGTCACTCAGCAAGGTGAAACTCCTTCCGAACAGATATTCTCTGAAGTGTTGTAAGGATGCGTGTATAGCTAGCAATTCTAGCTTTATTGCAGGATAACGCTTCTCTGCCGGGTTCACAGGTCTTGAATAAAATTCGATAACATGATCGACTCCATTTACCCTTTGCATCAAAATACTACTAATTCCCTTACCTGAGCCATCCGTAGTTAAGACAAACGGGTTTACTTCATCAGGCTGTCTTACAACTGGTTCTTTAAAAATTGCATTTTTTAATTTTTCAAAAGCTTTTCTACATTCATTATTCCACTCGAACCTAACATTCTTTTTTGTCAAATTTACCAACGGTTCTGCAATTTGTGCATAATTTTTTATCAGACCTCTAAAATAGTTTGTTGTCCCAAGAAAGCTTTTTACTTGTTTAACCGTTTGGGGTTGTTTGAAATTTTGCACTTTTGCACAGTTTTTTATTGATGGGCTTATACCATTCGCATTTACTTTATATCCTAAAAATTCAATTTGCGATTTGCATATCTGTAACTTCGCCGGGTCGAGTGTTAAATTATTTTCTTTCAATCTTTGGAAAACAATTTTGATTTTCTCTAACATTTCGTCGTTATTTTGTGCGCATATGACTAAGTCATCTAAGTAAAAGTATATTTTTAACTCTGATAGATCTCCTAACACTTTGTTCATTAAAAGTTGAAAATATGCTCCTGAGTTTTTAAGACCAAACGGAATTCTTTTAGGATTAAAATTTCCCATAAAAGTTGTGAACGTTAAGGCCTTTCTATCTTGTTTTCTTAGTTCGATCTGAAAAAACGCCGCCTTCAAATCCATAACTGTATAAATTTTACTACCAGCGATATTTTGTAATATATCCTTCACCTTTGGTAAGTTTATTGGCAAAAGTGGTAAATACGCGTTTATGGCCCTATAATCAATAGCAAGTCTATATTTAGGTTCTTCATTTGGTTTACTTGGTTTCTTTACAAGAATAATGGGACTAGCGTACGTGCTTTGTGAACTTTCAATAATGTCATTTTCCAATAATTCCCTAATTTCTTTTTGCGCAATTTCTCGTACTGCTCTCGGAATTGGGTATGGTCGACTCTGAATAGGATAATTGTGCATAAGTTCGATTTTCGGTACTATTGCTGATGTTTTACCTAGGGTAGCATATGACTTTGAAAAAACCTCTGTATTGGTCATCATTAATGCAATAACTTTATTTCTATCTTCCTTATTTAAGTGCTGTACTTGAAAATCGTCTGGAGATATTTCTTTCTTTCTTAATTCCCGAATTTGTTGATAATCTGTTTTATTTAAATTTTGAATATTATTAATTTCCAACGTGGGTTTACTGCTTTTATTTTTTGTATCAACAATTTCGATTTGTTCTGTTATTATACCCACGTTCATATTTTTATTAAGTGTAATTTGGCAATTTTTTTCATTGTATAACAACATTCTAATCTTATTTTTATTTTCTATACTTTGGATCGCTTCATCCGTGATTAATGTTCTTGCCATTTTTATTGGAGAAAATAAAACATCCTGTCCCTCATTTAATTCCTGTGACAAAATCAATTGGACTATTTCTGACTCCCCTGGCTTTAATGTTATTTTTCTTTTCAATTTAGCGAAAATCTGCTTTTCCTCTTTCTTTTTAACATTCTTATTCTTATTACTTTCATTAGAACTTGGTAACCATTTTTCATCATTTACATTATCGCGAGTGCTACAATTTTGCATATTAGCGTTTTTTCTATCGTTATCGCTTTCATTATCCTCGCTTATTCTACCTTCATTCTCATTATTGAATTCATTACAACAATTATTTATTTCCTCATATTCGTCGTCATCATTATCATCGCTTATTCTATCTTCATTCTCATTATTGGATTCATTATAACAACTATTTATTTCCTCATATTCGTCGTCATCAGTATTATAATTTTCATAATTACTATTATATCTATTTTCATCGCGAATTCCCTGGCTTTGTGGTTTTTGTTTTGAATTCTGTATTGGGTTTGTATTTTCACTTTTATACAATTTAATCGCAGTATTCCCAAATTGTACTTCGTTACCTTTTGTATTTAAAATTGCTTTATGTGAGGATAAAAAGTCGTAGCCTAAAAGCATTTTATATTGCCCCTGAAAGTTCTGTTTTGTCACGAAAAAATAATTTTTGCATGCCTTTTCCCCAATTCTAAATGAAAATTGAATGCAATTTAAAAATTCTATATTTTCTTTAGTAAACGTCTGAAGTATTACTCTTCTGGTTATGTATTTTATTTTTACATTTCTATTCTGTTTTAGTTTTTGAAATGTTTCCAAATCTATAATACTAACTTGAGCCCCACTATCAATTACACTTATTATTTTTATTCCTTTGCAATCTATTTCTACCATCGGTAATTGTGGGCTAGATACGTTCTCACATTCGCTTGAAAGGATACTTTTGGTATCATATTTTGCTTTATCATTATTTTCATAATATTGTCCTCTCTCCAAATTTGTATAGTTTTGCCAGTCATCTCCATTTTTGTTATTTCTATATGTTTGTGAACCGAATTTATTTATTTCTCTGGAATTTGTACGATTCGTTCCTTGGTCCCAAATTCCAGCTCTTAGTTTAAATTACTATTATTATTGTTTCTCTCATATGTGTTTGATCTTATATTTCTTCCGTTGCGCCCCCTAAAATTTCCTCTTATACTTTGCCTCTCTCTATTTTCTACGTTGGTTTCTAATTGATCGTAATAATTTCTTTGATCATTATTATTTCCTTGATATTCCCTATTATTTCTATTATATCCTCCTCGTTCAAAATTTCTGAGATTTTCGTTTCTGTTTCCTCTGATATAATTTGTTTGCTCCAACCCATATTGCTGATAATTCATTCGTTTGGGATTCCTTGCAAATGCAGTATTACACTCATTGTACCAGCAATCTGAGAAATAATGTCCATTTTTTCCGCACCCTATGCAAAAAACAGCTCGTTCCATGGATTGATTTGGTATATTTTGCAATTTTAATTTATTAATTTCTAAAGTCAAATCTTGAACCTGTGTTGTAAGTAACATTTCTTTCAGTTCGTTATGTGATTCTTCTGGAGTCCTATCATTAAGAATTATTTCAAACAGTTCGGCATCTTTTATGGCATCTTCAAACCGCTGCGGATCTTTTTTCTTCACTTCAATTGCCAAATCAGGGCGTAATGCGCTAATGAATTTTCCCAACATTATTTTATTGGTTATTTTCTCTACCTCTCCATCTGTTGTATCCTTAAGGTTCAAAAATTTACGCGCTGCGTTTTTTATTTTTAGCACAAGCTCGTCCACTGACATATCAGGCGTTTGTTTTATTTTATTGAAAGCGTCCTGTTCTTGCGTTATCGTTATTCTGTTTGAAAAATTTTTTATTAGTAATATTTTTATTTTATCAAACTCCTTTTCGTTTTGTAATTCAGGGTTTTGAATTAAAAACTGCATAGCCTTATCTTTTAATCTGGTTTTAATGATAGCCACTTTATGCTCTTCCTTCCAACTTGCTAACTCCGCTAATTCATCAAATTGTTTCATAAAGAAATTTATATCTTCCTCCTTACTCCCACTAAATAATGGCAGGATCTGCATTACTGGAATATCCATATTTTTATTATTTCTATCCAATTTACTATAATTTTTATTTGATATTTTTGAATCTTCTTTCAAACTTGAACTCCTTGTTATAATTGAACTTTTCACCACTTTTTTAACTGGTCCCATTCCTATATCCCATTTTTCTAATTATACCTTCGATCTCATTTAGAAGAACCATTTTTTCCATTTCATTGATAAAACTTTACATAATCATACATATAACATAAGGAGAAATGAGAATTGTGCACAATATTTTCACAATCATCTATGTCGCCACCAGTTGTCCAACCTTATCAATATTTATTTTTTATTATTATTATTCCTTTTATTTTTATTAATTTCATAAATTGTTATTTTATTCCCGTTACTGCTAAAGTCACGAGCACCAAATGTGCCGATTTTTATTTTTGTTGATTAAAATTAATATTGTCAAAAATGCATTTTACATTAAATTAATTATTTATTAGTATATTAATTATACATGTAATCTGTTCTAACTTACTGCTGTGTACATTGCGTTGGTGGCCGCAAAACCCACCTATTTCTGTGCTTAACGGGATACTAAGTTAACAAAGTAAAAATTAAGGTTAATAGTAAAGGAACAAACATTTATTTATCACATACTCAATTTACACTCTTTAGTTTTACAAATTAAATAAATATCATACATAGTGGAATACATCTCAATGGTAGTTCGGGGGGTGTAATGCCAGATGAATTGATATTTGGTTGGAGCACGTGGTGGGATGCATTAATTAGCTTTTCCTTAAAAACACAAATTTAGACAAAGAGGTTATCCTCATATAGTTTAATTGTACGGTACCTGATCTTCTTTCATATAACTTGGGTAACACCGATGCTTTGTCACACTTTACACTTGCAATACCAGATGAACATGAGCTCTCCTTCGAATTCCTATATCAGAGACGCACACACAACTCTTAACTCTGCTACCGTCGCTTCTTCTTGACTAGTCTCACTCCAACAGCCTGCCTTGACCAATTCTGACTCCCACTTCGAGCAACTCTCACTTATATCCCTTTTTCGGTCGGCGGTCCACGTGCTGAAATCTAGAGCTGAGGGCTAATCCGTAGACATGGCGTCGCCGTCTCGGTTGCCGCCAAACGGCTTAACGTGGTATGTAAACATGGGCGTGGTATGTAAGATATGGGGCCACCTGTATATTATCGCCCATCTGCTTAGCGTGGGGATAATCCGCCCGCATTCCTGGTTCCATTATTTTTTAATCCTTCCAAATATTTATTACTTTACATTTCTGGCATTACACCTATTATTAACTAATTTTATGTATCTTGTTTACTAATTAATGTCGAATTCCAAAAATAACTACTGAGGTTGAAATAACCAGTGCTTGTGCCAGGTTATTTTAAATACACCCTGTTGCAAAAAAATATATGCACTCATGAAATATTGAGCTACAGCCGCGAAAAACTCAGCATGCAAATGTCATTTGCATGCTGAGTTTCGTCATGAGCTCGCTTTTTTTAAGAGTTGTTTCAAATGATCAAATTTTCAGTTCCAATGATGTTATAGGTTTTATGTAACGCGCATGAGAATGAGGAATCGTGTAGCATTTAAAACGAACGGTGTTCTCACTCACGGGTAATTGGAACTGAATTTTTTGCTTTAATACTGCAAGTTGTATGCAAAGATGCCTTTAAGACGTACTCAACGGTGCTACGAACAATTGTCAAATTTAGAGAGAGGTCGCATCATAGGCCTAAAGGAAGCTGGTTGGTGCAACAGACGTATCAGTCGCCATCTTGGTCGGAGCAATATGATCGTTGCTCGGTACTGGCAACCATGGATCAAAGAGGATACATGTAACAGTCTCAGAGGCTCAGGGTGCCCCAGACATGCAACTGCTCGAGAGGATCGTGCAATCAAGAGAAGCGCCACGTTCACAGTAATGGCATTGCTATCAGCCATTCAAAGGCATTTGCCATCCTCCATGCATCCTGTATCAAGAGATATTATTCGGAGACGACTGGCAGAAGGTGGAATTAGGTGTCGAAGTCCATTAAGGCGCTTACCATTGACCCCTCAACATAGGCAGGGCCGCCTGAATTGAAGCTTGGTCAACCTGTATAGTGTCCGATTGCAGGCATGTTGTCTTTAGCGACGAATCTAGATTCTCTCTCAGTGCTTATGACAGCTACGTACGTGTGTGAAGGACTGGCCAGCGTTCAGATCCCGCATTTGTTGTCGAACGACATAAGGCCATCACACGTGGTGTGATAGTCTGGGAAGTCATATCGTAGAACAGCTGATCTCATCCAGTTTTGCTGCAAGCCAATTTGATAGCTCGTTTGTACGCAGACGATATTCTGCAGCGGACTGTTCTGCCTATGCTGTCAAGACGCCTAGGTTCCATTTACTAACAAGACAACGCTCGACCACATACTGCACTACTTTCTCAGCAATGCTTTTGAGAATTTAATACCCTCCCATGGCCATCCAGAACCCCAGATGCAGTACCATTATTTTATAGAAAGTTAAGAAAATTAATTTTTTATACAGCCCCTTTTTCCAAAAAGTCAAATTACAAAAATGTTACCCATACCGTATAACTGAAAAAAAAATTGGCTGTAATACGATCCAATTTGACATAGTTATCATTAATTAACATTTTCATTGGGAAAAGAGAGGGCGTCCACAAATCAACTTCGGTTGCTCGTAGTTATTAAAACTTTTACCACTTTTCAAGTTAACCCTTTGCAGATGGTGGACGCGCCCGCGCGTCGACAGCGAAATTGTATTCAAGGACGTGTCGTCACGCATTCGCGTCGGAGAAAACTTTACCCTAAAGGACTGCGATTACGAATGCTCGTTTTCATATGGAACGTTTTTATTTGTATTTATTTGTTTACTAGATGGCGTTAAATGCCCATGCGAACAACTCCAATGCATTTTGAAGATACTTGACCTTGGCGTAGGGGGGATCCAATGAATCGTTTCTCCATCTGGAGAAGTGAAACATGGTTTTGTAATATGAACAAATAGAATACTTCTTGTAACCTCTGCTATTTTATAATTGAGTTTCGGTTCTCGTTTTGATTTTAGTTTAATGATTTAGTTGGTGAATCATAGGAATATAAGAGAGTATTTTTTTTAAGTTTGGGTTTTAGAGGAATGTGCGGCAATGAAATTATTCGGTTATTTCGGATAAAAGAATGGAAGCAACTAATGAGTATTTTGTATTGAGATTTGTATGAAAAATATACATCAAATAGAAAATATGTCTTTCTTTTATTCCTGAAAAAAGTAGATTAATGTGTTGAATAGGTTATTTTTAGTGAATTTTTTTCGAGAGTTAGGCTTAGCGCAAAAAATTAGCCGTCCTTTAGGAATAGTTCGGAAGCGAAGAGCTCCGTCCTTTGAGCCACAGCAGTTCCGAACGCCGCCGTCCAAAAAGGAATAATTTTATGCAGATAAAGCTATTATGTCATTATAATGTACCTTGCTTAAATGTTAAAATATTGTTTCAGCAGTATCGTCTGCCTGTCTTTAATTGTTTTAAAAACAAACAATGGAATTTTTTTTGAACCACATTACGATTTTTGTACGTCAATTCAATTTGTGAACGTCCCCTGGATTTATGAATTTTGTTGATTAAAAGAGTACCAAAAAGTCACGAGAAAGTGGTGTAGGTCAGGAAGTTTGACAATTTATTTTGTTCTAAATTTGAACTTTTAAGATACATATTTTTCTTTAGTTTTCTTTAGTTTTGTACTTTGACTTTTTCGATAGAGGGGCTGTATAAAAAGTTAATTTTCTTAACTTTTTACAAAAATATGGTACAGCATTTTAATTGCTATTTCATAACTTCTTACCTTATTTAAAGCGTTTTTGCAATAGTAACTATGAGTCTACAGCCAACGGTTCAAAAAATCTTTCCCTGTTCACTTTCTATGGGACACCCTATATAAATAAACACACACAATTTTGATTCGATTATTACCATATTACCACCAGATTCGTATAATTTGACACTAATATATATTTAAATTACAAATTTTCTTAAAACTGTAACTACTAATATTTTGATATCATTAATTTCATAACGATAAAACTGCATCCAGTTAGAAAACTGCATTCGATTAGGAAACGACTAATGAATCTGCATTTAACTAAAACTAAAGACTTCGTAAATACATTTAATTTTACTTTTAGAGTGCTATATAATATATTAGTGGATAGTTCAACCAAAGACATCGAAGAAAAGGATAAAATTAAGAAATATAGAGGATTTTGGACCCTCCCCCCCCAAAAAAAAAAATTGATGTGCTTATTTCCGTTAACTTTATGTATATTTTAACGCTATTGATCAAATTTGGAAATAGAAATTGCACACTATACCTGTAGAACACTATACCTGTTTATATTTTAATATATTTCATTTTATAAGAATGAAACTGTATTTAATACGGACGACAGACTAGTTTAATTTTACTTTTCAGTTTGACATACTTTATATTAGTGAATAGCTCATCTAAGAGACATCAAGGAAAGTGAGATATTTTGCTTCTGATTTAGATGAGAGAGGGTGCAAGCAGTCATCCGTCAATGTCAGTTCTTATAGGTTTTCAATAATGATAGTTTTAATTTCTCATTTTATATGTTGATACTTAAATGGTCAAAAAGTTTCTTAAGAAAGTAATTATTTTGTCCTGTAAGTACATCAAAATGCTTTAAATTTGAATTGAATTTCAAACTTGCATACCGTTTAAATAAATGAATGCATAACACATTTATTCATAGAAATAGATTTAATTCAACTCGGTTGTATGATGATATTCAATGATTTTAGGTAGCTACGAATTTACACGATCGGGGTCTCTATGGGGTATTCCTGTGTGGCCCTTTGATGCCATTGTTTTTGTGACATAATGACATCACAGGGCCCCGTTTTAATAAGTTTATATTGATGTCACACAATATTGAATTAGTTTTAGCGTTTATGATACATTTTGAATGTATTATTTTAATTTGCGCAAAATCAGTAAATAATAAAATTCAAAATTATTTTCAAAGCAAATATAAAATCACTGAAATGGAACTCAGGATATAAAATGAAAGGAAACACCGGATTGAGGACAAAACCTCCTACCATATACACTATATTATCAAATGTATTCGGATACTTGAGATGTTAGAATGTTTTTCGAATTTCTAAATAAATACTTGGCGAAGTGTTCTGTAACTTTGGCGATGTGAAGAACATGCTTGAACGCGCACTTTCCAGTAAAGTTTCGGTGACTTGTGCATTTAGGGAACCAGCAAGATATTGAAAAAGGGGAAAATATATTTAATCACCCTGTATCATTAAAAGCTGGAAATGATTTGTAACTTTCACAAAATAGTTAACTAGCATTGTTCAATGTGTATAAGCATTTTCGTAAAACAAAAACCTATATTCATGAAGATATAAACGTTTCTTAAAAAAGAACCAAATTTTGTTTCATGTTTTTTGCTTACAATATCCGTAGGTTTCAATCAAATTTCACGAAACTTGCAGAACATTTGTCAATTTCCAAAAAGAAACATTATACTTATTGAAAATTAAAAAATTAAATATACGATGAGATATAAGCCTTTGAAGAAACCAAGTTTTTACTGCGTAGGCGCGAAATATAGCAATAGTTTTCTTTCATGATTTTGTAGTAAATACTGTAGGGCAGCTTTTATAAAAAAATCCACTGGAATATTGTGAAAATTCATAAAGATATCGAGGATATAGTGATCAGTTTTTCTCCAACTCTCTGAAAGTACCTGGATAATAAGGGGTTTTCCACAAATTGACATTTTAAATCGTAAATCATAGGATAGTAAAACTGGAGTAAATAAAATTAACTAATATACTAAATACATTTACACGATCTGATCAAAAGTATCCGGACACCTGTATATTTTGCTTCTCCTACAAAAAAGTCACAAATTAGTATGAAGTGGGGCCACCTTTTGCTGCAATGACGGTTGCCAGTCTATCAGGGAAGCCATCCACTAGTTTCTTAAATGTTTGTTGCAGCAGGAATTGCACGCCATTCTTTTAAAAGAATACTATTCAGCTTTGCCGCCGATATGGGGTGCTTTGGCCTAGTTCACAATGGCCGTTCCAATTCATCCCATAGGTGTTCTATGGGATTGAGGTCTGGGATCTGAGCAGGCAAGTCCACTTCCTCAACATCCATGTCAGCAAACCAGCTCTGCACAGTCCGTACTTTGTGGACAGGAGCACGATCTTGTTGAAACAAGAATGGACCCACTCCAAACTGTTGCCACATTGCAGACAGCATGGAATTGTCCAAAATGTCAAGATATCCTTCCATCTTCAGAGTTCCCTTCATAGAAATAAGAGGGTCAAGTCCGAACCATGAGAAACAGCCCCAAACCATTATGCTTCCAACACCAAACTTAACTTGCGGTACAGTACAATCACGCAAAAGGAGTTCACACGGCATTCTCTACACCCACACTCTACCATCGGATTGCCAGAGAGTATGCAGTGATTCGTTGCTCCCTAACACTTGACGCCAATGCTGAAGGCTCTATTGCTGAATGCTCCATTTACACCACTGTAAGCGAAGCTTGGCATTGGTTACGGTAATGCTTGTTTATATGCAGCTGCTCGCCCATGAAAACCAAGACTTCGCAGCTCCCGACGAACTGTCATTGTGCTGATGTTGCATCCAGAGGCTTCCTGAAATTCCGAACAAACTATTTCAGCCGATTGCATGCGGTTCGCTTTCACAACTCTCTTCAGCACTCTGCGGTCACTTTCTACTAGATGAAATGGTCGACCAGGTCGTGCATGAACAGTTGTAACGCCTGTGCGTTTCTCCTTCACGATGACATCATTTATGATAAAACGGGTTACTCGTAACATGACAGAAATCTTACGGACAGATTTTCCACAGCGGTGACAACCAATCACTTTACCACGTTCAAACTCATTTAGCTCGAGTTTTCCTCCCATTTTACTTTTCTGGCTTTAAAATTAAATTTGTTAACTCGTCTGACTTCTTTTATACTTGGCTGAGAGCTAAAAATTTGACGTCACTGACAGAACCCACCACGTACAGGGGTGTCTGGAGACTTTTGATCATTATTTGCATAAAATTGGACTAGTTCATTTTCGAAACAGGGGTGTCCGATGAATTTGTAAAATGTCAATTTGTGGAAACCCCCTTACCATCTAGGTAGTTTCAGAGAGTCAGAGAAAAACTTATCACTATATCGTCGATATCTTTGTGAATTTTCACGGTATTCCAGTGGATTTTTTTTTATAACAGCTGCCCTACAGTATTCACTACAACATCATAAAAGAAAACTAATGCCATGTTTCGCGCCTGCGCAGTAAAATCTTAGTTTATTCAAATGCTTATATCTCATCCTATATCCAATGCTTTAATTTTCAATTGAAGTATAATATTTTCTTGGACGTTGACAAATGTTCTGTAAGTTTCGTGAAATTTGATTGAAACCTATGGATATTGTAAGCAAAAAGCATGTAACAAATTTTTTTTTAAAAACGGTTATATCTTCATGAATATACGTTTTTGTTTTACAAAAATGCTTATACACATTGGACAAAGCTAGTTAACTATTTTGTGAAAGTTACAAATCATTTCCAGTTTTTTATGATACAGGAAAATCAAATATATTTTTCCTCTTTTTCAATATCTTGGTGGTCCCTTAAATGGACAAGTCAGCGAAACCTTACTGGAAAGTGTGGTTCTTCACATCGCCAAAGTTACAGAACACTTATCATCTAGGCCCAACCCCTTATCATCTAGATTCTAGGCCCAACCCCTTATCATCTAGGCCGAACCCCTTATCATCTAGGCCGAACCCCTTATCAACTAAGGCAAACCCCTTATCATCTAGGTATTTTCAGAGAGTCAAAGAAAACCTGATCACTATATCGTTGATATCTTTGTGGATTTTCACGATATTCCAGTGAATTTTTTTTATAGAAGTTGCCCTACAATATTCATTACAAAATCATGAAAGAAAACTATTGCTATGTTTTGCGCCTGTGCAGTAAAAACTTAGTTTCTTCAAATGCTTATATCGCATCGTATATTCAATGCTTTAATTTTTAATTGAAGTATAATGTTGTAAGCAAAAAACGTGTAACAAAAATTTTTTTTTAAGGAAACGTTTATATCTTCATGAATATATGTTTTTGTTTTACGAAAATGCTTATATACATTGAACAAAGCTACTTAACTATTTTGTGAAAGTTAGAAATCATTTCCAGCTTTTTATGACACAGGGTGATCAAATATATTTTTATCTTTTTTCAATATCTTGGCGGTCCCCTAAATACACAAGTCACCGAAACTTTACTGGAAAGTGTGCATTCAAGCATGTCTTTTACATCGCCAAAGTTACTGAACACTTTGCCAAGTATTTTTTTAGAAATTCGAAAAACATTCTAACATCCAAAGTGTCCGGATACTTTTGATCATACAGTGTAGTTCTGATATGTGGAACCAATTCTTCTAAAGCGCAGTGCCCGTTTGGATATTAAGCAAAACTCGGACTAGATAGTACCAATGTGAGGCTCCAATACTTCATAGCCCAGGTCCCCAGAAACCTCAATTCGGCACAGCTTTTGACAGTATTATTTTGACGCAGCTACAGACGGTTTTTGACATTGATTTTTGCACATTTAATTTTTAGTAATATATGTTGAAGAGGACGCAGAAAAATTTCTTGTGTATTGATTTACACCACATGGGGCATAAGTCAAATTTATTTTTTAAACTGTTCTGCATTTATGAATTTTATTTTTTCTTTATATATAGAATACTACTTTGTATAACTGATTAAATTTTGAAATAATATCAAATTGAATTAAAGTATTGGAAGTTTGCCCTTTTATTTCTGATTTTGGGGCCTTAAATAGTCCGGCTTAGTCCGTTTATTGTTAAATCCGTCCTTTATGCTAGGCATTTAAGATAAGATTTCATGTTTACAGCACATTTATACGTATTTAGACATGGCATACGTAGAACTATCATTTATTTACCAACACTGCAAACACATAACTTACTGCAAAATAAGTAAACATTCTGTCAAAATTAGCTGAAAATAAAATATTTTCTATGTATAATAGCATTTCACTAATAAGCAAAATTATCAGCTTGATTCGAATTCTAAAGTAAGACGGCCACCTTTAGCAAAGTAAATAAGACAAATTAGTTGCTCTATAAAATCAGGAAAAGGTCCGTTACTAAAGAATAATGATTGTGATCACGCTCTCTCTCTCTCTCTTGCTCTCACACACACACATGAATGTCCCCCCACGTTCTCACAAGCACACATACGCACACGTTCAGACATACACATACATACATATAGACATCACCTCAAAAACTTTCGATTCATGTTCAGGGATGCTTGAAACGTGCTCTTCAGTCAAAAACTCGAATTCGAATTTGTGGCGCCGTCACAATACTTTCCTTATACATTACACTATGTATATAAGGAAATTAATAAATACTAATTTGAGATAAGGTAAAGTCATGTAAAAAGTCATGGAACACTTGTTTAATTTTAATCCTCTTTGTCCCGAAAACATGGACCGAGAGAGGTGTATTGAATTTCTTTAAGGTGTTAAAATTTATTCTATGAAATGTGGACATTTATGACACACACACACACGCACTCATATATATATATATATAATGCTACATACTACATACATACAGATAAATAGATACACAACCATCCCTGAAGAAATGGTTGATTCTTACTCAAGGATGCTCAAAACATGTAAATCCATCAACATCCAAAAGCTGTATTTTTGACTCCATCACAATATTTTCCTTTTTCAAATACTATGTCCTTCAGGAAAAGTTAAATATTCTTTTAAATATGCAACTGATTTAAAATTAAAATTTCTACTATTCTTATACGTAAACAAATAAGAATCACTGTTTATTTCACACATATGTTGAGTCTAGGTCTGTCAGTATCAAAAATTCGTTTAAGCATTCTATAGCGTAAGCGAAATCTTGATTGTTTTTTAAGATCTGTTCTATCTCCCGGATGTTTCGTAACCGATACAAATATGAGCTATAATTTTCAAATTTAACTAGTTGTATTCATAATGCATTTGGGGAAACGTATTAAATGGTGGCGCTGAAGAGATGTTTTGAATAACAAATTTTAACCCAAATAAGGAAATAATAGCGAGCACTTTTCTGAATCTTTTATGATACTGATGATCGAGTCAAAGAATGGCAACCGAGGAAAATAGAAGTATAAGATGTTAACCATTAATCCTGTTAGATTTAAATAAATGGCTAAAACGTTTTCTTAAGATGCCATTTTTACATCCCATATTTGTTTTTCTTATAACTGTTGTTATTTAGAAAATAATTTAAGATCTAGAAATTAAATATTTCATCAGCTAATTTTGCAGTAGAGTTGAATTTGACTAGTTACTTGTTATATCATGTCTGAGTAGAGATGAATAAAATCCTGCATTTAGGAACGCTGCACTGTTCAGCGCCAAATGAAATGGCACTTTTATACAAGAAATGCTCGAGGCGTCAAAGTGTATATATACTTTACCACACAAAATAGGATTTTCAGCAGCCTGTATCTCGGCTGCTAGAGAAATAATTTTTCATAGCTGTCATGGGGTATGACTAGAGACGAAATTAAAAAGAAACAATCTGATGTGGGCAGCACATGACTTCCCGGCAGATTCATATTCACGTGCTCTTTATTTCTTCAATAATCCATTAAATTCAGTTTAATTGCACAAAATAACAGCTATAATTATTTTTAATCACACTAAATTTGAACTTTTAAATCAATTTTCGTTTCCATTTGGTAACTGGACTTATTTTCAAAGGTGGCATAGCGAAGATGCGAAAAAACTAAAATATTTCAAGAACGACTAGTCCCAGAATAATAGGGTTGTTCTTATTTTTTTCATCGTCAAAAGTAACGTATAAAATAAGCATTTAATTGATATATTTGAGCATACGCGGTTTTTATGTTTAGATTTAACGATTTTTGCGGGCCATTTCGCAAAAAAAGCAAGTTCCTTTTTTCCAAATCGTACCAAAATCTAATCAGTACCAGGTTAACCTACAAGTAACTTATCTACCAAATTTTGTAAAATTTGATCTATTAGTTTTCCAGTTAGAGAGGATATATAGGTAATTTTTGCTGGCCATTTCACAAAAAAGGCAGGTTCTTTTATCCTGAATCGTACCCAAATCTAATCAGCTCCAGGGCCATTAACAAGGGTCTTACCTACCAAATTTTATCAAATTTGGTCAATTAGTTTTTCAGTTAGAGCGGATACGAAATCTGACCAGACAGACAGACACACACACGCACAGACGTCACGCTAAAAATTGTTTTTCGTGTTCTAGAGGTCCCAAACCGTGTAAATCCGTCGAAAACTCGAGTTACAATTTTCGGCATGATTCCAATACTTTCCCTATACATTACCATGTATTGCAGGGAAAGTAAATTCAAATCAGTAGACTACAGGTAGTAAAATATATTGATGAAAACTTAGTTTGTGGAAGTTTTTCGTTTAACATTTTCTTTTTCCTGTTGTCGTCGCGTTTTCTGTTGACAGGCCTACAGGCCAAAACCGATTTTGACGATCTAATCTTTTTCCTTATGACCTGAGAGTGAAAGTGTGTCTTTTAAAAAATATATTACTAATGTATTATTAATTAAAAGCGTTTTGAAAGACCTACAATTTAGGGCACTTTTCCTTTTAATTCAGTAACTAAATTCGGTTGAAACCTGCAACAAATGAAATACAGAGAACAGATATGTTAAATATCTAAAACTTTTAATTAGTCCTGCTTTAGGCCGTATAAAAGGAAAATTGCCTAAAGCCAAGCTTGAGTACTTTTCGATTTGATTTCGTATTGAAAATCGCCACAGACACAATACATGTAAAGCACATACTGACAAAAATGTTATATTAAAAAAAATTAACGGCGACGAAACAAGAGAAGTTTTTTAGAAGTGTTTACGGACCTTCTTAAAACCACCAATGTGACATAGAAAGCTGAATCTTTGCACACTTAAACGCCAGGGCGCGGTAGTCCATTGGTTAGCGCCCTGGAGTTGCACTCGGTAGGCCCGGGTTCGATTCCAGCCACTGCCAAAATTGCCGCCGTGTTCATGCGGAGTACGATCACGTTAAACATGTGGGTCCGAAAGTCCTTCCGAGAGGTTGGTGGTAGGGGAAGGAGGGTACGGTCCCTGTGGATGCCTCCCCCACTGGGTTCCGGTCTAAATTGGGTGGCACTTCCCGACCGTCCAAACAGTTACCTTACACCTTTCTGGTAGGTCGGACGGTCTGGGTTTCAACATCAACACTTAAACGCCAGCTAGTACGCAGCAGACAAATGGGATTCAACGGATTTTTTTTTCTGAATGCGTTCACAGTTTCGGATTGCCTCCCGGATTCGACTCCATTAGCTCTTGACGTGGTTATAAATGTATAGAGTAAATGTGACTAGTTAGTAGTGATAGTGTCAGTGGCGTAGAGTGATTTTGAACGAGGGCTTCGATCTCATTTTTCACCAATCACTTACTCTAAAAATGGATGACCCGAATGTCAAGTATGCGCATTGGTGGTTGAATTCAAAGTGTGTAATCTCTTGTGGGTTATCCCACTGGATAATGTAGTAGCATTTGTGATACTTATTACGATTGGTATGGAAGGCAGTGATAAAGAATTAGCAGTTTATTGATAATGGGAGAAGGGTAAAATATTGATTTTGTTCACCCCTTAAAATGTTCCCAGAACAAAACAGTAATTTCCTCAAAATCTTATTTAAAAATAAAAGTAATTTTTGTTATTATAACAGTTATACGGATTTAGCGATTAATGACTAATTAAACGGATTTTTATGATAACTATGAAAACAATTTTACACAAAATATCCATTATTTGTTAAAAATAAATAAAAATGAATCCCAGAGTTTAAAAAACGCGGGGCCCTATCAAGCTCAATGTGGGAGCTTGGACGAAGACGATCGTTTCACTTCGCAATTGCCTTCACTTCAAAGCGGAGAATAGCACACGATGTTTAAATGGTCTCCGGTTCTAAAGGATTTTTAATATAAGCTGAAGCAGTGAACAGTTTCTCAAACTATTTTAACACATTTGGAAATAATTTTCATTCAATTATCTATGGCTGATAGAAATTTAAGTAAAACTAGTGAAACTTGAAAGAGAAGAGTAAAAGGGTAAAATAGAAATCAAAGAAAATACCAAAATTTTCAAATTCTTTTATTTTTGAAGACGGCAGGCCCTCAAAATGTCTTTGGGGGTTACAGAACAAAATTTTTTGGAACAGGAGGTTCAAAATTTTGGGTCCTTCAAAATTAAAGTCCCCCAAGCATTTTCCTAAATGCTTTTACTTTTGAGAATCAAAACTAAAAGTTTGGCCCCCTAAATTGCAGTTTTCCTGAAACTAAAATTTTGGTGGGCCCTTTCATATACAGGGTGTCCCCAAAACATTGACCTCGGCTTTTATTCCTTAGATATTGATCTTAGACATATATAATAAATTACAAAGTTGCGTAAAAAAGTACAGAATTTTATGAAATCGATTAACATTTTCAAGGGAATTAAATTTTAAGAAATACAAAATTTAAATTTTTATACGGCCCCCGTACAAAAACATTTCCAATGAGTACAATGTGCCCCATTCACTAATAAGGTGATGTACAAAATTTCAGCATTTTATCATAAAAAGTCGCAGAGATATGAAAAGACAAAAATACTGACCTAAACCTCTTTTCGATGCATCGGCATGGGTTCTCAGAAGGGAAAAATCATATCGGCAGATCGCGTTTCAGGGGTCATACACAAATTACGAAAGAAAACAATGATTACATAAATAAATAACAATTTTGCTGTTTATTGGTACAAAAGTATCTACACTGTGTAAAAATAATAACTTTACACAAATATTGCAAAGCTTGCTCAAAATGTTTTCCATCCATGCCAAAGATCCATTAAAGATAAGAGGCAGATATTATTTGCCTATGATTCATTTCTGCGTTGCGTCATTTGCACTCTTGCTGTAAACATTTACATTTTAATTTGTGCTTAATCCCTCACGATCTTTGTTTAAACATATCTCTGGGAACTTTTATGATAAAATGCGGAAATTTTGTACATCACCTTACTAGTGTACGGGGCACATTTTACTCATTGAAAATGTTCTTGTAAGGGGCCGTATAAAAATTTAAATTTTGTATTTCTTCAAATTTTATGCCTTAAAAATATTTATCAATTTCATAAAATTCTGTACCTTTTTTTACGCAACTTTGTAATTTATTATATATGTTTAAGATTAATATTTAAGGAATAAAAGCCAAGGTCAATGTTTTTGAGATTCCCTGTATATTGCGTAAGGGACTGCTTAGTTAAGCCGCTGGGTTGTAAACATGATTCTCGTATTTTGATGGAAGTACTTGTTTTGGACCTCCATATACACTAAATAGTTTTTAATTGATACGTATATGTGTGAGTGTGGCTGTGTGTATTGTAGGGAATACAAAACGGCAGAAGACAAAATTATCATTACAATAGCGTGATGTCCTTTAGCGAACATCTATTGACGATTATCTTTGACCGTCTGTAAACCGCAGTACTTCCAATAGGATTGGGGAGGCAAAAGGATGCACTGCATAGGGGGCACAGGCCGCACAAACAGTTTTGATGACATAATTAGGCACAAACAATTAATACAAAAGCTGCATACAGCTATTTTGAAGATTACTCCTTCTTCAGTGCAAGATAGACCAACATCAGCCAAAAAGACAAAATGGGCCAATGTCGTTTTTTTGACCTCAAGTTTGTTGGTGTATCTTGCATTGAAGAAAGGTTCCAACGTATCCTCTAAACAAACTTATGCTGCTTTGTTTTATTAATTTGCGCTTAATAGCGCTGTTTGAGTTTTTCCCTATTCTTTTCACAAAGTGTTTTCACTAATTTAATAGTCTATTATTTGGAAAATATGCCACATTAACCAACAAGTCAGATTAAAGTGATGAATCTAGGTAACTGATATCCTTATTCTCTTAGAGAAATTAACTTTATTATTATTTTCATTTTCAAGTTACATTCGGCGAAGAATTCTTACTGACAAGCTAACAAGATAAAGCCAAAATATTGATGCTCGCTTTTATTTAATATATAATATTCCTTAGAAATCCTTTTTAAATATTTTGGGCAGAAAGAATAGAAATATTATACTGTTACGACATTACGAGTTATCTTGTCATCATAAATGCATACGTTTGAGTAGTTTTTAAGAATACGAGGCATTATAATTTTCTGTTTAATCTCTGCAGAAAACACATTCTAAATAATTTTAGGTTTTAAATTAAAAACAACAAACATTAAACTAACTATCAATTGCTATCAAAATTCAAAGTGTTTGTCTATTAGCGTAAATTATATAGATTAAAAAATACTACGTAAAATTTTGAATTTGTAACTCACATAATAGAAATCCTACCCAGGTCCCGACAAAACCTCATGGTTCAGCCAACACCACAAAAGAAACGCAAATGCAAAAGAAACGCATTAATAATGAAATTTCTATAAACTGAAAGTTCATTTCTTTCAAATAAAATCAAATTTCATTACCAATCTTGGAAGGATGTCGACCGATATCTCTTTAATTAAAATCTCCCTTCGGCATATTTAAAAGGAAATTCAATAAAAGTCTCGCTCGGCAATGACGAGTCGCAAACAAAAAAATAAGAATTCACCTTAAAATATCGTGACACTTTAATCTTAATTTTGTCACCCCATTCTCAAAGCTGTAAAAAGAATTTTAATATTCATCCTTAGATAAGAGCAAGTCTCATTTAGACTGGCACGTGAATTCAGCTTTTCAAGATGGGCTTATAAATATATCACCACTGATTTTGTTGAACGTTGCGATTTTCACTGAAGATTAGAGTAAAGTTGAAAGATAAAGAATCAAAAATGAAAAAATTCAATGCCATCTAAAATTGCTTTTGGGGCAGGTAATTGATTCTTCTATGCGCTGTTTTATATTTTACATATTTAAATAAAGTACATACACACACGCGCACATATATATATATATATATATATATATATATATATATATATATATATATATATATGTGAGTGCAACATGAAAGATTGTTAAATGTATTTTATTAATACTATGTAATAAGAAAGTATCATACAAATATGTTCTAAAAGTTATTATATTCTCAATTAAAGGAATTATTAAATAATGCATTATTACTGCAATGAGGTGCTATATATATTTTATTATTTCGTAATTATGTAAATATATCTGGGTACATTTGGAGCGAAGCACACGAGTACAATCTTACTTGCTAGTGAATAATTTTGAAAGTAATTATTTAAAAAAATTCCACAAAATGGCATCAGAATATTGAATAAACATTCTAGTTTAAATTTAGTTAGGACTATTACAATTTTAAAGACTATCTATAAACTATTTCTACTTGGACGACATACATAAATAAGAAAAATAAAAGGAAAAATGGATACCAAAAAACTGACTGAAAAAACACACTAACCTAGTAAGCACGGGAACACAGAAAGAAGTCAAGTGTTGCCATTCACAAAGGAATAAGATATACTGTTGCCATGAAAAGTATTCATTATATATATATATATATGTATAAAACTCACCATTTTAATGTAATAATTATTTTAATTATTTTTCTTCATCATCAAATACATCCTAGGATGGAATCTAATAGTCACTAGTCATGATAGATAGATAAACTAAACAATATTTGTGGATAATAAACTAATGCTATAAAAGCATGAATATTTATTCTATGTCTTTGTATCCTAACGACTACATCGAGTATTTCCGGTAGGGCAGGGCAATTATGTTTATTAACAGATCAAAAGGCTATAAGTGGTTCACTCATATGCGTGCTTTTCTTATATTTCTTTCATATTTCATTATTTTAAATCATTTTCCAGGTGAAGTTGATTATTGGCATGGGCCCATTTGGTGTTGTCAATTTATATTACTAATATAAAAAACTCTTTATGCCTTTAATAGAAAGAAGGAAAATATTCAAATCAATCAAATTTCAGTTATCTTGATATATTTTCACTAAAAATAAAATTTTAGCAATAGCTAGCATGTATTATGATATATATACAAAATTAAAAATTCAATACGTCAGTTCGTCTATGAGCGGAAAAGAGTCTTTTGGGTGTATGTAAAATTTATTAACAAATCGTATAAAGGCAAACTCGAAGACAGCAAGTGACCAGAAAATGTATAGACAGATAGTTGAGTAGACATAGAATATTTTGGCACTTCTCTGTCTATAAATTGCTTATGAAATGTAAGACAAAACTTTTTGAAGTAAACATTTTATTACCTAAACATATCCGTCACCTTGATCCATAGCTCTATTTATTTTTCTTCCGATGTATTTAACATGTAATACAAGGTGTACATAAAGGTTATTTACTACTTTACAATGCAATAACCAGAATATATATTAACATACAATTAACAATTGTGGTTTGTGTTATACACCAACTCACAATGATTTCATGTTAGTATTGAATAAACCACCATGGATTTTTCCAGGTGGCAGCAGGATCAAAATGGTGTTTGTCTAGGAAAAAGAACTATGTATAGCATGGTTTATTGAAACCAATTTGGAAGTCCAAAGGAACTATGCGTTTGATTAGCAGAGGTGACCAAATTACCTGGTCTTCTCAGTCTCAAGAGTTTACATTCCTAGATTTTCTTTTCTAGGGGTATGTAAAAAGCCACCTATACCAAACATCTGTCAATGATATCAATGATTTGAAGGTAAGAATACACAATGCTAATGTCACTGTGGACAGTAAGTAACATGCTACGTTGGAATACTGATTAGATGTCGTATGTGAAACAAAAGTCATTTGTCGAATTGAATTGAAAATTTGAACACACACACAAAAAAAAAACTTTGTGAGTTCCTGTATAATATAAACTACAGTTTCTAACTATACAGGGTGTCCCAAAAAGATTGAAATGCGCTTTAATTCTTTACCTATTGGAGATAAGTGGGCAATGTAAATTGCAAAAATATTGAAAGTAAGGTAGGAAATAAAACAACATTAATGAAATAGTGCTCCCATTAATTTTCAAAAAGTTACACTTTTTAAATTTTTATACGACCCCCTTAGACAAATTCGGTGAATCAGAAATTGTTTTATTTTAATGCAACAAGATCATAAAAAAAACGCATATCTGTATCTTTAAAATTGAGAGTGTTATATTTAATTGAAAATTGAACATTGTGAATGGGGACCATATATCAAATTAGAAATGTAAATTTGTGACATATCACAAAAATTATAAAACTGGATGACAATACATAGGAGACATTGTGATCTCTGTCTTTATATGATCCCTGTCTGTGTAATGCTTTATTTAGATGCATTTATGATAAAAAATTTTGACACATATTGACGTATTTTTGATCTAAACAAGTTCCATCGTCAATGTGTTTATGATCCCTATTTTCACTGATGAAACAGCCTTTCACATGGTACGGAAAAGTGGCATAAGTCAGATTATTTTTTTTCATAATTCAGTTGATTTTAAAGATACAGATATGCGTTTTTTTAAATGATCTTGTTGCATTAAAAATAAAAATTTTCTGTTTGACCAAATTTGCCTAAGGGCGTTGTATAAAAATTTAAAAAGTGTAACTTTTTGAAAATTAATGGGATGACTATTTCATTAACGTAGTCTTATTTCCTACTTACAACATTTTTGCAATTTGCATTGCCTCCTTATCTCCAACAGGTAAAGAATTAAAGCGCGTTTCAATCTTTTTGGGACACCCGGTATATCGATACATATTCCTATTATTGGATTGTAAAGTTATTAAAAACCTTTGTGTACACCTTGAACATGTGACATATTTTATCCTTTTAATTACGAAAACGTAAAGTATGGAAATGTGACTAAGACGCATTTATAAGAAACGAAATACACATCTTTGACCGTTAATTAGTCAAAAGAAACCTTCCTTTATTCTCTTGCATGCCTCTAGCAGACGCGGCTATCCTGTAAATGACGTCATATTTCGTCTCGTAAGCTTAAAATAAACCGTGAATAATGAATGCAGAATTTGTGGGGGCCTTCCGGATTGAATGAGCATTTTGTTAGCTATGGGTGTCACGTATTCACAGTAGCTTAATCAGCATAACAAATACTCCCGAGGTACAGCGACACATTTTATAGCGGCTTACTTCTCCAACACGCGGCAAATAAAAATGGAAAAAAGTGTCACGCCACATTCCACGAAGTTCCGATTCATTTCCATAAACATTAAGTGCATGACGACAACACCTACGGCAGAGCTGTTAACATTTTATTACCGAACAGTGCTTCGATTAGGGTGCTCTGCAGACAACGCGGTATAATGAATAAATATTACAGTTAAAATGTTTAAGAAATTTCACATTAGTTTACCTTGTTTTATCATCAATCATCCGTAAAACAATTTTTCATGCATTAGCTATTTTTATTATTGCTAATGTAGAGTTGCTAAGAAAAGATTCATTTATTATTTTGCTGGGAATGTTCTCGCCCTTTTGGATCATTTGGTAAAATAGGAAATTTTGTAAACTGCTTTGTTGTAGCATTAACTTTCTAGATCGTAAATCCATTGTAATGGACATAAATGTTAAGTGATTTTAGATGAAAACTTTAGAATATGCTGTGCATTTTACAAATGAACACTGAATCCAGCGAAAATGATCTGGGAAAAAACATTTTTGTTCGGAACATATTTTTCTCTAACTAAAATATTTTATGGAGCGAAAATAATTTTATTAAAAAATGATTAAATACATTTTTCGATACGCAAGAGTAGAGCAGGGAAAAGTAGAAAATAAATTTTAATCACACACGAAATTGAACGAAATTGAGGGTTTAGGTAGATTCAATTCAAAACAATACTATATAAATCTTATTATGCAAAACTGAAATGATACAATATTGTTGAATTAAAATGAGCGTATAGATAGATTAAATTATTTCGACAACTTTGCATAATTTTCGGAAAATGATAAGATTTGTACAGAATTGAAACTGCCTATATCCTCCATTTGGTTCAATTTTGTGTGTGATTAAAATTTAGTTTCTACTTTCACATAAGCCGATGTATTGTAGGGAAGGCGTTGAAAAATCCTTTTTCTCTTATAATTTATGTTTTACTTTTTATTTTTCATTTCTAGTTTTAGCTTTCTTCCCCCCATCCGCCCTCCTGTTATATTTTTTTGACATAATTGGCTTACCTAAGTAGTATTTTACAGGAATCAAGGTCTTAGAACCAGGAAAACATTTAAGCTGAAGCAGAGAACCATAATTCGCAAAGTAAATTCAAGAAAGGGGAAAAACATAGTCATGGCGACAATGTGGCGTTGTCCTGTAAAAGTAATGATAGAAATATAGGTCAATGAATGTAGTACGCCATTTACTCGAATTATCTAGTATAACCCTGGGTAAAATTACCATAGTGTTGTGATGCAACTGCTCAAGGGAGACTTAATTAATTTGATATGTGCTTAATTAAACGGTAATATTACAACACTTGATTGGGTGGGACACCCACATGCAAATTAATAAAGAAATGAATAAAATTATAAGTTAAATGCTTAACGAATTGTGACCTTATAGTGGGGAATAGAATTTAGATTAGAAATACAAAGCGTTATAAAAATGAAAAGTATAAATTAGACCAAGATTTTGCATATGAGCGCCGTAAAAATTATAAAAATGCACATTACAATCTTTCTTAATACATATTAATTTTATATATATATATATATATATATATATATATATGTTCTTAATTCCTTACCTGGAATCTGGATCTAAAATTTAGAAAATATAATAATAAAAGAAATTTTAGTAAAATAGCAATCTTTCAAGAGAACAAACACTTTCAAGATTGTTCGTTGTTCGTAAAATCAAAATTTTTTTGTAATAAAATTTTATCATTGATAACTTTTCATTGTAATTGTGTGAAGTTGAATAAATGATTCCTTTCTTCTTGCATTACATAATTGATCATCTGAAGGGAAAATCACAGAAAACTGGAATGTATATATATATATATTGAAGTCACATTTTTTTAGCTTAAAAAAGGGATCCACTGAAGAGTATTATCATGTGAAAAGTTGTAGCAACCACAACAGTCACATTTTGCAATCTAAAATGTTGTCTGAATTCTTTCTAAAAGTTTTGAAAGAAAGGAATAACTCTTTGAAAATCAAGAAATACCAGCTAAAATAACAAAATCTTCTTTTATTGAAATTCACAAAACATGTTCATTGCCCAAGATTATTCGTAGAATCAAAATTCATCAATTAATACATATATTTGTATTATCCTTTGAGAACATTATAAATCACACTTGATAGGAAATAATTCACCAAGATAATCATGCTTAGCTTCTTTGATCTGACAGTATACAAAGATAACATTCTTTATTGAATGATTGTTAATAAAAATACTTAATTATTTCCCTTTTTTTGCCAAGAGTAATGGTTGTTGTTGTTGTTTCTAATGACCTCCTGTTTCGGTACAGCCGATACAGGACCAGTGACGCAGAAAGAACGATGAAAGACACACAAGACAATAGAGCAAAGTTTATTACAAACAGGCATCACTGACGAAGGTCGGAGGGGGTGCAGCTTCACATTTAGACGAGGACCCAGAAGGCGGAAGACTGCTGCGCCTCAATAAACATCCATACCTTACTCAGGATTCGAACCCGAGCCCATCAGACAGCAGCCCAAGACGCTATCCACTTCACCGCCTAGGCGGCCAAGAGTAATGGTGATTTGTCTATATTCAAAATACAATTCATTCAATTTACCTGACTTCACCTCCATCTTGCTCAAAAATATTTTGTTGAGCTATTCATAGGTTGAGACATTCATAACTTCAGACTAGTCGACTTTATCAGTATAATTATTGACTTTTCTATTTAGAAAACGATAAAATGGTCAATTACAAAGATAAGAATAAGGGACGCCAATAGAGTTCCCCCACTTAAAAGAACACCTCTTACACCGTTCGCAATTTTTAGGAGATTAAGCCAGCGTTCCTTCATATAAAGAGAAAAAGCCCGCGCAGATGTGGCGAGACGTGATTGGATGATAACACAGAAAAGACAGGAATGCATAAATAAAATTATCAATTTAAAACAATGATATTATTTATTTAAAACACAAATTTATCTTGGATAGTACATACATGCTTAATATAAAATGAGATATATCTCATTTTATATTAAACATTTATGTATTATCTGAATTATTGTCGTAGGCATCATTATTATCGTAAATGATCCCCCTAGTCATTAAATTTTATTGGCAATGCGATATTAATACTTCATATTTATGGTATCAATTAAACAGTAATCTCTGAGCCTGCAGACTGCAGTGGACAGCAGTTCAAAAGGACTTACCAGTGAGAACCGCAAGGGTGGCTTGCTAGAGGAAAGCACCTTCATTCGAACATTTCTTTCTAGCCATCGCTTTGAATTCTGAAATTTTTGGGTCCAGACCAAGAATTGGGCTATGCCTCTTGGTTTGCCCCGCTGGCTTATATTCTCGTCTGATACGCGAGTTACCTAAGGCTCCTATATATACAGGCTGGCGCAACAGCGACCATCTTGATTCCTAGTTGAAGCGATGGCTGTACATGGCGAAAATAGGATTATTTCCTCGTCCTTTTCTCGGAATCTCGAGAAAATCAAAACATTCTAGACTTCTTACTTTTTCGACCCAGACCGTCCGACCTACTAGAAAGATGTAAAGTATCTGTTTGGACGGCCGGGAAGTGCCACTCAATTTAGACCGGAACCCAGAGTGGGAGGCATCCACAGGGACCGTACTCTACTTCCCCTACCACCAACCTCTTGAAAGGACTTACGGGCCTACATATTTAACGTGATCGTACTCCGCGTAAACACGGCGGCAGTTTTTGGCAGTGGCGGAAATCGAACTCGGGCCGACCGAGAGCAATTCCTGCGGGCTAACCACTGGGCTGTCACGACCCCTAGACTTCTTACGTGAATGATTGGTACACATTTTTGAAAGCAGAAGCATCTACTTTATAGCTAAATTGTGTATCAAATATCAGCCATGTAACATGCGCGCACATTGAAATAGCATAGGCAGATGATAAATGGCTTGGTCGGTTGGAGTTAAAATTATGGTTGCATCATCTTGTATATTTAAGAGCTTTAGGTAACTAACTCTAAGGCTACTATATACATTGTATATATAGGGGCTCTAGATAACTCGATATACCTTGTGACGATAGTCTTAGGCTAACCATTAGGTGAGCCTAAGACTCCTATATACTCGGGTTGGCGCATCCCGCCATTCTGGATTAAAAAGAGAGATCCTTGCTGACTTAGCAAAAGAAAGGATTTCTTTTACGGAGGCGTTATCGCTAGGTTGGCACTTTTATATTTGTTGAAAATCCGCGAGGCCGATTAATGATATGACAATTTGCGTCACTGTTGTAGTTTGTGAATTTTAGAGTATAAATTAATATGTGGATAGTAGATTATTTTTTTTTCTTCAAAGAACGATCTGAATGCTCTGTATTTTTAATATAATAATAATAATAGAAAAACACGTTCTTTTATTTTTATTTAATTTTTTTTTTACAAAACGCAGCTAATTTTTATCTACATAGAATTTTTTGCCTGACATATTGTATATTTTTTAACTATCATAAATAAAAATTAGCCTTTCTTATTGCGTTTTCATGACTCTTAGGTGGATAATCTATGTCATATAGTGGTTATTTTATCTTGAAGACTTGACTACATTTGATTTATTGTCTTGGGAGCTCCCATATTATGCACTTTTTTAAGATTAAAGCATATTCACATCGTATAATTGCTTGAAGCGACGTCTAGACCGCACATACATTTTATAAATGACACTTATATTATGCTAATCTATGTGACTGCAAGAAAAATATATAAACAAAAAAGCAGTATTTACTGTATTGGTGTATTAAATACTATATTGATTTAAAGCAGCAACGGATTAAAAAAAATTGGTCTTTATATTATGTACTATAGTGTGATGAGAGTGTTCACTTCCATTCACTCACATAGAATAAAATAATGTCAGACAAATGTCCCAAAGAAGCATATATATAAAAATATTTATTATTTGTATATTTATGAGAGAAATGGGAGTAAAACCTGGAGAATTTTTTTACACATATAATAAAAATTAGAAAATCAGTTTCAGTAGGGTGCTCGAGTCCCCTCCCCTCCCCCAAATTCCCATTCTACATTGATAAAAATAAAACAAGTATCACATAATTGCATATATAGCAGATTAATTGTTATTTTAAGATGCATATTAGAAAGAACTCTAATTTACATCAATCATGTAGGTGAATATATTCTTTTTACACAACAATGCAGGATTTTTATCTAAAAAAGTTGATAATGCAAACTTAAGCTAATTTGAACACATGTTATAATTTTAGTGTACATCACACAATATCAGAACAAGGATTCAATACATTTAAGTTTCTAATAAGAAAACAAAGAATTACAAGTTAAATATGCTTCGAATAAAATATAGAAGTTTTTATGTGTTCCATTTTTGTAAATATTGTGAGCAAAAATGCTTTTAAATTAATGCATTAATGATTTCTAAGATAAACCTTAACCTACTGTGCATTGAACATTTTGAAATTTATTTTTGCATATCCAAATTAAAAAGGGGACACTTGAACCAGTCATTGAATTATTTTAAGCACTATTGACATTTAGGATTTAGAATTCAAATGAATTTTTAAGTACTACTTAGAATGCACTTAAGTGCACATTTAATGCCAAATGGCAATAATTTATGAAAGATAAGTTGCCGAGTCTGGCTTAACAGAAATTATTTAAAGCTAACAAATAGTCGGTTCTTAAAAGTCGACTATATTGCTTTTGAATTGAATTCAGAATTTCTTCAGTTGCTTTGCTGTGTATAAGTAAAACAGATTACTAAAAGCATTAAAGATTATTAAAAATTTACTGGAGTGTGGCCCCATTCGACTTTCTCATACCAGGATCATTGGGTATCTTTTTTTATATACGTTTTACAAGAAAAATTTTTAAAAATATGTATCGTGGGTCCAAATAATCATAATTATAACGAGTTACTCTTCATTTTAAAGATCTTGTAAACATTTTTCGATTGATATCAAGTTTTACAATATTTATTACTCCCGGGAGGGTAATCCCCCCACCCCTCCTGTTAGGGGGCTAATGACATCACAAACACAATAATTGTAACGCTGCTATTTTTCAGTGTAATGATTAAATCTATTAAGTTTCGTGATCAATGAAGCCATAAATAACCCCTTTTATGCATGATTATGTCCCTTTTTGTCTTATGGTGCCATGTTAAGAAATATTAAATTTCAAAGGAATTTGGAGTTAAGACTTTTCAAAAGTGAAATGGCGACAGGAAATTCCAACTCTGTACAACGACAGACGTAACGTAATGTAGAGGCGACGTAACATAACATAGATGACATAACGTAACATGGATGACGTAATGTAACATAGACGACGTAATGTAACATAGACGACGTAATGTAATATAGACGACGTAACATAATGATGTGCGAATTTAAAAATGTTCCACGGGACGAAACTATGTCAAGTTTCAACTCTCTGAGTACTCTGGGATCCCAGAATGATCCCATAAAAGATGTTGAAAGAAAATACAGACAAATATAGAGGTAACGTGAAATTAATAAAAATTGGTGTAGGTAAAAAAAGAGAACAAAATATACTAGTAGATTAATGCTAATTATTAGCATTGTATGAGCTAAATGGAATGGCACTTTACTAGTTAGCATGCGTAAGTTGTCATCCAGCGTTGGCCTATGTTTGCGTCCTGAACCAAACCATTCTTGATCGCAACTGTTTTTAAACTCTGTGCAGTGCTTTTGTGAATTTAATGAATTGGTGCATCTCATATCAATATACAAGTAATGGGAAAATATTTCTAAGTACGTTCTTAGCCTAAAAGTATTGAGAGATTCGTTGTGTAGCCAGTCTATCTAATTTCTGCTTACATCGATGTGAAGTTCACTATACATAATATTGTCTCAATTGACAGTATCTAAGTGTCTAAGCGTTGTGTGTGACGGGATCTGACTTCAGATTTAAGAACCCATAATCACAGTACGGAGTTGAAATGGACCCAATTAGACCCTCACATTTGTAGCCCACCTTATGTTCTTTAAGTTATTATGATAACACTCTGTGAATTGTATAGTAAAATTTGAGTTTTCTGCATTGAAATGCACTCTTTTCCACTTTTTCTAATTTTAATAAAATGGGTATATATATTTTTATATTTAACCATAAATACAAATTACATATAAATTACATATTTACAAATAACATATTTAAATTAAATTGAACCAGCTTCAATCTAATTTTAACTGTATACTGTTAAATTTGTTTAACGTTATATTATAGTTGGTGTTAATCGTAATCTAGAACGATTCATTAATATTTTCTCCATTAGAGACAGAAATATCTATTAGAAAATTAGAAAAAGTCAAGAGCTTTCATTTTTGAAGTTATTTTGAAGTAATGTGAATCAATGTAAAGTATAGCTTACAATATATCATTGAGGTTTGCTGTCCTGAAAAGCTCAAACGAAAAATAAATACTAACGAATGGAAAGAAAGAGGACAAGGAGAGGGTTATCTGCCATGAGGAAAGAAACATGGAAATGCCAAATTAGGTTATTGATAATAAAAGTTTATTAATATCTTCTGTATGCAACTCTTAAGTAAAGTACCATATATAAGAACAATTAATTCAAAGTATATAATAGTTATAAATAAATTCGTAAAATTATTTGACAAGTCTACTAAATACAATCATCATGAAAATGTTTTTTCTTTTGAAATGCTTTTCCAGTTGAACCATAGTTTAACTGAAGCAGTAATTTTACTAAGAAACTCACAACATTATTTGCTTTATTATTATATGTTTTATGAATTCACTAACAAACTCTTTTGATTTAGCATAAAATTTTAAGCCAGCGAAAATATACCATGAACATAATTTGTAATTGCCATGATAAAAATCTATTGAATCAATTAAAGTGTATATAAAACAGTAAGTGAAGATGATAATATTTAAGGAAACAAATGTCAGACTTACAAGGGAATAGAAACATGGAAATACTAAATCAAGTTAATGATATTTATACGTAACATTAAACAGTTTTCTGCACACAATTCTGAACTAAAATGTCATATTCAAAAATATCAATTTAGTAACAGTTATAAATAAGTTCATAAAATTCTTTTACAAATCTACTAAATATAATTAATCATGAAAATGTTCTGTGCCTCTGAAACGCCTTTTCAGTTGAACCATAATTTTACTTGAACAGAGATTTTACCAAGAAACTTATGAATTTGCATATCATTATATAACTTATGAAGTCACTAATAGACTCTCAGAAATTAGCATAACATTTCAAAATAGCGAAAATATACCATAAATATTTTTTCTAATTATAATGATAAAAATTATATTGAATCAAACAAATTGAAATATATATTTTTGAAAGTTTTAATTCAGTGTTAAATTTTACTGACATCAATTCGCCATTCTTAACATCTAGTAACCAGTGTAATTCTAAAAGAAAATGTAGATGTGACAAACAAGATTCATCCTTTTAAGAAAAGGTTTTCTATGGTTGTTATTCTTCCATTATTTGGTTGAAGTAAAACGAAGAAATAATATACTTTATCACGTAATGTATCAGGGAAAATTTTATTGAGGTCAAACATATGTGTACTCTAAGTTAACTGTAGTCTTCTTAGATATTCGAAAGTACGTGTTGTAGGCTGTTTAAACCTGTTTCAGATAAAATAAGTTGTAAAATAAGTTGCAACATTTCCAGTTTTCTGAAGATTAACTCGATATTTTAAAGGAGTTTGAATTTGGGAGAAAAAAATTAATTTATTTTATTAAGTTATTTGCAAATTATTCAGAATTATTCATATGAAGAACATGCATCTAAAAAACCAAATAAGTTCTTTATTAAAAATAACATTCATATCTGTGAAAGGACTTAATTAATTCTCGTTACTGATAACCTTGCTAATCTATATAAATAAAACTGAAAATCTGTCTGTCTGTCTGTTTGTTTGTAACATCATCACGGGAGAACGGCAAAACCGAACTTGATGAAATGTTGTGGGCAAGCTTGAAATAGCCCCACTTAAAATTTAGTCTATGTTTCGAGTTTCTAAGACCAGGGGTTGTCGAGATATTAATGAAAAATGAAACTTTTTCCTAGTGGTTCTAATCACTAACTTCCTGGTTCCTCCAAACGAAAAAGGTTGGAAATCGCTGGTTTAAAACGCAAAAGTGAATTAAAACTCTATCTCTGAGTTTGGTGGGAGATTTTTGCGCTAATTAGTCACTTTTTGAAAACATGAATTGTTTGAAAACGTGAATGTTTGAAACATGAATTTAAATGGAAAATCTATCATCATGGTTTATTTTTCACTTTTCAACAATGAAAAGTATTAAGAAATCAAAATGGCTATTTAATTATCAGCATTTTATGAGGAAGAATCTATCTTATATCATATTGCTTAGCAACGCAATTAAATTCTCTCCTTAGTATCCTATTTTCTTATTTTAGCCTGACGTCCACTTTCTCTTGAATAAGCATTACCATGTATTTACATGTTCTTACAATTGAATATCACCTTTTATCGTGTTTTCGAATTACTGTTATTTCTTTCTCACGATTGGTAACAGCAGTTCTCAATTTTTTATTTTTTGAGATTGCAACAATGGTCTCTTTATTCAAGGCTCCAATGGATCAGACGTATGGAGTGTTTTTTCAGGTATTCTTGTTTCCTATTATTTTTCAATCTTTATTCATGTTATCCAAGTTATCAAAGTTTATAGATATAATCTATCACTGATATCAGAAACATACATTTTGTGTTCATTTTTATGAAATACTTGGACTTGATAAAGAGTTTTATCGAAACCAGCAATTCATTATTAGGCCTAGGGTTTGTCCACGTATAAAGCTTTCATGCTTGGATTTTATTTGATATTATTTTATCGATTCATTTCCATTTATGTTTTTTATTTGTCTTCAGCTTGATGACAAGAGGAGTGCATTTATCTTACACTGATTATATATATATATATATATATATATATATATATATATATATATATATATATATATATATATATATATATATATATATATATATATATATAATCAGTGTAAGGGCCAAGCAGATTATTAGTACCGATGCTTTCCACTTATACTGATTGAAATAGTCCAGAGATTGAATTAGTAAGAATATTGAAGAAACGAATGACTCTTACAGACGAAAGTACTATTTCGTTGAATACATAAAATATGTGAAGATGAAAAAAGAAAAATAAATTAACAGTAAATAGCATTAAATGAGAGATGCATGCGGAGTGATGTATTTAAATATAAGAAAACTATCTTTCCAATATGAACTCGATAAATGATGGTAGCTGTAATGGAATTAATCAGACGAAAAAATAACAGTGAATGATATTAATAAAATGCAGAGTGCTTTCATAAAACAATTTTGTGTAAAAAAACATTGATACACTGAAAATAAATTGAAATTTAGGTTTTTACTCGAAGGAAGCGAGAATGAAATTAATTGGAAGAAAATGCATTTGAATTGTATAAGAACGGAATAATTGTAATGAAGACATGGATATGATAGAAAAACATTTGAAGCGGCGGCCTATTTAAAAAAGAAATAAAAGATTTAAAGTGGTGAATACCAAGAAGATTGATTTTGGTAGAAGCCATATATAGCTAATCTACTAAGGAGGAATGTCGCTGTCTTGGCTGTCCAAACATATACCTCACACATTTGGGCAGGTCGAATGGTCTGGGTTGAAAGAAAGAAAGGATAAATGTCTTACATGAAGATTATCTAAGGGAAGCGGTGTGATATTTACGTTACATGCTAGTAAAACCAGGCATGTTTAGCTTATCAATGTAATGGAAGTAGAAAATAGAAATTATAATGCCAGTTTGATTCCCAATGATTCTGGTTAGAATGCACAACATGCACTTAGTAATAGCACTTAGTAATAATTATGAAACTAGATTAAAGTTCTCCATAGTAATATGCTTCATTTTGAGAAGGCTAAAGTATTGCATCTCTGAGATAATTAGTTTAATAAATAAATTATACTTCATGACTTTATATTGAGTTATAAAGAAATAAACTTGGATAAATTTAATTTTGATAAATACATTGATGGAAAAATTTCATCATGAAGCTCATCAATATTTCCTACAATTTTTTTATCCTCGGAAGTTTAAGGGGAACAGAAATAATTAAAAATATATATTTTTTCTTTCAAGGACGCTTTGACATTCACCTTCTTCCACTGAATTACAGGGGGACCGGAACTCCCAAGGGAAGAATCTCCCAAGTCACATGACAACCGTTTTCGGTCCTTTGTTAGGGTTGCCCAGGCTTTCTCTACTTAGATTACTCCTCGAAGGGTAGGGCAAGGGGGCATGTGCCTTCCTTGTTTTCCCTTATGTCGAAGGGCACTCTCCTCGCCCTGGACGTTCAAGGTCATAAAGGCGAGCGTCAAGCTAGTCAATGTTTTACGTTTTATCCTTGGGTTTGCCACTCTCCCATGGAGAAGTTCTATGGGCACCTATGTATAGTACAATGGGTCTGTAAGTGACATCCTAAAACCGTAAACTCTCTTTTTCGGAAACTGTAGTTCGTTGAAGTACATAGTTTTAAGATGAAGTTTTACGTTTTTAGAGTCACCAGAGACAGAAGAGTTTTTAATATCACCACACAGAGTTTCTGATATCTTTAGAATACGCTGTATATACAAATATAAAATACAGTCACATAATTCGCTTATAAAAGGCTTCGAAGTTAGGAGAGCGCTTCTATTGCATATAATGTCATCCATAGACCGGTTGCGACCTTATTTTTCTTTTAAATTATAAGTGTGAAACTGGTCCATGGATGCTGTTACCTGAAAAGGAGACTCAATGCTAATTGATATAATAGTATAAAATATAGAGGTGCTAAAACAATTGCATCACCCACATATTTCCGTGACTTTGATGGAGAAAAAGGACAGTAACGCATTTAATGTGACTTATCGATCTTTACTTAACTGGTTACATATTATTCTTTTTGCGATTTCGTGGGTAAGAAAATCTTACGTAAAGCAATTGCTACACATTTCTTTTGGGGTGAATTAACTTTGCACTAATGGGCTGTTTTTTTCCTTACCCGGATCGCTCGACTTACGCAAAGGTGGAAGATATGCTTAACATTAGGTCACCTCTTAGCTCTTTATCTGATGCAATGGACTAAATTGCGATGCAATATTCGACTTTGTTACGCTATATTAAACATTTTGAAAATACTGAATTTTTCGGGGTGAGGCAGCACTTTTTTGAGCAGCACTATAGATATCATTTGTATATCATTTGTAGTTCGATCTTTTTTGAAAGTATGGATTCTTTTATTACGTTTTAGATGATTTACAATAATATTTCGTAATATATTTTTACTCAAATTTGAGTGCCAATCGATAACGTGGTTGATGCTGGTCTTGAAAGCATTTCTCTTGTCGTATAAAATGGTATATAAACAATTGTTTTTATCGTAAAGGATGCTAATATCCTGGAAATCAACTTGATTGTTATTTTCCATGTGTGTTTCTATGAGATCCAAGTTATCTGGGTAGAAACTAAAGTCAAAGTCAGGCATTTGTTCGTATTGGCCCACAAGAATATCATCCACAAAACGAAAATACGGTATTTCATTTAATATGCGAGTGCCTTCCTCGTATTTATTCAGGTATATGTCTGCAAGGAGTGAGGAACATCCTCCACCCATTGGAATGCCTTTGACTTGCTGATAATAGTTGGTCCCGTTAAATAGTATATTTTCGAACAGAACAATCCTGATCATGGCTTTATATTCACTTAATATAATATATTCCTGTAATTCATAAATCTCATAAATCTCTAATAAAATAATAAGAAGATCATCAAGGTCAATATTATTAAAAAGATCTTTAAAATCGTATTGACTGATAATTATGTCATAGATATAGATTTCTATGATCTGAGATGTTTAGTATTGACTGATAATTATGTCATAGATATAGATTTCTATCCGGGTAATTTGGAATTAATACCTAATGAAACTACTATTAGTAATAATATTAATTATTTGGATTTAAATCTAATTATGGAACCTACTAATGGGATAGTTACTAATTTATATGATAAAAAAGACTTTTTTAAATTCAATATTAATAAAATATTACCATTTAACTCCTGCAACTCGATTAAATTGTTTAGAAATATTATACTTAATCAACTTTTTAGAATTTATAGATTATCAGAAATTGAAGAATTTATAGATATAAAAATTGTCATGCTTTGCACATTAATAACCTAAAAATTACCAGTAAATTATATGAATATCCAGCATATTTAGTAAATGGTATAGTTAATAAGTTTCAATTAGCCTAAAATTCTTAAAAATCTCTCCTTAGTATCTTATTTTAGCCATACATCTACATTTTCCTGAATATGCATTACAATGTATTTTCACCCTTTTATTTTGCAGCTTTTACTGTAGAATGTCACATTTTACAGCCTTTACGCACTACTGTTATTTGTTATTCACAATTGGCAACAGTAGATCTCTACTCTAAACTTTAGTGAATGGCAACATTGGTCTTATCATTTATTCCTCGTCATGGTTGTACATTTTAGGTGTATTTTCAGGTATTTATGTTTCCTATCTATTTTTTCGATCCTTATGCTTGTCGTCCAAATAACATGAGTTTAAAGATAAAATCTATCTCGCGTTTCAGAAACAAGCATTTTTGTGTTCATTTCGATTAAATATTTGGACTTGAAAAATAATTTTTTCGAAATGAACAATTCTTAAGCCTAAAGCTTTTCCACGTGCCAGCTTTAATGCTTGGTATTTTTTGTATTCCTATTTTCGAGTCCACACCATTGATATTTGTTGATCATCTTTAGCTTGATGACCAGTAATATGCATTTTAATTTCCTCATTATGGTTGAATTTCATTTTTATTTCTTTGTATTTTGTAGACAAATTTTAAGTTAGTGTATTATGAGTTACTACTTCTATTCTATCATTGGATTTTCAATTTTAATATATATATATATATAAGAATAAAAGGTTTGAAGATCCAATGAAAGAAAAGTGAGAAGTATATATATATATATATATATATATATATATATATATATATATATATATGAAATTTCAATAAAAGATTAGAGAGACCTTATTTATTTTATTTATATATTTCACACACACACACGTATATATATGTGTATGTGTGTGAAATATATAAATAGAATAAATGAGATAGATATTCTTTATGCATCAATATATTATTTTTGATATATATATATATAATAATATTTATCTTTACTTACAATTTGGATTGTATTTATTAAAATTAAAAAAATAATAATAATGAACTAAAACTAGTAATAACATTTTCTAATTGACTTAAATTTTTCATCAACCAAGATTAGTCAACATGTCGTGTGTAATATATCTTTAAAAATATTTATCTTTTACTCACAATTTGCATTGCATTTCAAAGCACCAGGAAGCAAGCTCAATGAAAAATTGCTTTAGTTACACTTAATGTATTTCATCAGAAGACGAATCGGTCGTTAAACCAGAGTTTCCCCGTTTATGTCAGTCAATATTAAAAGAAGCTCTACATTTTCAGTCACGGTCACTAAATTACACTTTTGGAGGACGCATATATTTTCTAATATTGCATATTACAACGCTTCAATAATTTCAGATTCAATAATGGACTTTGGAATATGGTGTAAATAACGATAGGAACAAATTAAGAGGGGCCACCTACCGTTACATAATTAGCGGTCATTTGATGGGGAGCTCATATTAACTTTTCATGGATGTTAAGTTAATAATGCCCGCACCATTAAAGCTCTTATTGAAGCTATGTATTCGTGAGGTTTCAGTGAGAACTGTTATCTATTAGAAGTAAGGCATCATTTTGAGTAGAACCGTGTGGAAATAATGAAGAACGGATTCGATTTTATAACATGAAGTTTGGGATGTATTTTGAAGAATTGTTTTTTCTATTAAAAATACTCGAGACTTTTTAATAAAATATTTATGCCTCGTCTAAGGACAGCGGAATTATACGGAAATATTTATTTTGAATAAGTAAATTTTTAAATATACTAGAAATATCCGTTCTTCGTGCGAAATTTTAAATAATAAAAGGCAATGTCTGTGTGTCTGTCTGTGTGTGTGTGTGTGTGTGTGTGTTATACACTATAGGTTCAGCGACCGCGCGTCGGAGAGCTACGAAATTTGGCAATCGGAGACCCGGGGGGGGGGGGGGGAAGGGGCACGTCAAAACCGATTTTTAAAATTTTAATTATTTTTGTGTTATTTAATGTTTTATGCGATTTCAACCGTTTTTTTCCCTTTTTGCCTTTTTTCCTCCACTATCCAGACATCGTAGAAAAAAACAAATCACACGACTGGAAAGAGCAGACAATTGCGAGCAAAAATATATCAATTTCAAATCTCAGGGACAAATTTTAATATTTTTTAAAGATTTTAAAATAAAAAGTCACTTTCGGCTAAAAAAAAAACGAACTTTCGTTTTTAAATCCTCGCATCCGAAAAAGTATCGAGATTTTCGATTTATAATTTACATTTTTAGAAAGTTCGAAGGTCAGGCATTCTTACAAGCCCAATCTGTTCAATAAATAATTATAAATAGCCGCAGGATCCCGATTTTAATGAACTAATGTTCTCGACGACTTCACGCCGAAGAGTTCTCACTTCCAACTTACCCTGCGCACGCAGCCTGTGTCGTGACTCCGTTTCCATGGAGATCGTGCATCGGGTTACCAGAAAAAGGAGAATATTTTTGAGTTTTATTTTTGTTTGAATGCTTTTGTGAAGCACGTCGCTATTTTTAATGTTTGATGTATAGAATGGAACTCATTTCATGGAAATTTCGGGAGATGGTAAATTGGTCCTGAAAAGGCTTTTACTTTTTTGTTTGAAAATTTTTGCTAACGATCGTGTATCGGGTTAGAAAATTAAGTGATATTTTAAATGATGGAATTAAGAGCTTAGCATATGGTCAATATAAAATTTAAATGATTGAATTATGGTGGATTGTTGGATTTTTGAAATGGATATTTTAATTTATGGATATTTTAAATGGTGGAACGATGGAACGATGGAATGAGGATGATGAAATTACGAGCTTAGCATATGGTCATTATAAAATTTAAATTAGCGCGCGGGAGGCCCAGGTTCGATTCCCGCCACTGCCAAAACTGCCGCCATGTTCACGCGGAGTACGATCACGTTAAATATGTGGATCCGTAAGTCCTTCCGAGAGGTTGGTGGTAGGGGAAGGAGGGCACGGTCCCTGTGGATGCCTCCCCCACTGGGTTTCGATCAAAATTGGGTAGCATTTCTTGGCCGTCTAAATAGTTACCTTACAACTTTCTGGGAGGTCGCGCAAGCGAGTTTACCACGGTCAGAATTTTCCCGGCCGTCCAACTAGTTACTCTAAGTCCTCTGGACGAGTCGGACGGTCTGGGTCTTTAACGGTCAGAATTTTCAAGAGTAGCGAACAAGCTGGTCGCGGAAGGCGGCTAGTATATAATATAAAGAAAATTAAAATGTATAATTATGTGTAAATTCCTGTGGTATTTTAATTTGTGGAAAACATTTTATTAAATTATTTAATCTAATTCTTCTAAAATGAAGTATAATAATCTCTGTTCTCGCTATACAAAATATCTTCACAGGCAGATGTAAAGAATAAAATAGCTTGGTCTAGCTTGTAAACACATTTACAGAAAATATGAAATTTGATCTATATATGCCAAAATGAAATCGGTATGAAATTGGATCAACATATGTCCAAATGATAAAACAAAAATAGTATTAGAAAATTTATCCGTACAATTTATATTATGCTTCAACAAGTAACTAAACTCAATATAGAAGTTTGAAAAATATTTTCTCTAAAATAAAACCGATGACTTCAGAAATTGAAAATATCAATAATTCCCTTAACTTTTCAACCCAAAAGCCAAATTCATATAATTTAGTTAAAAATGTAATTCAGATAAAATTTATTTTATACACATTTCTTAATTATTAAAATTGGAAGATATTTAACAAGAAAGATAAATCATGCATAAAGCATTGATTATGAAACACTTTCCAACTGCAATGCAATTTTATTTAAACATCTATGGCATGCGATTTAAACATCTCTAGAATGCGATACATTCAGCGGTGATATTTTTGAAATTGTCACAATAATAGAATAATTTATTATATTTGAAAACTTAAAACTTCATCGGAAAAAAATTAACTTTATTCAAATGACGTCATTGAAATATAAATAGCCTCGCCCTCTATGAAAAAGAAGTCAATGCTTCATTCATACACATTTTTCCATTCCTTTCATTCATCATAATACTACAATAATTTATTTTACTTAAAAACTTAAAATCATGGAGAGGTAAAAGTATTTTAACTCTGTGCTTAAAACTTTATCGAAAAAGTCTGCTATAAAATCGTGTGATTCTTTATGTAAAATGAATGACTGTTTCATTCATATCAACTATATTGTAGACTCCAGCGCTAAATAATTTTGTGTTAAAGAAATTCAGGAATTCTTATACAACTCATCTTACAGCTTGATGTGTTTATAATCTCCATAAGGGAAATTAGGCTTCGTTGTAGAAAAAATCAAAGTTTGATGATCATTTAAACTTAAATATATTGTAATTGCGTTGTTTCAGAACATTGATGCACAGAAATTAAGCAAAAATGAAGCGGTTTGAGGACGGATACAACACCAAATATAAATGAAAAATAACTTTAAAAATCACGATTTTGATACAAGATGGATGCCATATTTCATTTTGAAGTGGGTCACGTGATATCTTCATATAATGGTCACGTGACCTCTTCATCTGATGGGTTTATATATTATTTTAATTTTTATTAACACTTTACAACAAAGTTGAAAAGTGTTTATGACTTTGTTCATTCTGTCTGTCTGTCTGTCTGTCTGTCCGTTAGCACGATAACTGCCGTAAAAATGACTTAATCAAAATGAAATTTTAGTATGTTATTCAGACGGTCTGTAGGACCTATGGGAATATAAATGAATAATATCACCCAATTAGTTTTGGATTGAACCCGGGTTGAAAAAATGAAATACATTGAGCCCTATGGGACCAAATTCTTCAAGCATTTTTTAAGCGGATTTAAAATTCACAAATTGCTTCGAAAATTTTAGGCAATATTCAAATTGTTCCATAAAATATATAAAAAAAAATTCAACGAAATATATTCAGTAGTTTCTTAAATAAAAAATAAAATAATAATGACACTTCTTATATGAAGCGATCACGTGACCATGTTATGAAGCGATCACGTGACATACTTCAAAATGATATATGGCATCCATCTTGTCTCAAAATCATGATTTTTAAAGTTCTTTTTAATTCATATTGCGTGTTGTATCCGTCCTAAAACTACTTTATTTTTGCCTAAATTCTGTGCATCTACATACTGAAACAACGCAATTACAATATATTTGTGTTTAAATGCTCATCCCAAATTTGATTATTTCTACAACTAAGCCTATTTTTCACCTATGTGAAATGTAAACAGCAAAATATGTAGAAGAGTTGTATTAGAATTGCTGTAATTCTGTAACACAAAATCATTTAGTCCATGGTGTCTGCTTAGCTGATATGAATGAAATATTCATTGATTTTAGAAAGAGAAGGACGATATTTTTCGATGAAGTTTTGCGCATATAGTTTAATTACTTGTAGCTCCATGGTCTTAATTTTTAAATAAAATAAATTATTATAGTATTGTGATGAATGACATGAATGGGGGAATTATTTATGAATGAAATGTTGCTTTTATAGAGAGAGCCAGGCGTGTTATTTTTTCTACGACGTCATAGAATGGATTTCAGTTGTTTTCGATGAAGTTTTCAAATATAATAAATTATCGTAGTATTATGACAATTCTAAAATTATTACCGAGGAATGTATCACATTTTAGAGATGTTTAAACCAGGCAATTTATACTTTAATGCCGTCATTTGAATGAAGTTAATTTTTTTTTATGAAGGTTTAAGGTTTCAAATATAATAAATTAATGTAGTATTGTGATAAGTTTTAAAATATTACCGAGGAATGTATTGCATTTTAGACATGTTTAAATAAAATTGCATTGAAGTTGGAAAGTGTTTCATAATCAATGCTTTAAGCATGATTGATCTTTCTTGTTTAAAAATCTACTGAATATATATTTCTGAATTTTTTTCATATATTTTATGTGGTAATTTGAGTATTTCCTAAAACTTTCGAAGTAATTTGTGAATTTTAAATTCGCTTAAAAAATGTTTGAAAAATTAGGTCCCATAGGGTTCAATGTATTTCATTTTTTCAACCCGGGTTCAATCCAAAACTAAATTGGGTGATATTATTCATTTATATTCCTATAGTTCCCACAGACCGTCTGAACAACATAGTAAAATTTCATTTTGATAAAGTCCTCCTTACGGCAGTTATCGTTCGAACGGACAGACAGACAGACAGGTAGAATATACAAAGTCATAAACCCTTTTCAACTATGTTGTAGAGTGTTAATAAAATGTGTCTGTTGTATAAACTCATTAGGTTTAATTCCGTTGCTTAGCTACATATATGATATCATTTTTTTTTCAAATAAACTTGAGGAAGAACTATCGTCTATATAAATCTATCTGTATAGGAGGTTGGTTTTTATTAATATCTCAATAACCTTTGGTTCTCGAAATTTGAAATATGGACTACATTTTATGTGGGGCTATTCCAATGCTACCCACAAAATTTCATTAAATTCGGTGCAGCCGTTCTTCCGTGAAGATGAGACAAGCTCGAGCTTGCCCACACAAACATATATATTTTTCAATTTTATTTATACAGATGAAAAAATAGGTGGTGGTGGCTCTAGTCCGACAGAGCCGAAACGGATTTGTGTTAATAATATCTTCTTCTTTTTGAACCCAGACAGTCAGACTTATTCGAAAGTTTTAGGTATCTGTTTGGACGACCGGGAAGTGCCCCCTTATTTAGATTGGAATCCAGTGAGGGAGGCATCTACATGGACCATACCCGCCTTCCTCTACCACCAACCTCTCGGAAGAACTTACATTCCCACATATTTAACGTGTCTTTACTCCATGTGAACACGGATACAGTTTGGGTAAAGCCAGGAATTGAACTCCGGTCGTCTGAGTGCAATCTCCGCGAGCTAACCGCTGGCGGTCCCATCCCTGTGATTAATATCTTGTAAAATAGAAAAAAATCTCAAGTAAAGATCCTTTTCTATATCCATCAAGGGCTTTTAAAGGACTACAGATTACTCGGGTACTATTTATAGCCAGCTAAAATATCGAAATTAGAACCCCTTTTTCAAAGTAATTCAAAATATCAAACTAACGAAATTACAACCTCTATAATTTTAAAAATCAATCATGCTTAAAGCATTGATTATGAAACACTTTCCAACTTCAATGCAATTTTATTTAAACATCTCTAAAATGCAATACATTCCTCGGTAATATTTTAAAATTTATCACAATACTACATTAATTAATTATATTTGTAAAGTTAAACCTTCATCGAAAAAAATGAACTTCATTCAAATGACGGCATTGAAATATAAATTGTCTGGTTTAAATATCTCTAAAATGCGATACATTCCTCGGTAATATATTTAAAATGATCATAATACTACAATAATTTGCTATATTTGAAAACTTCATCGAAAGCAACTGAAATTCATTCAAATGACGTCATAGAAAAAATAACACGCCTGGCTCTCTCTATAAAAGCAGCATTTCATCCATAACATTTTCCCATTCACCACAGTACTAAAATAATTTATTTTATTTAAAAATGAAGACCATGGAGCTACAAGTAATTAAACTCTATGCTTAAAACTTCATCGAAAAAAATCGGCCTTCTCTCTGTAAAATCAATGAATATTTCATTCATATCAGCTATGCAGACTCCATGAGCTAAATAATTTTGTGTTAAAGAAATGCAGCAATTCTTATACAACTCATTCTACATATTTTGCTGTTTACATTTTACATAAGTGAAAAATAGGCTTCGTTGTAGAAATAATCAAATTTGGATGATCATTTAAACTCAAATATATTGTAATTGCGTTGTTTCAGTATGTAAATGCACAGAATTTAAGCAAAAATAAAGTGGTTTTAGGACGGATACAACACTCAATATGAATTAAAAGAACTTTAAAAATCAGGATTTTGAGACAAGACTGATGCCATATTTCATTTTGAAGTGGGTTACGTGATCTTTTCATATCATGGTCAAGTGATCGCTTCATATAAGAGGTGTAATTATTATTTTAATTTTTATTTAAAAAACTACTGAATATATTTCGCTGAATTTTTTTTATATATTTTATGGAACAATTTGAATATCACCTAAAATTCTCGAAGCAATTTGTGAATTTTAAATCCGCTTAAAAATGTTTGAAAAATTTGGTCCCATAGGGTTCAATGTATTTCAACTTTTCACCCCGGGTTCAATTCAAAACTAATTGGGTGATATTATTCATTTATATTCCCATAGGTCCTACAGACCGTCTGAACAACATACTAAAATTTCATTTTGATTAAGTCATTTTTACTGCAGTTATCGTGTTAACGGACAGCAGACAGACAGACAGAATAAACAGAGTCACAAACATTTTTTAACTTTGTTGTAAAGTGTTAATAAGAAAACGATCCTGAACCCAATTATATAGGTCTTTCAAAGGGCTACAAATTACTTATTACACCAAATGTACGTTTAATGTAAGTGTTTGTACATTTATAACACTTTACAACAAAGTTGAAAAGTGTTTATGATTTTGTTCATTTTGTCTGTCTGTCTGTCTGACCGTTAGCACGATAACCGCCGTAAAAATGACTATATATATTCACCTATGTAATATATATTCACCTATGTAAAATGTAAACAACAAAATATGCAGAATGAGTTGTATTAGAATTGCTGTATTTCTTTAACACAAAATAATTTGGTTCATGGAGTCTGCATAGCTGATATGAATGAAATATTCATTGATTTTACAAAGAGAAGGGCGATTTTTTTCGATGAAGTTTTACGCATAGAGTTTAATTACTTGTAGCTCCATGGTCTTAATTTTTAAATAAAATAAATTATTATAGTATTGTGATGAATGACATGAATGGGAAATTATTTATGAATGAAATGCTTCTTTAATAGAGAGAGCCAGACGTGTTATTAACACTTTACAACATAGTTGAAAAGTGTTTATGACTTTGTTCATTCAGTCTGTCCATCTGTCTGTCTGGCTGTCTGTCTGTTTGTCCGTTAGCACGATAACTGCCGTAAAAATGGCTTTATCAAAATGAAATTTTAGTATGTTTTTCAGACGGTCTGTGGGACATATGGGAATATAAATAAATAATATCACCCAATTAGTTTTTTATTAAACCCGGGTTGAAAAAATGAAATACATTGAACCCTATGGGACCTAATTTTTCAAACATTTTTTAAGCAAATTTAAAATTCACAAATTGCTTCAAAATTTTTAAAAAATATTCACATTGTCCCATAAAATATATAAAAAAATTTCAGTAAAATATGTTCGGTAGTTTTTTAAATAAACATTATTTAATATAGGGAGAAAAATGAATTTAATTAAATTCTGACTTTTGGGATATCCTCCAGAAAGAAAAACGAGATATATTATATAATAAATATCTTTCCAAGAGTTTAATTATTTTGTATACGAGAGAGGATTCACATTTTAAAATAAATTTGGTAGATAACAATTTTTCAAATTTTTTTTTAATTTTATATAACTCTTCATGATATACTTATTTGATGGCATTTTTAATGCACTTTCCTACGTCCTAGAGAGTTAAAATTTGGTACACAGCTTAAATTTGTGGAACATTTTATTCTACAAAAATTTGGTGGATCTTTAAATGTAGATCCTACATTTTTTTCTAAATGACCTGCAAATAATCCCCGTTCACTTCTAAAAATCATTGCTGTAATGTTGTTAAAAATTCTGATGTGGGCAGCACATGTCTTTCCCTGCAGACTCATATTCACGTTCTCTTTATTTCTTCAATAATAATTTCAGTTTATCTGCACAAAATAAGCACATCCATAAGTATTTTAAATGACATTGAATTTGCACGTTAAACTTAAATTCGGTTCTCATTTGATAGCTGGACTTATTGTCAAAGGTGGCGTAGTGAAAATGCGAAAAAACTAAAATATCTCAAGAACGGCTAGTCCTAGAGTAATGGGATTGGTCTTATTCTTTTTGCTGTCAAAAATCACGTATAATATAGGAATTCAATTGATATAATTGAGCACACGTAGTCTTTTATTTTTATATTTAACGACTTTTGCGGGCCATTTCGCAAAAACAGCCCGTTACTTTTTTCCGAATCGTACTAGAATAACCTACAACTGATTTATATACCAAATTTTGTTAAATTTGGTACATAAATCACTTGTTGGTTATTGAAATATTATACACCAAATTTTGTTAAATTTGTTCCATTAGTTTTTAGCTAGAGTGGATAAAGACAATTTCTGCTGGCCATTTCGCAAAGAAGGCAGATTCTTTTATTACGAATCATACTACAATCTAATGAACATCAGGGATTCCCACAAAAAACTTACATACCAAATTTTATGAAATTCTGTCCATTAGTTTTTCAGTTAGAGTGGATGCAATATCCTCACAGACACAAAGAAACACACACAGATACACCGTTACACACACATACGTCTTCCTAAAAATAGTTTTTTCGTGTTCTAGAAGTCCCAAAACGTGTAGGTCCTTCGAAAATTCGAGTTCCGATTTTCGACAAGATCCCAATACTTTGAATACATACACACACACATATATTATCTGTGTATCTGTGTATTACCTGTGTATCTACATTCCGTGCCTACGCAATTACAATAGTTGTGATTTTAAATGATCCCTAAACTTTTATTATTTCTTCAACGAAGCCTAATTTTAACTCTTGCGGAGTGCAAATATCCAAGCGATTGTAAGGTGACTTACATAAGAATTGCTGAATTTTTTTCACACAAAATTATTTAGCTCTGGAGTCTGGAATACAAGTTATATGAATGAAATATTCATTGATTTTGCATAGAGAATCAGATGATTTATATTTTGATAGAGTTTTAAATATTTAAGTATGATAAATTACTGTAGTACCGTGATAATGTAAAATATATTACCACTGAATGTATCACATTTTAGAGATTTTTAAATGAAATTGCATTTCAGTTGGAAAGTGTTTCATAATCAATGCTTATGCATGATTGATCTTTCTTGTTTTTTTATGACGTTATTTGAATGAATTTCAGTTGTTTTAGATGAAATTTTCAAATATAATAAATTATCGTAGTATTCTGATAGTTTTAAAATTATTACCGAGAAATGTATCACATTTTAGAGATGTTTAAACCAAGCAATTTATATTTCAATGCCGTTATTTGAATGAAGTTCATTTTTTTCGATGAAGGCTTAAGTTTTCAAATATAATAAATTAATGTAGTATTGTGATAAGTTTTAAAATATTACCGAGGAATGTATGGCATTTTAGACATGTTTAAATAAAATTGCATTGAAGTTGGAAAGTGTTTCATAATTAATCCTTTAAGCATGATTGATCTTTCTAGTTTACTTACTTTAAGTTTTAGTTACAGCATTCAAACTTTAAAAGCGGTTTATTTTTAATCTATTTCAACTCGATAAGACGAAAGTTTGAAAACTGTAAGAGTTTTGTAAAAACAAATTATGTTTTGGTTTGTGTGAATGCCGACAAGTTTTCCACGCTTTTTAAATTTACATACGGATAACATTGAAATGCAAGCTATGTAAAATATTGCAATCGATCATTGTTCAGAAAATCACCTATACAGTGAAAGAGAGGGATAAGTTACGACAATTAATCACGAATTCACAGTAAAATGAAAGGAAAAATCTATCATTTTCTTTTCGTCATTCAAATTTAAATCTTCTGTTCGAATTGATTACGCCAAGAGAAACAAGAAAGATCAATCATGCATAAAGCACTAATTATGAAACACTTTCCAAATTCAATGCAATCTTATTTAAACATCTCTAAAATACGAAACATTACTCGGTAATATTTTAAAAATTATCACAATACTACATTAATTTATTGCATTTGAAAATTTAAAACTTCATCGAAAAAAATGAACTTCATTCAAATGACGGCATTGAAATATAAATTTCTTGGTTTAAACATCTCTAAAATGCGATACATTCCTCGATAATATATTTAAAATGATCATATTACTACAATAATTTATTATATTTGAAAACGTCATCGAAAACAAATGAAATTTATTCAAATGACGACATCGAAATATAGCACGCTTGGTTCTCACTATAAAAGCAGCATTTCATTCATAAACTTTTTTCCATTCATTTCATTCCTCACAATACTCTAATAATTTATTTCATTTAAAACCTTAAGACCATAGAGGTACAAGTAATTAAACTCTATGCTTAAAACTTCATAGAAAAAATCGTTTACTTCTCTGCGTAAAATCAATGAATATTTCATTCATACCAACTATATTGCAGACTCAATGAGCTAAATAATTTTGCGTTAAAGAAATGCAGCAATTCTTATACAAATCATTTTACATCTTTTGGTATTTATATTCTCCATAAGAGAAAATTAGGCTTCATTGTAGAAATAATCAAATTTGGATGATCATTTAAACTCAAATATATTGTAATTGCGTTGTTTCAATATGTAGATGCACAGAATTTAAGCAAAAATAAAGCGATTTTAGGACGGATACAGCACTAAATATGAATTAAAAAGAACTTTAAAAGTCCCGATTTTGACACAAGATGAATGCCATATTTTATTTTGAAATGGGTCACGTGATCCTTTCAAATAATGGTCACGTGATCTCTTCATATAAAAGGTGTGATTATTATTTTAATTTTTATTTAAAAAACTACGGAATATATTTTGCTGAAATTTCTTTTATATATTTTATAGGATAATTTGAATATTTCCTAAAACTTTCGAAGCAATTTGTGAATTTTAAATCCGCTTAAAAATGTTTGAAAAATTTGATCCCATAGGGTTCGATGCATTTCATTTTTTCAAACTGGGTTCAATCCAAAACTAATTGGGTGATGTTATTCATTTATACTCCCATAAGCCCCACAGACCGTGTGAACAACATACTAAAATTTCATTTTGATAAAGTCATTTTTACAGCAGTTTTCGTGCTAGCGGACAGACAGAATGAACAGAGTCATAAACATTTTTCAACGTTGTTGTAAAGTGTTAAAAATAAAGACTGAGAAGGTGTGTGTGTGGGGGATACGAATTATTTTTATGTGTATATTCACTGGGAAGGGGGAGGGGTGGTAAAAACTTCCTATTTCTAACGGACAGATACACTGACAGACAGACAGAATGAACAGTCATAAACACTTTTCAACTATGTTGTAAAGTGTTATAAGAAAATGAAACTAAATGAAACTAATTTCAGTCGTTTCAGTTATTCAATAAACTTTGAAAATTTACCTTTTTGATCCAGTTTATTGCCGCAATGAGTCAATGTAAATTGAAGGGATTTGGAATGATAAAACTTGAATTGGGTATATATTGCATGTCTTTATAGAGTTATAAGGTGAATTTGGATTATAAGGTTAATATGGAATACGTCCAATAATTTTCAACCTTATACTTTTCACTCATGAAGTTCGATCTATTTGGCGGAAGTTTTTATACGAATCATTTTTATGGCTGACACCTTTTGCAAAGCCGAAGAACATTGCTTTCTTATACAAGTTTACTTGGGAAAGAATTTTATTTAAGACTAGCAACATCCCCGTTCTTCGTACAGAATATGCAATATAACGAAATATGAAATTTACAATCATTTGCAAATTCCTATAATATTCTAAATGACATTGTTATTCAAAACATTCAATTAAAATATTTAAATCAATGCTCCTAAAAGGAAGTTTAAGAATCTTTGTTCCCGTTATATAAAATTATTGTCACAGCAGACCTGAAGAATAAAATATCCTGGTCCGGTTTGTAAACAAATTTATAGAAAATATTAAATTGAATCAATATATGCCAAAATGAAAGCTCTAAAGTTGTATTAATAGATATACCTCCACTAATATTCTTGCGGTTTAACATATGTACTCATACTACGTATATTTTCTTAGATTAGATGATTATACCCGTGTATTGGAAGATACACCCATAGTACAACTTATGGGTTTGAAAAATATTTTACCAAAATAAAATAGATGACGTTCAAAATAGAAAATATCAATAATCCCTGTAATCTTTAAACCCAAAGGCCGTAATGGATATAATCCAGTAAAACATTCAATTGCGAGAAAATTTATTTATATACGTTTTTAACACTTTACAACATAGTTGAAAAGTGTTTATGACATTGTTCATTCCGTCTGTCTGTCCGTTAGCACGATAACTGCCGTAAAAATGACTTTATCAAAATGAAATTTTAATATGTTGTTCAGACGGTCTGTGGAACCTATGGAAATATAAATGAATAATATCATCCAATTAGTTTTGGATTGAACCCGGGTTGAAAAAATGAAATACATTGAACCCTATGGGACTTAATTTTTCAAACATTTTTTTAGCGAATTCAAAATTCACAAATTGTTTCGAAAGTTTTAAGAAATATTTAAATTATCCCATAAAATATATAAAAAAATTTCAGCAAAATATATTTAGTAGTTTTTTAAATAAAAATTAAAATAATAATTACACCCTTTATATGTAGAGATCACGTAACCATTATTTGAGGTGATCACGTGACCCACTTCAAATTAAAATATGACATCCATCTTGTGTCAAAATCGTGATTCTTATTCTTTTTAATTCATATTTAGTGTTGTATCCGTTCTAAAACCGCTTTATTTTTGCTTAAATTCTGTGCATCTAAATCCTGACCCAACGCAATTACAATATATTTGAGTTTAAATGATCATCAAACTTTGATTATTTCTACAATGAAGCCTAATTTTCCCTTATGGAGGATGTAAACACCAAAAGATGTAGAATGAGTTGAATAAGAATTGCTGCATTTCTTTAATCCAAAATTATTTAGTTCATGGAGTCTGCAATATAGCTGATATGAATGAAACATTCATTGATTTTACATAGAGAAGTAAGTAGATGATTTTTTCGATGAAGTTTTAAGCATAGAGTTAAATTACTTGTACCTCCATGGTTTTAAGTTTTCAAGTAAAATAAATTATTGTAGTATTGTGATGATTGAAAGGAATGGAAAAAGGTTTATGAATGAAATGCTTTTTTTATATAGAGAGTCAGGCGATTTATATTTCGATGACGTCATTTGAATAAAGTTCATTTGTTTTCGATGAAGTTTTCAAATATAATATATTATTGTAGTATTATGATAATTTTAAAAATATTACCGAGGAAGGTATCGCCTTTTAGAGATGTTTAAATAACATTGCATTGAAGTTGGAAAGTGCTTCATAATCAATGCTTTATGCATGATTGATCTTATGATATTAATCAATGCTTATGCATGATTAATATCTCGATAACTCCTAGTCCTAGAAACTTGAAACATGGACAAAATTGTAAGTAGTGATCTACCCCGAATATGTCATCAAATTCGGTGTAGCCGTTCTCCCGTGGTGATGAGATAAATACAGGCATACACACAAACACTCACATATACAGACAGCTTTTCAATTTTTTTATATAGATAAATAATGGTCTGCAATGATTATAAAATTATAGCATATTTCTATGGACGTTTTTAAATTTTGCACCATTTGTTCATGAACTATTAGTTTAGTGATAAATTGCGTTTCGTACAATAAAGAGAAACTTCAGTTTTCAAGAGTTTTTGTTTTCAATCAACAAACTTGATTTTATTAGTTTCAATAATTACATCTCATATACGCGGTCAAAACGCAATATTTATAAATGGCTATCCGTTTTTATTCGAAAAAGTGCTAGATACACGTTTTAACGTTATCAAATGTATCTATTTTTACCAAGGATGCAAAGGACAAACCAAAAAATAGTTATTTGATAATCTCTGGTGAATGCATACTAGTGATGAATAGCAATTTTCCAGCTGAATTAATTCCCCTCTGTGTTTACTGGCTCAGAAAGTCCGGTGTTACTTTGGCAGGAAATTCTTTCGTCACCATTCACCATCTATATAATAATTGTATAAAAAGTTTTTGTCTTTACCGACCTCTAAAAACGTTACAGTGACCTAGAAGGCAGGATTTTTATACAGTTATAGTATTGATAACGGAGCAAAAATCTAACGGTTTCGGATTTTTTATTCCCTCCCTGGGTATAGAGAAATGTTTTTTTTTTCAAAAAGACTTTCCAGACCCTACAAAAGCACTCCGGTGACCGGTGACCTAAAACGCCGAATCTTTGCGTGCTTATAAAGTTGCGTGCTTATCGACTACGGAATAGAAATTATCAAAGTTGGATTTTTAATTCCCACACTGGGGCGTAGAAAATGGAAATTAATTTTCGAAAATTCTTTTTAGATTCTTCAGAAGTCTCCGTTGGCTTAGAAGACTGAAAACTTAGCACACTTATATTACCGTCGTTAGAAAATAATTTAATGGAATAGATGGGAAAGTAGGTGTAGATGGGAAAGGATCGAATGGTATAGATGAGAAAGAAACTAATTTCGATTTCGCCCCTGGGGGAGACTAAATCGGAGAGGGGTTCGAAACGTATTTGCAAACCAACTAGAGGGCGACCTAGAAGGCTGAAACTTCACAAACTTCCAGTATTGACCACGGATCAGAACTTGTCAATTTTTCTGTAAGAGGACTATTTTAGACCCTAAACCTCGAATACATTATTAAGCAAAAAAAAAAGCTTTTATAAAAAGCTGCAACTACTTACTTTAAGAGTATTGGTTTACCTGTCTTTGGCAAGCTTAAAAGCAAGTTGGTCTATATTTAACTATAAGTGCTTTGTAAAGCTCTTCCATTTTCCTAGAGATCTTGTATAATTGTTTTATCATCATTTGAAAGGCACAAGATGGAAGCAGCCGGGATTTCAAATTCCTCAAGTAGGAGTTTCCTAGAATGCTAGTTTGAATGTTTCCTAGAATGGAGTTTCCTCGATCACTCTACCAATCCACTTCATGAATGAAGTAGTTTCATCTCGCCAATCCCTGTTCGATCACTGAACTAATAGAACTACTGCATTAGATCGCGTTCATTGACGCCAGCCCATTTTTTAATCCAGATTATAGCTCCTTTCTCTTACTACCTCTTATGTTTTTCTGCCACTTGCTAGCTGTTATTTCCGCTTTTGCCCGCACTCCCAAAATCAGGGAATGCTCATCCCGGGCATAACTGACTTCATTATTTTTACCTGACTCTGCGCATATGACGACATGGGAATTAAGAACACACGCATTTTATTCTCGGGATCTCATGAGGGACCAAACTTGTTAACGGAAACTGTCATCTTACTCCACCGACGTTACTAAATTTCAGTGGCGGCTCATGACTTCAGCAATGAAGGGAATTCAGCAGGGGGAAGCAAATTCAGAGGCGAAATTCCCCCTCCTCCTCCTCCTCCTCAATGAACATCGTCAAAACACATCACTCTACTGGCACAAGTGTTGTCAAACATTATCTACAAATAGCCAAACGAGTCTGAAAAATTCACCACATAATAATATCCCATTCAGCCGATAACTTTAAGTGGAATATCGCTTATCCTGCGTCACCTGCTTCACCCCACGAGCCGCCACTGCTAAATTTCCTTGGACGTCACTGGATGCTGTGGGCACAGTACAATTTAAAATCTTTGCGCAAGTTATTTACGTCTGGGTATTGCCACCTTAAAATTAATAAACAATTCTTAACTGTAATAATGCGAAAACTTTTTGTGTTTAGGCAACTCCTCTCAACGTTTATTCTGGACCGTGACATCACGAATAACGAAACTCAATTCCCATGACGTCAAGCTGACAACTTTTTGATTGGTTGCTGGGCTGAGCGCCCAACTTTATATTAACGAACATTTCCCAACATGATGACCATCTAAACGTGTGTATTTGCGAGTTGATATTGAAATAAATAATTTAATTGTTATAAAGTTAGTATGGAAGTTCAAGGTAGTGTTGAAAGAAGGGCCAATGTATTATGATCTAATAGTAAGTACTTTTAATACAGTTAATAGTTGATAAGTGTACATATAGCCGGTTTTAAAAATGTGGCGATGAAGTTTATTTTTATATGTTAAAGACAAATGGCCGACAGCTCCTACGTTCTAGGATTGGAGTTCTGTAAGGCTATCATTTGATTTCATATTTATAATATTTGGTACGCTGATTGCAGACTGCTATCGACTATTGTGGATTTATGAGTGGAGCTATATTGCTTTTAACATTTGTAATAATTATGGATGTTGCTGTGAATTAAGTTTCTACCATCGTACCTGATACTGACTGACTGGTTTCTCTCGTTCTGTACTTTGGGTCTTAGACTGCGGGATAGCCTGTTGGTTTACTAGTGTCCTATTCTACTTGGAAGTTTGGGATGACTATTGTAGTACAATGGGACCTTGAGTACCATATATAACAAGTTTGGTACTTGTACCACCTTTGGTACAGTCTACAGAGTTGTTTTAATTTATATACATGATGACCCCAGTTCTTATCTATGTGATTAAGTGATGATTACATTGGGAATCCTTTATCCACTCGTCTTGCCGACTTCTCTTGTGAGCTTGCGATCGAGTGTTATATGGACAACTATTGACTACTGTGGGTAGAGCTATATTGTTTTAAAAAATGTGGAATAATTATTAATATTGCTATGAATTAAGCTTTTACCATCGTTCCGTCTCCCAACTGACTGATTTTGCTTGTCCCGTACTTTATGTTTTCGTCTGCTGGACACTTTTGATTTACTGGTGTCCTATTTTACTTGAAAGTTTGAGTACTGTAGTACAAAGGGGCTCTTGAGAACAATGTATTAGAAGTTTGGTACCTCTACCACTTCTGGTATAATCCACAGAGATTTGTGAATTTATGTCTGATGACGTCAGTGCTTTTTTATCGGATTAAGCGACGATTACATTGGGACTCCCTTTAACGACTCATTTTGCCTGCTTCTCTTGTGTTCTCTTCAGCATCAGCAATCTCTCAGCACGTGTAACCTGGTGGCTTTGTGATTTAGTGTTATATAGGTAATATGTATAGGACTATTGCACCTTGCCGATTCTATTTAATATTGTTGTAAAGTTATATTCATGTATAATTGTAAAAAAATATTTTCTTTATTATTATTATTATTACTATAAATTTACTGTTATATATTTTTATACTTATGGCTTATATCCTAGACTTGGGTTTTGTAATAGATAGTTCTCTGAGGAGAATTTGGCTCATAGTTTCCTGCTGCACGGTAAACTAGTTCAACTAGGTGGTCTTGCTAAAGAGCTATTAGTTAGACTCGGTGTCGTTTTCGTAAGTAGGAGAACGCCTAAATCGGCTAGGCTTCTGCAGATGGACCTACTAAATAAATTCGTTGGACCTCTGGTCGACCTTATCTTGAAGATCTTTTCTGCCCTCTTGATGACGGAGCTTGGGATGGAAAACAGTTGTGATGAAAGGAGGAACGAGCGTTCTTTACACATGGAGAGTCTAAACAATTTTGAGACCCCCCAGTAAGAGGCGCTGAAAGAGTTAAATTAATCAAGGACAAGGCTTGAGGAGTTCCGGTCAACCTTTGCAGCCATAGATCTAATTCTCGGTAAACACTATACAGGGATGGGCGAATTTCTTATTCTGTCAACTGGTACGATTTGGACGTAGAAAGTTTGTGGGCGTTATGCAGTGCATGAACTGTACTTGTCTAGGACATACAACCACTAGATGTGAATCTCAAACTAGATGCCTAAGATGTGAAGATACCCTTGAAAGTGGTAAATGTGAAAAATACACCACATGTATTAATTGTACAGAAAGTAACTCCGGGCATGGGACTAAGTTCTCTGTTATTCATACTTGTAGGGTTAGGGATTGCCCTAGGTTCACCAGGAGCGCTGCCATCTATAGGAGATACATTGATTATGGACTATAGTTGTGTTTTCTAAGTTCCCTTTGCTCTAGTTTTTAAGCCTTTTGTTTTCTTTGCTACAATGCTGTTTCTTGGTTTGAATTGCATCTGTTTCGGATTTCTTTGGGCTTTTTGTGTTCTTTGGGTTTACAGGAGATTTTTTGTTTATTGTTTATTATTGTATTTTTAGGCTCCCAGTGCTGGTATTCAGTTATTTTTCCATGCTATGCTGCTACTTTATTGGCCTCTTTGGTTTTTATTAACAGTTTCCAGGGTAGTTTAAAAGTGTTTATGACTTTGGTCATTAGGTCTGTCTGTCCACACACAATAACTCCCATTAAAATGACTTTATTGAAATGGCATTTTAATATGTTGTTTAGACGGTCTGTGGTATATGTGGGAATAAAAATGAATAACATCACCCACTTAATTTCGGATTTAAACTCGGAAAGAGAAAATGAAACACATTGAATCCTATGGGATTTAATTTTTTAAACATTTTTTAGGCGGAGTTAAAATTTACAAATTGCTTTAAAAGTTTTAGAAAATATTCAAATTATCACATAAACTGTGTAAAAAAATTTCAGCAAAATATGTTGGGTGGTTTTTTAAATGAAAATTGAAATAATAATTACATCTATATTATATGAAGAGATCACGTGACAAATTGCAAAATAAAATATGGCTTCCATTTATTCCACTGCGTGCTTTTGCGTAGATGTTGAAAGATCATTTAAATTTATATTTAATATTGTATAAGTCAGAAAACCGATTTATTTTTGCGTATTATCTGTGTATCAAAATTCTATACCAAAGCAATTACAATATTTTTATTTTAAATTATCTCTAAACTTCTTTTATTTTTACAAAGCCTAATATTAACACTAAACTGTAGCACATGGAGGAAAGGCAAGGAGTTAAAATTTCATATTAAGGAAACGCCAATATCGTTTGAAACAATAATTCAAGTGGTGCTGGGATAAGATAAGTTGCCCTGTATTGTATGTATTTCTATGGCGAGAGACCTAAAATATTTATTCAAACGATCAATTTTTTAAAACAAATTATTAGCGCATTGCAAAGTAGAACTGAAACAAAAAGAATATTCCTATGTAATCAAAATTATTTTACCTTTTAATTTATTTTTATTAACACTTTACAACAAAGTTGAAAAGTGTTTATGACTTTGTTCATTCTGTCTGTCTGTCTGTCTGTCTGTCTGTCTGTCCGTTAGCACGATAACTGCCGTAAAAATGAGTTTATCAAAATGAAATTTTAGTATGTTGTTTAGACGGTCTGTAGGACCTATGGGAATATAAATAAATAATATCACCCAATTAGTTTTTTATTGAACCCGGGTTGAAAAAATGAAATACATTGAACCCTATGGGACCTAATTTTTCAAACATTTTTTAAGTAAATTTAAAATTCACGAATTGCTTCGAAATTTTTAGGAAATATTCACATTATCCCATAGAATATATAAAAAAAAATTCAGTAAAATATATTAAGTAGTTTTTTAATTAAAAAAATTATTTAATATAGGGAAAAAAACAAATTCAATTAAATTCTGACTTTGGGATATCTTCCAGAAAGAAAAGAGAGAGATATTATATAATAAATATCTCTCCATTTGTTTAAACGTTTTGCATATGGGAGTGGCTTCATATTTTAAAATAAATTTGGTAGATAACAATTTTTCATTTTTTTTAAATTTTATATAACTCTTCTTGATAAATTTAATTGATGGCATTTTAAATGCACTTTCCTACGTCCTAGAGAGTTAAAATTTGGTACACAGCTTAAATTTGTTGAACATTTTATTCGACAAAAATTTGATGGATCTTTAAATATAGATCATACATTTTTTTCGAAATGGCCTGAAAATAATCCCCGTTCACTTCTATAAATCATTGGTGTAATATTGTTAAAAATTCTGATGTAGACAGCACATGTCTTTCTCTGCAGACTCATATTCGTTCTCTTTATTTATTCAATGATAATTTGAGTTTATCTGCACAACATAAGTATTTTAAATGACATTGAATTTACACGTTAAACTTAAATTTGGTTCTCATTTGATAGCTTGACTTATTGTCAAAGGTGGCGTAGCGAAAACGCGAAAAAACTAGAATATCTCAAGAACGGCTAGTCCTAGAGTAATGGGGTTAGTCTTATTCTTTTTGTTGTCAAAAATCACATATAAAATAGGAATTTAATTGATCTAATTGAGCACACGTAGTCTTTAATTTTTATATATAACGATTTTTGCTGGCCATTTCGCAAAAATAGCCCGTTCCTTTTTCCCGAATCGTAGTAGAATAACCTACAAAAGATTTATATACAAAATTTTGTTAAATTTGGTATATAAATCACTTGTAGGTTATTGAAATATTATACTCCAAATTTTGTTAAATTTGGTTCATTAGTTTTTAGCTAGAGTGGATAAAGGCAATTTCTGCGGCCATTTCGCAAAGAAGGCAGATTCTTTCATTACGAATCGTACTATAATCTAATGAACATCAGGATTTCCCACAAAAAACATACTTACCAAATTGTATGAAATTCGGTCCATTAGTTTTTCAATTAGAGTGGATGTAATATCCACACAGACACACAGAAACATACACAGATACACCCTTACACACACAGACGTCTTCCTAAAAGTAGTTTTTTCGTGTTCTAGAAGTCCCAAAACGTGTAGATCCTTTGAAAATTCGAGTTCCGATCTTCGGCACGATTCCAATACTTTGAGTACATACACATACACATATATATTATCTGTGTATTATCTGTGTATTTAAATTCCGTGCCTATGCAATTACAATACTTGTGATTTTAAATGATCCCTAAACTTTTATTAATTCTTCAAGGAAGCCTAATTTTAACATATGCAGAATGCAAATATCTCAAGCGATTGTAAGATGAATTACATAAGAATTGCTGAATTTTTTTCACACAAAATTATTTAGCTCTGGAGTCTGGAATACAAGTTATATGAATGAAATATTCATTGATTTTGCATAAAGAATCAGATGATTTATATTTCGATACAGTTTTAAATATTTAAGTATAATAAATTACTGTAGTACTGTGATAATGTAAAAGATATTACCACTGAATGAATCACATTTTAGAAATTTTTAAATGAAATTACATTTCAGTTGGAAAGTGTTTCATAATCAATGCTTATGCATGATTGATCTTTCTTGTCTCCATATATTCTGTATTCTACCCTATAACTATGAAACAAGGAAGATCAATCGTGCATAAAGCATTGATTATGAAACACTTTCCAACTTCAATGTCATTTTATTTAAACATCTCTAAAATGTGATACACTCCTCTGTAATATTTTTAAAATTATCACAATACTACATTAATTTATTATATTTGAAAACTTAAAATTTCATCGTTAAAAATGAACTTCATTCAAATCACGGCATTGAAATATAAATTGCCTGGTTTAAACATCTTCAACATGCGACATATTCCTCGGTAATATTTTTAAAATAATCATGATACTACAGTAATTTATTATATTTGAAATCTTCATCGAAAACAAATGAAATTTATTCAAATGACATCATCGAAATATAACATGCCTGGCTGTCTCTATAAAAGCAGCATTTCATTTATAAACATTTTTCCATTCATTGCATTCATTACAATACTATAATAATTTATTTTATTTAAAAACTTAAAACCATGGAGATACAAGTAATTTAACTCTATGCTTAAAGATTCATCCAAAAAAATCGTTTGCTTCTCTGAGTAAAATCAATGCGTAAAATCATGTTTCATTCATATCAGCTATATTGCAGACTCCATGAGTTAAATAATTTTGCGTTAAAGAAATGCAGCAATTCTTATGCAACTCATTCTACATCTTTTGGTATTTACATTTTCCATAAGTGAAAAGTAGGCTTCGTTGTAGAAATAATCAAATTTGGATGATCATTTAAACTCAACTATATTGTAATTGCGTTGTTTCAATATGTAGATGCACAAAATTTAAGCAAAAATAAAGCGGTTTTAGGACGGATACAACACTAATATGAATTAAAAAGAACTTTATAAATCGCGATTTTGAGACAAGATGGATGCCATATTTTATTTTGAAGTGGATCACGTGATCTCTTCATATAATGGTCACGTGATCTCTCCATATAAAGGGTGTAATTATTATTTTAATTTTTATTTAAAAAACTACTGAATATATTTTGCTCAATTTTTTCTATTATATATTTTATGGGATAATTTGAATACTTGATAAAACTTTCGAAGCAATTTGTGAATTTTAAATCCGCTTAAAAAATGTTTGAAAAATTAGGTCCCATAGGGTTCAATGTATTTTATTTTTTCAACCCGGGTTCAATCCAAAACTAATTGGGTGATATTATTCATTTATATTCCCATAGGTCCCACAGACCGTCTGAACAACATACAAAAATTTCATTTTGATAGAGTCATTTTTACGGTAGTTATCGTGCTAGTTATCGTGCAGACAGACAGACAGACAGACAGAATGAACAAAGTCATAAACACTTTTCAACTATGTTGTAAAGTGTTAAAAATACTGGATAATAATAGTCATAATTAGGGAACCCTTAATTTAAAAATAATCAAAAATACACATACTAAATATTACGCCTTTCTGTTGTGTTAACTAACAATAGCAGCTACTTTTCTAACACCACTGCTTTCACACAAAGTTATTATAAGTACAGATTTTGTAATTAGCACAAATCGATCCAAAATAGTTGTTTATTCGGGACGATGAATTATTAAGCGAATGATATATCCGTCTATCAAATTACTTTGAGTGAATTTGTGAAGTCACCAAACATTGAGCTAAAAACAACTTGAAACTGTTTGATTCTTTACGAAGTTTCATTATTTCATTTTATGAGCATGATAATCACTCAGACTTTTAATACGAAATCGAGATTAATTGATATATTATACTTTCTATTATCCTTCTCATGTTTTCAAAATGTCATGGGTTTTAAAGCATTTTTTAATTAAATAGCATGTAATTAAAATTTAATGTCACATTTGTTGACTGGCCCTATATCACAGCATACATAAAGCACTTATAGATTATCCGAAAATTCCATATATGCTTATTTCTTCGCGAGAAATGTATTAGTGAACTGAATTTCTCCTCAAAGAATTTTAAGAATGTGCTTTTCAGCTTTTAATAGATTAGTTGACATTATTCAGTAAATATCAATTACGTAATGTTAAAATGGGATCGTCTAGAGGGACAGGGGGTGGGGCAGAGTGATGTCCTAATAAGCATGCCATTTAAGGGCTTGGATATTTACTTTCCCTACATACATATCATAATGTGCAGAGAAAGTATTGTGACGGGGTCGAAAATTCGAACTTTCGACTGAAGAACAAGTTTCAGTCATCCCTAAGCTCGAATTGAACGTTTTTTAGGTGATGTGTCTGTATGCATGTGTGTATGTATGCCAGTGTGTGGAAGCAAATCTTACGAACGAATGGAACGATTCGAAATTAATTTAGTACGATTATTACCATCAGTGAATAATGGAACCTTATTGATTTAAATTGTGATCGAATGTTTAGAAGATACTCCACATTTTCGAATGAATCGTCAAAATATCAGGATATTTAATAATTTTAAATAAGTAATCCTTTCCTACGTAATTTATCGTCAAAAAATGAATGGCATCAATTTTAGAACGCTAATGTGAATAGTTACTGAGATACAAGTCGTTTTCAGATTAATTAATCAAAAAAGTTACATAAAATTAAATAAGTAGCAAATATTCTTAAATAGGTTGAAGTTGGTGATAAGTTTGACGAAATATCGCCAACTTGGCAAGGTTTTGAGAATGTCGCAAAATTGACGGCAATGTCGGCAAAAATGGCAAATTGGCAAACATTAGCGAAATGACTTTAGAATTCATAAAAATTTAATATTTTAGAAAATAAACCCAATTTCTTTAATAATTCCTGCCGCTTTGGAGGAATTAAATTTTCTATTTCGAAATATAGTGCGGGGTTCAAACTCGCCTTAAATTAATTGCGTTTTGTAGGGAGTTATATAATATGTTTCCATAGAGAGTTGTATAAAATCATTGTGTCATGGATCTTATAGATCATTAGTTTGCTGTGAAAGAAGTCATTGCAGTATGCAGGAAAAGTCATATGCTGCTGACATTAGATTTTATTGTTCTTGAAAACATTTACTTGCAAATTACTTCTAATTTTTTCCAAGTATAAGAAACAGAGTCGATGTAGTTTCATGACAATGATAGCATACGCTCCATTTCTTTCTGCGCACTGACAGAACCTGTCAAGAATTAGATGATTGATATTTATAGCTAAATTTTCTGAACGCGAGATAATAAAAAGAAGAAAATCAGTATTGCGAGGGGAAGTCCGGAGATTATAACTTCTGCTATAAATAATGTTGTAAAATTAGATTTTTAAAAACACAAAATGTATGTGTTTTCCAGATATAAAATTCGATTTTTATAGAATATATCGATTATGCCCAATACCTGTAAGAATGAATATGATTGGGATTTTAGTTAGTGAACCGATGCGTGATCGATGATTGCATATTTCAGAAAACATTTTGATATCCAAAAATTATACCATGATATAAATAACCTGAAAATGTGCCAAATATATTAAGGAAAAAGGAAAATGTAATTAGTGCATATTTGCAGTATAGTTCAACTTATAACTTTTCCTACATACATAGCATAATGTATAAGGGAAGTATTGTGATGGGGTCGAAAATTCGAATTCAACTTTTCGATGGAAGAACACGTTTCAAGCATCCCTAAACTCGAATACAACGTTTTTGAGGGGTGATGCATATATGTATGTATGTGTGAGTCTGTGGAAGAGGTATTTCAGGAACAAATGGAGAATTGAGAACAAAATTCGTTGCGATTATTACAATTACTGAATACCGGAACCCTATTGATTTTAAACGCGTTTGAATGTTTGGGAGACTTCCCCAATTTTTGAATGAATTGTTAAATAAAATCTTAAAGAACATCAGCACATTTTATAATGTTAAGTAAATAAGCATTTAATAAGTAATATTTTTGTATCAGAAAACAAATATGTAATACAAATCTTAGAATTCTAGTATGAACCGTTTTCGAGATATTGCACGTTGTTCAAATACATTTACTAAAAACAGTAGTAAGTATCGTCAATGTGCATATTTCATCTACCATATTATTAGGCAAATCTCATTGGTATGAATTTCGTAGATTGATCTCATTTTATTAAAGAGAAATGACAATTTTTGCAACGGTTTTATATTTCGACTGCAAACATTTCGCTAATTGTTTTTTATTTCACGGGATATTAATTAAATGTCTAATAAGTAAAATGCCCTTTGTTCAAAAGACAGGAAAAACAACAGAAATAAAAATAATGCAACATACCGCTGTTTCGAGGATACGCTAGATGTCCTTCGTCAGTACAAGAGAACCAATAATGACGAGATCACATAGATGAAATGGGTACAATAGAAATAAACAGATTTATACACACAAGTTCGTGAATAAGAGCCCATCTGGTACAACCAATCAGAAAGCAGAATGAAGAACAGTCGAACAAATACGAAACGAGAAATAGCACACAAGATTGGCGTGCGCCAAAACCAGAATAAAATATTTTAACAAGACGAAGCAAGTCCAGTTTCGGTGTCTTTACCTCCACATATGTTTTTGCCATCAGCTTAATGTATTAAATTTACTTATGAAATGAAAAACCAACAAGCGTCTTGCATTTTCAGATATTTTGGTCATCCATAACAATGATGAATTTCTCAGTACGATCTTTCGTAAACATTTTTCAGCCTCTTTACCTCCACATAAAATTCCTGCGATTCGCCTAATACATTAAACTTACTTGTGAAGTGAAAAACAGCAATCGCCTTGCGTTTTGGGATCTCTTGGTCATTCCCAACAATGGTGAATTTCTCCCTACGGTCTTTCGTAAACTTTTTTTGTCACTTTACCCCCACATAAAAATTCCTGCCATCGGCCTAACCAAAGAATTGCTGCTTTTAATACGTTTGTTCATTGTGCTTTAAATATTTGTCCTATTATGGATTTGCTCAATTCTGAGATCAATTTTTAAAAGATGTTACTATCGATTGTGGTTTCTCTTTTATCATTGTTGATTGCTCTATTAAACATTATTCTTAACCTTTGTGTAAACTTATTTCTAAACTGGCTTTTAACGAATCATTTTACCATTTTCTTCAAAAATCAGTCAGCAGATTGCTAAAATCCTTCAAAAAATTGAGTTTAATATTGTGTTTACATGTTCTGATAAACTCACATTTTCAAATCTTAAAAATTCCATAAAAATTTCTAATAGTTGGGGTATTTACAGTATTTGCTGCTAATTTCACTACCAGTTGTACTACCAGTTACTGCCATTTTCTGATAGATTCAGAGCTGCATCCTCAATTTTATAAAGGCAGTAACTCTATCAAGGGGCAATACAGAAAATTACACGTGAAATGGCTATTTATGTGAAATTATATAGAACTTGCTAAATTTATTTTCATTTAATGCTCTTGCGCCAATTTGCGTAAATTAAATAAAACCGGAAATAAATATATGGCGGCTTATCCTAGAGTAGTGGGGCTGGTTTTGCTTTTGTTGTCGTAAAAATAATATATAACAAAAATATTTAAATTAGCGCATTTATAGATAGTTAGTATTTTATTTCATATATTGATTTTTGTGGGCCATTAAAAATAAAAGGCCAGTTCTATTTTCCTTAATATTACCTAAATCTGATGATCACCTGAGTAACGCATAAATGACTTGAGACCCAAATTTCATCAAATTTAGTAGGATAGTTTTTAATACTTGATTCTCTCCCTAGAATGCCCGAAACGTGCAAATTCACCAAAAATTCGAATTCTAATTATTCGAGCCCATTTTAATACTTTCTCTATATATTACTATATGTGGCAGATAAAATAGAAACTATATTTACTAATTTTATACTGATTTAATATATTATATGTTCTAACTATATTTACTTTCATTCTAAAATGTACTTTGTTTTCTGCTATATATTTGCATTCTGTTACATATAGATGATCTCATATGACATTACAAATAATTTTCTCGAACTTTATGAATAACATTTGCATCAGGAATACTGTACATAACATTTCTTAAGAAAACGGATCATAGTTAATATTTTATTTACAATTGTTCGGATGAAGTTGATATAAAATCGGCATCAGTAGCAGTACAATATTCAAAAACAGAGAGAAAGTTATATGTACGTTCGAAGAGTTACTGTGGGTGGATTGATATGGATGTTACAGTGTATGATTTGATCAGATAACAATAACTACAATGGATGTGAATGTTTTTCTTTTTATAAACAATTATGTATACATGATCCATACGCAACGAAAGGCTGCAATGTCAAATTCTTGGTTCTTTTAAGAAAAGGTACCTACATTAAATAGGTCAATGGATATAAGCACGCCTTCGCTGTATAATGTAGATATTCATCTCGTATCATTTGAAACTCCACTTATATCACAATATTTTTACTTTATGCTGCTTACAAACAACACATTTTCATTCATATTTTGCTGATGCAGCAAAACAGTACAAACAATAAATTTATGAAGGGAGCCTTCATATGGTGGAAGGTGATTTGTACATTTCACTTTCGATGGAACTACTCGTATTAAGCATTTTTGTACTCTTTTGCACATTTATTTCACACGTCATACGAATTTTCGGAAAAACCGGAAATGCTTCAGAACCAAAAGTGTATATCCTCAGAGAACCTCCTCCTGAAATTCAATGCTGAATTTTTATCAGTCACAATCTGAGCTCTATCTATATCCAATCTTGAGAAATACATGTTGCAAGGAAAATGTAAAATTTTGAATAAGAAGTGACATCTCCTGAAACGGAAGTGGAAATATTTATTGAGTCCCCCTCCTCCTCCCGAATTTAATGTTGAATCCATATCAGTCGTTATCTAAGACTTATTTATAGCCAATCTTGAGAAATAGATGTTTCAACAAGAAATGTTAAAGCTGAAGTGGAAAAGGAACTATAAGTGGGCATTCTTAGAAAACCACCCTACCTTTTTCAGAATTTGATGTTGAATGCATATCAGTTAATATTTACGCTTTATCTATAGCCAATCTTGAAAATGTTTCAAGAAAAATGAAAATTTTTGAACCGGTAATAAAGAAAAACCGGAAGTGAAAATCCTTAATGAACCTCCTTTCTTCCTCCGGAATTCGATGCTGCATCCATATCAGTCATCCTCTAAGCTCTATTTATAGCAGAGCCAGTAAGTATATGAATCGAAAATTTTCGCTGGTAGAAGTAGTGGTATGGCAAAAATTTTTTACTTCCAACGATGTTTTAAACATAACAAAACAGCAAAAACACAAGCTTTTCAAGATAATTTACTTATGAAAATAAATTGTTTATAACTGTTATAGTATAATATATTATTAACTGTTATAGTTGAATATATTACTCCACGATTAAGGTGGTTTTTAAAAAATAATGAATAATAAGAAAAATAATAATCTTGAAGTAGAAGAATTTTTCCATAGTCCTCTGATGCAAGTGATGCTATGTATATTCATACAGATATACACTCAAGTTCAAAAGTTAAGCATAATTCGTAAAATGCGAAAGATTCGGAGTTAATATGGATACAATGGTTCACAATCAGTTGTAGAGAATTCTGGGATGAAGGTAAATCATTGTGCATATGCAAAACAGTTCAGTCGACGTCGACATGCGCAAAGCACCGGTGCACGTCGAAACGAGTATAAAAAGGCCTCGAGCGGCATGGCCAGTTGAGGCAGAATTTCGCAATTGCTGTGGTACGAAGCGGTGTTAATAATCAAAAAGGACGAAATATTTTACTAAGATGCCAACTGGACATGTTTTTGAAGCGACGAATTATTGGAATGCTGGAATCCGGTCGATCCCAAACCGAAACGTCTCGAATTCTGAATGTGCCACAATCAATGTGTGATCTCCAGACTGTGGCAGAGGTAACAAACCACTGGTGATGTTACCCGACGACCAGTACCAGGTCGGTCAAGGGTAACAACCTCTCGGCAAGACCTATATTTGGTGATAACTGCGCGAAGTCAGAGGAACCGTTCTGCCAGACAACTGGGCTCAACCCTGACAGCCGCCACAGAAGTCACTGTTTGGAGACAAACTATTTACAGGAGACTCAGATACGTTGATCTCTATGCCAGACGATCAGCAGTTTGCATCCTCCTGACGTTTGCCCAGAAACGCGAGCGTTTACAGTGGAGTTTGGAACATCGACAGTGGAGTGGACAACAGTGGGGCAATGTCATGTTCAGTGACGAGTCCAGGTTTAGCCTACAAACTGAAACTCGTCGTACCAAGATCTGGAGAGAACGTGGAACGCGTTTTCATATGGGAAACATCACAGAAAGACATCGTTTTCCGTTTGGGGGAGTCATGGTTTGGGCAGCCATCATGGTGGACATCCGCACAGACCTCCACATCTTCGACACGGGGTCGGTTACCGGTCAAGGATACAGATACGAAGTCCTTGAGAGTACCGTTCGATTGTTTCGAGGTGCTGTGTGTCTTGATTTCATATTAATCCTGATTTCATGGATGATATTCATGGATGATAACGCGTGCCCGTGATAACGCGTGCCCCTCCTGCCCGTGCGGCTTTGGTCGACGACTTCCTTCAAACTGAAGATATCCAGCACACGCAGTGACCTGCCATCTCTTCTGATCTGAATCCAATCGAGCATGTGTGGGATATGCTCGGGAGATATCTTGCAGCTCTTCGCTGCCCACCAAGATCGGCTCTGGGATTGAAAACTGCCCTCTGTGAGGCTTGGAACTCTTTGAGCAGACAACTAAACCCCATCGAAAGTATGGGAAATCGTTGTGCAGCATGTATGGCTACCCGAGGTTCCCCCACACCGTATTCAACTGCAGCATCACATTATTTTAACCATTCTGTTTTACTGAGGTTGACACTCGTATTACGACTTTTTTTCTTTTAACCCATTTCTTTGGATTATAAAAGTCGTTATTATCCTTGTTTTGCATTGTTTTCTTCTTCTATAACCCTATTACACCCGCATACCGCGTTTCTTTCCATTCCGATGTAGATTGCCTGAAATTTTCACATAAACAGCAACTATTCTTAACCTTTGGACATGAGTGTATATGCTACAAAATGTGCAACAAAGTATTTAAAATATAGGTCAAGCCACTGTTTTGGCAATTCGCGCGGATGACAAGTGTATTACGTATTTATTATTTTGTGGTTATAGATTATTGTGAGTTATACTAAAACATACAACTAATTAGATTGACCTAATTAAAACCAACTTCTGCCATTTTTTGTTGTTACTTTTTATATGATATATATGCAATATACACGTTCTACGTACGGAATATACAATATTAAGAAATTTAAAATCCACAATCATGTGCAAATTCCTATAGTATTCTAAATTACATTGTTATTAAAAACATTCTATTAACATATTTAAATTATGCACCCAAAAATATTTAAGAATCTCTATTCTCGTTATACAAAATCATCTTCAAAGGTAGATCTGAAGAATGAAACATCCTGGTCTCGTTCCTAAATAAATTTACAGAAAATACGAAATTGAATCAATCCAAACTGAAAGCGCTAAAATTGTATTAGAAGTATTGTATTAGAACCAGTAATACTCATATTCTCACGGATTGTACTTATATTTTCGTAGATTAGAAGACTATACCCATGTATTGGAAGTACCCGACTACAATATATGGATTTGAAAAACTTTCGCCAAAATAAAACAGATGACGTAAAAAATTAAAAATATCAATAATCCCCGTAGTCTTTAAAGCCAGAGTCCGTAATGGATATAATCCAGTCAAAAATGCAATTCTGATAAAATATATTTATATGCATTTCTTTATTATTTAAACCAAAAAAGATTTACTGCTGTATTATATCATTGGGTTTAATTTCGCTGCTTAGTAACATGATATTTTCTTTCAAATATAAATTCATTCGGTTTTATTCCAAGCACCTTTGGTCCACGTTTCTGGCAGTATCACGGCACAATGATACGTCTCTGACACTGTGAGACCCGTGGTACAGCCATGTCTGTCAACCAGACCTGGACTGCTTTTTCAGCAGGATAATGCCAGGCCACATACTGCACTGGTAACTATGAATAGTTTACAAGGTTTTGATATCATGCCTTGGCCAGCATATTCTCCGGATTTGTCGTCCATTGAACATATCTGGAACATCATGGATCGCCGATTAAATACACCATTGACCATCTCATTGACGGGATGCCTCGTCGTATTCAATCCAGCATAACCGCTCGAGGTGGGTTTATTCCATATTGATCTAATGTCAATAAAGTTCCATGCTTTCATTTTCCAGGTATGATTTTTTTATCATTTGCATATCTCCATGTTACAATTATATTCTGTAAATTTCAGAAGGATACATCAATTTCTTCATGGTGTTGCGCTTTCAGTTGTGAGCAGTATATGTATATATAAAGAACATGCCGTGAAGAATGTAATTTGGGAGAGAATACCTTGTTAAATATTAGTTGTTATAAAAATATAAAGGTAATTTAAGTATTCTTAATTTAATTTATCAATAATATGAAAGAAATACACAAAGGAAATGTAAGGGCCAACGGCCGTACCGTGCTGAAAACACCGGTTCTCGTTAGATCACCGAAGTCAAGCAGCATCGGGCGCGGTTAGTACTTGGTGGGTGACCACCTCGGAACGCCGCGTGCTGTTGGCCATCTCGGGTGCGGTATCCCCGTGGTTTGCGCGCTAGATTTGCACGCTGCCACAAATGCCGCCGTGTTCATGCGGAGTACGATCACGTTAAACATGTGGGTCCGTAAGTCCTTCCGAGAGGTTGGTGGTAGGGGAAGGAGGGTACGGTCCCTGTGGATGCCTCCCCCACTGGGTTCCGGTCTAAATTGGGTGGCACTTCCCGGCCGTCCATACAGTTACCTTACACCTTTCTGGTAGGTCGGACGGTCTGGGTCTCAACAACAACAACAAAGGAAATGTAAAAAAAAATAGCTTAATTTTTAGCGAAAAAAAAATGGAGATAAGATGAAAAATTGAATAATGATTTATTTTTTTAAACTGAAAACATAATAAAAAACCTCTTACAATTTTCGTATGAGTTACAATATTTTATTATATTAATACTTATAATGTGCATTTTATTCTAAATCCACAGTAAGCTTGAGTAGCAAAAAATATATGAAAAACTCCCGCATCAAAAATCATGAATCAGTAATTAGTAAGGACGAAAAAAAGCCTAATTATTTATAAGTAACTTTTCCTACTTTTAAAATCTTTAATTTATGGCACCTAATTAATAATAATAAGCATGACTTTTTGTTAAAATAATATTGTCCACATGGTTCAACTTTGGATATAATTATACATTAACAAATTTTTCTTAATTCTTAATTTTTAAATACCTCTTAAAACAAGAAAAATGTAGCAGATGTGCTTAGCAAACAAATCTTCCACGTATCAAAACTTATTGTTTTTGTGTCGGAATATATTTTTAGGTTTTGCTATTATTTTCACTTAGTGGTCTTGTCGTTGTTAAGCTATATTTAACTGAAGCATACAAATGCTGCAGAACATTATTTTTTTTTACTCAATATGTAAAAAGCTACAGAAATATAGTGTATTAAAAATGACAAGATAAAAATAAAGAAGACTTATGAGCTGATAAATGCTGACATGAAATTTGATTTTAAACATATTACGTCTTTTTAATGAAGTTTTAATAAATGATGTATAATGTTACGATATAAGAATGTGATAGATGAATTTATTGTTTACTATCTAACTTAAATAGTTTAAGAAATGCATGCCATATGGAATGGATAAAAATTATTTTTTCAACTAAATTATGACTATTATAAAATGCAATAAAATTTATTTAAAACTTTAATTTTTTTAACATTTTTTAAAATTAATAGCTGCAATTTGTAGTAAATTTTTGACTGAATCATAAAATTGCGTTTTCTCTACTTCTTTTACAAACTTTGTGTCGAACTTACAAAAGAAAAAGGTTGTTGAATATATGCATGTATTTTGTAGAAGATATGCATGCATTTTCAGAATTGTAATACAAAACCGTACCATCCTTCCCCTAACTCAACACCACTCGGATGGACTTTCTGACCTACAGATTCAGTGTCCTTGCTCTTTATATAGACACGGGGACAGTTTTCGATGGTGTCAAAGATCGAACATTGATTTATCGCATGCGATCATCCCGCCTTAATCACTGTATTCTAGTCTTGATTTATTCAACTAGATATCTCCAAATACAGAAGATCGTTCGCACTTTATGGAAACGATTTTGTATTCATGTTTCTGGTTAGCATTTTGAGATAAAAATCTGGCATTTTCAATAGAATCGTCTGCAACTGTTTCGTTTTGATTGGAATCTAGAATAAAATATTTATTTTGAAAATGGCTCCTGAAATTGATAAATGGCTCGAAGGTTACGTAAATGCGCTTTCCGAGGAAAAATATTCGTATCATCAAATTGTAAAACGGTGTAAAAATCGAGGTTATTGCATTTCAAAGAAAGCTATTTTTAATATATTAAATGTGAAAGGGAAACAGCGTCTAGCTGAAAGTAAAAATGAAAAAATGTCCACAAAATCGCATCCTAAGACAGCTCGAATTCGGGTAAATATCAAGAAAGTAAAGTTTCTGATCCTAAAGGAAAATCCACCGACTAAAAGATCCATTGCATCGAAACTGGGAATGTCTTCTGGCACTGTAAGTAAAATCATTCATAAAGATTTGAAGTTAAAAAAGATGTTTAAATCTAAAGTTCATCAGCTTTCGCCAAAGCATATTGCGGAAAGAAGATTAAATTGTTGAAAATTATATGAAAAACACCTAGCTGCAGATAAATGGAACTTTGTGGTAACACTCGATGAGGCATGGGTGTATTTAAGTGACTGTAATAAAAAAGAGCTATTTTCTATTGATCAACTGACAAAAATGACCGTACGAAATGGCTTCGCTAATGTACAGAAAAGTTTCCAAAGGGATTTCGATAGTTGCAGGATATTGTTACAACGGCAAATTAAAATTAAAAAATGTCTCAAGTAAAACTAAAATTAATTCATTCTACTATCAGCAGAATATTTTAGAACAAATTTTTGAAGAAGAAATTCCAGCCTTATATGGAATGGACATCAATAAAGTTGAGCTTCATATGTACGAAGCCTCTAGTCATGCGTCTAAGTCAACTGTCGCATATTTAGCAAAGAAAGAATCAGAAACAGGAGTAAAATGTATCCCATTTAATGAAATAATTGTAAAATCACCTGTCGCTTCTCCTATGGACTTTTGCGCTTTCGGTTTGTTAAAACGAACCTTAGGAAAATGGCATCCAAGAACACTGAAAGGACTTTGGAAAACGACCTAAGAGGAGTGGGATAAAATTGCCATGACGGTGCTAAGAAAAAGTTGACTTTCATCGAAAATTCGAGCTAGAACTATTGTCCGGAATCAAGGCTATCAGATAGAAGCAAATCGCAGCAAGAAATACGCCCTTTATGCATAAAAATTAATTAACAAAATCGTTTCCATAAAGTGCAAACGACCTTCTGTGCAGTCTAAGAATACAAACATTGTACTCTTACTGTGATATGTATAGTTGAAAGTTTTATTTGCTTATTAGCTATTTTGCCTGTGCTTCGTGTAAGTGAAATGGCTAACTATCCGAAAAACAGTAAGACCCATTTAGTATCAATAATATTAAACTAATAATCTCTGTAAATATACTATGAAATATATACGCTTTGACCATACATCTTACATAATAAAGGAAGGTGCATGTATGCATGTGTAGTCTCTAGAGGGGAATCTAAGCATCATACGACCATGGAATTTGGTACACATGTACTCAGGACCCGAATAGGTACATTTTGGCGTGATTTTTAAAATTTTGAATTAGTTGTTTAGTTATTTTATGTTTCAGCCTGATTTAGATCAATATTTACACAAATCGATCACAATCGATCTATGCAAATTGGTACAATTGTGCTGAGATTGTTAAAATTTATATTTTATTCGTAGCATGCAATTTTCACTATCATTTACACGAATAAAATTTATTTTGTTATTTTATATAACTAATCCGCTTTAACACTAGAACGACGGAAGCGGTCATTTTGACCGCATAAATACTTTGAAAAACGATTCCTTCAAAACAGCTAATTCCGGCCCATTGAAATTTTATGACTTTTCTTATTTTCTTAAAGTTATTGAAAACACAGAAGAAAATTATTCTAGGTTTTATAATAAGAGAACAAATCACCGGTCTTCTTATTTCGCCATGCAATTTTTCGCAAATTGCTCGACGGCTATATTTTGAATCTTCTGAACTAACTGTGATCCGCGTACTGTGCGACCAAGCAGCGTCCAGCAGTCCTCCCTTGCGGAAAGATAGTGAAAAGTAACAAACGTCGTCAGTGCTCGCTCGTTCTGCCGTAACAAAACACAAGATTTGTGTTCATCATATGATAAGCCCACCTGTGGAAAATGCCAGGAACGGTGCATCAAGAACGCTTATTGCAAAAAATGTGTCGAAGGAACATCCTAAATGCTGTAACTATGATGTTTTGGTTTTGAATTAAAGGTATGTTGTATTTTTTCTATGGCGGTCAAGTTGACCGCTGCCCCTCATTCTAGTTAGTTCAAAATATCCGCCGGTCCAGTGTTAACTTTCGGGCACATTTTCTAGCTAAAAATAAAAGAAGGTATTGATGGTCGGTCCTGGAAAAGTAACTTACCTATATCAATCAGAAATGCCAGAATGTAGGTCACATTGAATCAAAATTAAGGGTTGGCTGGTTTTACGACGAGTTTTTATCATATTTCACAAACTGCCATATTTTCAAGTCCATATTTTTTATATCAAAATCCCTTTCTTACTTTAAAATGAAATGTTTTAGAAAAGCATTTAAACAAGGGTATTATCCCAATGAAATTAAACAAGAAAGATCAATCATGCTTAAAGCATTGATTATGAAACACTTTTCAACTTCAATGCAATTTTATTTAAATATCTCTAAAATGCAATACATTAAGTAATATTTTAAAACTTATCACAATACTACATTAATTTATTATATTTGAAAACTTAAACCTTCATCGAAAAAAATGAACTTCATTCAAATGACGGCATTGAAATATAAATTTCTTGGTTTAAACATCTCTAAAATGCGATACATTCCTCGGTAATATTTTTAAAATCATCATAATACTACAATAATTTATTATATTTGAAAACTTCATCGAAAATAACTGACATTTATTCAAATGACGTCATAGAAAAAATAACACGCCTGGCTCTCTCTATAAAAGCAGCATTTCATCCATAACATTTTCCCATTCATCACAGTACTAAAATAATTTATTTTATTTAAAAACTTAAGACCATGGAGCTACAAGTAATTAAACTCTATGCTTAAAACTTCATCGCAAAAAATCGTCCTTCTCTCTGTAAAATCAATGAATATTTCATTCATATCAGCTATGCAGACTCCATGAGCTAAATACTTTTGCGTTAAATAAATACAGCAATTCTTAAACAACTCATCCTACATATTTTGCTGTTTACATTTTACATAAGTGAAAAATAGGCTTCGTTGTAGAAATAATCAAATTTTAATGATCATTTAAACTCAAATATATTGTCATAGCGTTGTTTCAGTATGTAGATGCACAGAATTTAAGCAAAAATAAAGCGGTTTTATGACGAATACAACACTCAATATGAATTAAAAAGAACTTTAAAAATCACAATTTTGAGACAAGATGGATGCCATATTTTATTATGAAGTGGGTCACCTGATCTTTTCATATCATGGTCAGGTGATCGCTTCATATAAGAGGTGTAATTATTATTTTAATTTTTATTTAAAAAACTACTGAATATATTTTGCTGAAATTTTTTTTATATATTTTATGGAATAATTTGGATATTACCTAAAACTTTCGAAGCAATTTGTGAATTTTAAACTCGCTTAAAAAATGTTTGAAGAATTAGGTCCCGTAGGGTTCAATGTATTTCATTTTTTCAACCCGGGTTCAATCCAAAACTAATTGGGTGATATTATTCATTTATATTCCCATAAGTCCTACAGACCGTCTGAACAACATACTAAAATTTCATTTTGATTAAGTCATTTTACGGCAGTTATCGTGCAAACGGACAGACAGACAGACAGACAGAATGAACAAAGTCATAAACACATTTCAACTTTGTTGTAAAGTGTTAAAAAAAGCACTTTCCGATTTTTCTGTTACTTTGATATAACAGCCTACTTTCTTGTTCAATTTGGAAATTGTAACACCTATAGATAGAGTTGTAAATTTCGATTAGTTAGTTAATCGGGGATTTATATCCAATTGTAGGTATATTATAAAGAATGAATGACATTACTTTAAATCTTGATTTTAAATTAGAGACAAGATTTCTCTTATGGATGACATTACTTTACAATCTTGATTTAAAAATAGAGATAAAAGAAAGAAAGAATGAATTACATTACTTTAAAATCTTGATTTTAAATTAGAGACAAGATTTCTCTTATGGATGACATTACTTTACAATCTTAATTTTAAAATAGAGATAAGAGAAAGAATGAATGACGTTACTTTAAAATCCTGATTTTAAATGAGAGATAAGGAAAAGAATGGATAACATTACTTTACAATCTTGATTTTAAAATAAAGGTAAGAGATATAATAAATTATATTTTTTGAGAAAGAACGGAGACTAACTCACCTACTATGTGCAAAAATGAGTTTTGAAATTTTTTACTGCATTAAAATTAATTAAATAATATTTATAAAATTTTACTTGTTACAAATGGGGAAGGAAAAACTTCGACATTTTATGAAAAACTCATCAAATTATATCTCATTGTGAAATAATGACAGAAATTAATTTCCACCATCGCCCACAGTTGAACACCAGTTATAGATATGTAGAACGCTTTAGACATAGTCACTCCATCGATTGTAAGCAGTTTACTGATTTACTCAATTGTAGTTATTAAGAAAAGTATTTAAACTAGGGTTTCTATCCACTTAAATTCAATAAGGGACGTTTTCTGACATTAAGTTATTTCTGAATGTCAGTTGATTCCCTTGTACAGTTTTATATCTGTAATACCTCTTAATAGAGCTGTAAATTTTGATCGGTCAGTAATATCAAATTATATGTATCAGTAAAATTAATTAATCAGTAAGGTACTTAAATATTTGATATAAATTGACTTTTAAAAATTAGGAATGTTTCTCTAAAAACTTTCAATTTGAACAAGATATTTATACTTAAAACAATCATTGTTTTTTACAAGTTCTCACTAAAATTAAATAAATAAATAAATAAACTATAAACTATAATACTATAACTATAAATATATAAATACATAAATAATAAAATAAACAAACTTATAAGTAGGTATATAGAAATGCGTTTTAATGTGAAACTATTTCCCAAAGCTTCCATTTCGAATTATAAAAAATATTTGCTATTTTTTATTAAAATACAAAACAAGTTACATAAAAGTATTTACTCATATTAAGATAAAATGTGATTATTTTCTTAATTATCAATAATTGCGTGAATTAACGGATGCAAAACAAAATTATTAAAAGAATGCAATGTTCATAAAGAAATCGAAGAAAATATTTTCAAATATGCGACTCAATGCAACTACTCTTAAATTCAGCTGCATTGTTAGAAAAAGAAATCACCTTATATTTAATTCTTAACGCTATATCCAATATATCCAATATATTTTTTTGAGAATGTGAAAAAACTTAATATCTTCTAAGGCACATACTTTGGGACAATATAAAAAATAAAATACTGCCAATTGTTTTGGGCAGCAAAATAAACAAAGCAAAGGTTTATATTAAAGTGGTATAAAATTTCCGAAAAGAATATTTATTATCTGCATTTGCAATCGATTCAGAAAAGTTGAAACAGGTTATTTTCTAGACGTTATTTAATATCTTCGAAGTTTACAGCTTTTAATATTATTTATTTATTTAACCAATTCAAGTATTTTATCAAATAAATACTTCTGATACCTATGTTAACCCTACTTTCAATATTTCATCTGATTTACGCACCAAAAGAATGCTTAGAATTCCGACTGGTGCAAAATAATACGTTACAAACCAAAGCGATAAATAAGCATTCAGGTGAAAGAATGAATAGAACTATATTAGGAAACGCCCAGGAACGATCATGCTGCCAAACAAAAATTATTCAAGTTTTACTGCCAAATATATTTTTCTAATTCTATGAACATGAGTTGATACGAATTCCTACACGCTGCGATTTAAATTATAAAATTCTTCAGGAAAAAAATAACACTAAGTATTAAAGCATTTTTTTTAAACTTAAAAGTTGATCAATGACCTAATAAGCAGTTTGATTTAGAATGCCAAATACATTTATTCGTTTTTGTTACCCCTTGAGGTAGAGAGAAGATTAAATATTGATGGGCGAGGGAGTATGTGTTCATACTGCCAATGGGGATACATTTCATAGAGAATTAAGGGAAACTGCATCATATTTCCGCTACATGCCAACAATACCAGAAAGTCAGCTCATATAACCTGTCTATAGTTGACAAGAATTAAATTCGCGCCTCACTGTATGACACTTTCTTTTTTAACACTTTCCAACATAGTTGTAATGTGTTTATGACCTTGTTCATTCTAGCTGTCTGTCTGTCTGTTCGTTCACACGATAACTGCAGTAAAAATGACTTTATCAAAATGAAATTTTAGCATGTTAATGAGGCAGTCTGTGGGACATATGGGAATGTAAAAGAATAATATCACCCAGGTTTTAGATTTAACTCGGGTTAAAAAAATGAAATACGTTGAGCACCATGGAACCTAATTTTTCAAACATATTTTAAGCGAAGTTAAAATTCACAAATTACATTGAAAATTTCAGAAGATATTTAAATTATCACGTAAAATATGTAAAAAAAAATTCAGCAAAATATGTTAAGTAATTTTTTAAGGGGACGGTGGACGTTGAAATTTTTTTTATTTATTTATTGACTTAAAAACATGAAAATTTGTATAAATATTCTTCTTAGCATTACTATATAAAATACCATTCAATTTTTTTCAATTTTGTTATAATTTTGTATTTTTTTTTAATTTAATTTTTTTAACGAAAATTTGAAAATGCTCCTTGCGTGCCATTTGTTCACATTTTTGATTAATATATATTTTACATTATGATCACTCAAAAACACATTATGAACAAATTTGGGTATTCATTTTTAAATCCCTTAGAAAGTTAATTTTTTAAAAATATTTTTCTCCATTAAAACTTAATTTTCATCATTTAATTGGGTTATTATTCACTTTTAATTACCTTAATAAAGTTCAATTATAAAATGCATACCCAGTTTCATTAAAAAGTATAAAAGGTATCTTATTACCAAATTTCATGTATCTCAAACAAAATTTAAGACGCATGGAGCATTTTAAAAATGTAAAACCTTTGAAAATTCCGTTTCGAAAAAAATGCATTTAACCTTTTGCTTGCGGGTGGGACGGCGTCCATCCCAAACGAAGAACCTCCCAAAAAGACAGGTATTTGTCATACCCTATTCCAAACAGTTCGATCCCCCTTTGCAGACATTGGCGTCTATGGAAATCGCCAGCAGAAACATTGCACCTGCTGCAGCAGGTGCAATGCTGCAGCAGGTGACCCGAGAGGTCAAATTAGACCGTAAAGCCTACAGACTGAGGTGTAGCCATGAGAGTGGTTAAAAGAATTACCAATTATGGAATATGTCTGGGTGCAGTGCCCAAGGTTGGCCAATCAGAGCAAAAAAGGTGTCGAAAACCCAGACTATTCGACTTGACCTAGGGCATGAGTAACAAATTGAGTGACCTGGAACAAAGCAAAAACGTGTCGGAAAACCCTGACCGTCCAACTCGTCCTTAGACTTGAGCAGCAATTTGGACGGCCGGAGCAAAAAATGCGTTAAAGACCTCAGGCAAAAAGGAGGCGACAACCAAGAGATGAAAATATACAACTCCTACGAGAAGTGAGTGAGTTCCACTAGAGATTCAGATAGGGATATAGAATGAGGGAACAGTGAAGGAGGTTGAACTAAGATCTGCAGAGCGATAGTGCCACAGTTCCAGCCAGTGATCAAAATGCCAGGAGGATTTCTTACGAGTATGTGCCACATAGTAGTCCGGAGACAGTCCACAAAAAGTGTCCTAATATGCAATTCCACGACAGTTAGAGTCCAAGGAGTCTTCAACAAAATTAGCAAAACCAGTACAATATACAAGGATGCAAGCGTTGTGGTCAGGTATGTGATTATTAAATATGGTAGCAGGTCTTAGATGATATCGATAACAATATGTGACATGGTCTCACACGGCAAATCTCTCACATTTTGCTCGCTCCTCCGCAAATAAAATATGCAAATTGTGTAATGAATTTAATAATTAATGTTATGTTGTTAATAAATGATTTTATTTGTAAAGGTAACAATAGTGCAATTAATTGAGTAATATTATGCTAATTAATATTCTTTTACAGAACTCGCTCTAAAGATAAAAATTGGAGGGTTATCAGCGGCACACAACGCAATGTGTAATAACGTTCTACGATGTACGATTTTACGGCCAGATTTAGATAAATCAATTTAATATTATGCGTTTGCATAATTGTCGTATGATGGTTAAAGCGGTATTATTAAATAATCAACGCAACTAGGAATAAATAAACTCTAATGTTTTATTCTCAAAGGTGCGGTATTAATGGTAATCAACGCATTAGCAAGCTTAAGAAAATAATAAGTTTAAATATTTGCTTTATTCCTCTTTTGTGCTCCACACCACATTTACCCAATGAATAAAAAATAGTTACAAATCCACCAGGTCTATACTTGAATAGCTATCGTATCTTCCAATTTCAGGCGTTTCACTAATTTGATCATATCTAAGCGTCTAATCTCTAAACTTCCTCCCGAATTTGATGATGCATTCATAAAAGCTATCATATAAACTGGACCTACAAGCTAATCTTGAGAAGCAGACGTTTCAAGTAAAACGAAATGTTTTGAAAAGTCTTAATAAACCCACAATCCCTTCCTAAATTTAATGTTAAATTCATATGAATCATCATCTGATATCGAATATATTGTACATCCTAAGAAATTTCTAAAAAATTTAAACAATAGTATGACAAAATATGTAACAGCAGTATAGCAAAATGTTTAACAAAAGTATGGTAAAACTTTTACCACCAATAAATGTGCTCTGAGCCAAAGCAACGACAACTCGAGAATTTTGACCCTAATATCCTCAGCGTATTCAGTTACTTTATACAAATAACTATATACATTTCTATATCCGATCAGGTGAAATGACAATAAGCCTTAACATTTAATTTTGGGGTATTATGTTGCGATGCTTTTAACTAAAGAATAAACTACTTGTAGGGCATACAATTCCACTTGAACTTAGAAGTCGTTTTACAGAAAATGAGAAGTAATCTCTCGAATTTTACAATGAGACTGGCTTACAGAGTGGTTCCGGGTACCTAAGTTCTGCATTAGCTTGTTTAGAATTGTTATGCGATCCTATTTATGAGTTTCCCCCAACCTCATTTGTCATCATGACCGCTTTATCTAGACACGCATAAGGCTTTCTGATAAGGCAGTCACATGTCCTTGAAAAGGCCCCGAGATTCAATTATTTCTGGTAACAATTCATTGTGAACTCGGCGGAAGAGAGAATCTTAGTTTGTTTTCATGAGCCTTCCGTTGTACAGGTTTCCTAGGAAAGTCTTTAAACACCCCCCCCAAAACTCTGTTAGCAAAGTTTTACAGGGGTGGGGCAGCCCAGTGGTTAGCGCGCTGGATTTGCACTCGAACTACCCGAGTTCGATTCCCCGCTCTGCCCAAAATGTCCCCGTGTTCACGCGCAGTACCGACACGTTAAATGCGTGGGTTCGTGGTAGGGGAAGGAGGATAGGGCCCCCGTGGATGCCGGCCCCAATAGGTTCAGGTCTAAATTCGGTGGCACTGTCCTGACTGTCCAAACATATTTTTTACACTTTCGGGTCGGTCAGATGGTCTGGGTCGAAGAAGAAAAAATTGAGACTAATATTTTTTATGGACGGCCATACCAGAGATGTTATTAAAGAGTTTGCATTCGCTATGGGGTAAAGGTTATTGAAAAAAGCTTCTAAAACACATGAAAAACAAAATATGTCTTAAAATATAGAAATAGAAAGAAAAAAATGCCTTAAAATCGAATGGATCTATAGTCAGGTGATTAGTATAAAATATAGCGTATTTTTACAGATTTGGGAATATTTTTATACATATATTAATCAAGTACATATTTAAATACACCATATTGACTTTAGATCCTAGAAAACCTCACTAAAATATATATATATATATATTTGAATATTTAATTATAGGTCAAAGTTGATATTTTTTCTTTTATAGTTAGAAGTGACATTTATTTACAGATGGTTTGAAAATTAATCATGCAGATTGGGTCCATATTTGTAAAATAATCCAGCATAAATATTTATGTTTTAGAAACTAAAGTAATTTTTAAAAATTCACAAATATCGAAAAATATTTAAATTCATATAAACTAATAAGTAATGGGATTGAATACCGTAGAAATGTAAATCGGCATTATCTCAGAAAGTATAATTTTTTTGTTTTATTCCAATTGCATTTTTGGTTTATTCAAATCTGTTGCACTTTATTCTAACACTCAATAAGTCTTTTGACCTTTAAGTTTTATAAAGAAATAGCTATTTTCAGTGGATGTAGTGAGCTTTTCTTTTGAAAGAAAGTTCATATTCAAATGTGAAATTCTTTACTTATGGTATAATTCACCAGCGGAAGACATGTAATCCTAAAATGCATTTTTCTAATTCAGCGTTATCACGTGTCGAAGTATTTAAGACTTTTTCAAAAGTAATGACATTTATCCGATTTGATGCATTCTACGAAGCTGTATAAAATTATGTAAAGAATCTTGCTGCCCCAGACGGGACACGAACCAACAATCTTAGTACTGGATAGACAGCCTACTCTCAATTGAGCTACTGGGAAAGAATAACAAGCTCTTATGGATGAAGTAAAATTTGCAATTTCTGTATAAATATAACACATTCGTGGATAATTTACATTTACATGTATGACTGAAATACTTGAGTGGACTAAATTTAATGGTGGCTCTTGTCTACGCGAAGTATGAGTACGACAAATTTGTACGACCTCAACTCCTTCCGAGAGTTGATGGCTCAGAGGAAGGAAGGTTATATCTTTCTTTCGACCCAGGCAGTCCGACCTACCAGTAGGTGCAAGGAATCTATTTGGACGGCCGGAACAGTGCCACGCAAATTAAACCGGAATCCATTGGGAGCTACATCCATCTTCCTTCCTCTACTTCTTTCCTTTCCTAGCCTCGGAAGGACTTTCAGACACACAGGTTTAATGCGCCAGTGCTCCGCGTTAACACGGGGATAGATTGTGCAGAGCCGAGATTCGAACTTATTTCATTTTTAAAGAAAATATTGTAATGATAAATGAGACGCTAGATTAAAAATCTGAATAATCTAAGTTTCTTGTGGTATGTACATAAGTGAAAAGGGGATAATAGGATATAGGCGTCCCTAGTTGTAAATATTGTAAAGTATTTTGCTGCCTTGTGCGGCCAAAGTCTTATTTCTTAAACCTATAAGTACACAAATCAATATTTTCTAGAACTCATCGATTATGCCTCTAACGGCCCAGGAAAGAGCACACAGAAACTTGGAATACAGAGCTTTAAATACAGAGACTTGAACAGAGAGCACACAAGATTTGAAATCTAACTAATTTATTAACAGAACTAAATAGAGACAGCTACTGACTGGTTAAACAAAGATTTTGTACAATTTAGAAGACAAACTATTGCACAAGCCCATTAGTTGATTGAAATCAAAATATATTATTCTGAGCTTGGTGATACCGGCGAACTTCCAGCACTCAAGAAAATACTTAAATATTTCTTACCCATGTCCAACTAAAGTTACAGGCTTTTGGTATGGAGGCTTGAGCACCATATCCGCTGGCCTATACTGGGATTTTTCCCAGGAAGTTCCTTTTCGCACCTTAGTAGCTCATCTCGAACAAATCCATGATTACCGCTATCGACCTTTTTGTGATCACACGCCAATCAATGAACTGTTGATTCCACCTCTTTCTGCAATCGAACCGATGGCTTTATCCTGCCTTATTAAGAGGATCGCAGAAACCTGGTTGGACTGTTTGCGTGTTGATCTACTTAAACGAAACCAATAAACAAGTTTGTTAGTGCAAAAAAATTCATTCAAAACTTCAAACTGGGGGAAATTCTAACTAAAGGTGTTATATAGACCTCGCACTATTGAAATATTTCTATTGAAAACAAGAGCAAATGTTGTAAATATTTACTAATATTTATATATGGATTTAAACATGTCAATAATCTTAAATTTCCCTGTAGGTGTCTTTTACAGGCTTGATTGTTGGGATTTTGCCCGAAACTTCATAGTGTATACGACACTTCAATATATAAATTTCAGCCTTTGAGCTCTTATAATCCACGACAAAGGACATAACTACGGTAAAGATATTTCCCTATTAGATTATGAGAGTTTAAATATAAAATAATATTATATTTTATGATCGCTACTATATTAAGTTTAAAATAAAGAAGGGTCAAAGGAAGACCAAAGGAAACAGTATATAAGTTCCTCTAAATTTTATCATATATACTGAGAAATCAGCTATCACAAGATGACTTCAGTATTTTGAAATATACGCCTAGACTGGACAGACAGTA